>CM051257.1:2306076-2703576 GCA_027921565.1 Artemia sinica | reverse complement strand
ACATTTAATGTAAAACTATTTTTTACAAAAAATAAAACTATTTATTTGCATAAAGGATATCTGTGGTTTTCATTATTTTTTTTTTTTTTTTTATCCGTTTATCGCCTGTAATTTCAGTTGTATAGGTGGATATATATATATATTTAATGCTCTAAAGCCACAAGGGACATGGCTGCAAAAAAAACATACAATATTATTTGCAGCTTTCACCCCCTCCCCCTTTTGAAAATCTCTTTCTATGCGTCATTCCCAATTTTATATATTTTGCTATTTTTCTTATTGTCGCATGATCTTTTGATCCAATAATTGAAACCAGCCAGTCACTTTTCCACTCACTTTACCACTCAACTTCACATTACCAAAAAAATTATCTTTTTCGGGGCAAAGAGCCATGAAGTGAAGCAGACCCTCACCATTTTCTCCAAAAATAGGGCATGAATAAAGACCATGCGTTACCCTTACCCTCCCTAAATATTTCCTCCTTTCTCCAAGTGCTAACTCGTAGATTGTTAACAAAGGCATTTGTCTTCCAATAAGAATGGTCTACTTTAATTGTACTACAGAAAGGTAGTATGCTAGTCCGACATTTTATTTGTCTAAATCTTCATTGAAACTCACTCTACATAGTATCATTTTATGATGCTGTCCCAGATAAGAATAGTAGTTTCTTGTGCAACTTTTTGAAACTTGTGAAAAAAGAAGTAAGTTTCACAAATTTAACGATCTATTCTTACTATTTTAGATTGCTGCATCACAGAGCAATTTACAAGTACATTCATAAACAGCATCACCAGTGGACTGCACCTATAGCAATAGCGGCAATGTACTGTCATCCTGTTGAGCATATACTTTCAAACTTACTGCCACCGGCCATTGGAATTATATTATTTGGACCCCATATTGCTACACAGTGGGTTTGGTTTACGCTGGCACTCGTCCAAACGTTGAATGACCATTCTGGCTACCATATACCTAATATCTCAACTCCAGAAGCACATGATTATCATCACATGAAGTAAGGACTTTGTATGTTAACACTTTCGCATGAAGCCTAAAACAATTTATTTAGGAGCACATGTGGGTTGGCTCAATAGTAGCTTGGGGGCTGTGTGTATGTTTTAGTGGTTATCACTTTTGTTGCTGCTAGTAGCACTGTAATTGCTAGTGGTCGTGATTGTCCCGAGTGGCACATGTGGGATAAACTGTATAATATATCCAACAAAAAACTTAAAATTTTCATCATTGAAATATAACAAAATCTTTATACCTAGAGGCTTTCCTTGAAGACAAAAGTCGACTTAAGAAGCTCTAAAAATGGTTACTTCTTTCATCAGAGCAATAGAACATCAGAGCTGTCGCCATAGTCTCATCGTATGGCTCTCATCCGATTGAAAAAAAGCCACTGGACTTTGTATACTTTAAAAGTAAACATTTGAAATAGATTTTCAGCAAACGCTTGCAGTCAGACTTTTTTAATTGAAAGTTATTATTTACCTGAAAAGCTAACTACATGTATCCAGTTTAATTGAGTGGGTTCTGGAAAGAAGGAAAAAGGGCCAACAAATATGGTTTTGGGGTTTAAAGAATATGTGCAGGTTACTAGGACTGTACGAGAAGGACCATCATGTTATTTTAGGCTCACATAAAGTAAAACTGTCTTTATTTGTCGTTTTCTAACGACGGTAAGATCACGAAAATGGCCTAACATAGCCTTTGAGTGGTGGAACTTATTCCATTTTAATCTACTGTACATGAGTCGTGCAGGAGTTAAGAGCCATATGCAATAATTTCTCTATTTTTTCTCGGATAATGCTTTCTTATTATTGACCTTTGTGGATTAAATTGGATAACATAATAATCGCGTGTGAACATAACAGCAACAATAAGTGCTAATTCTTGCAATTGATGAATATTGGCTGTCACAACTGTTCTTGTTGATAAACTTAGAAGTAAGCTCCTAAAATTTGCGTTTAAATTTTTTTTAATACAGACCGAAACATGCTAAATCATATCGTTATGTTCAAGGTAAATCAAAAATGGCTGGAAATAAACCTGAGTGGCGGAACTTCTGTAATCCTAATCTATTGCATATTTTTCATGCAGAAATTAAGGACTATATGCTGCTTTATGTGAAGCCCCTTTACTCCAGCGGAAGACACGCTGCATTATATGAAGCTCCTTGACACCATTTTTATTTTCAGGTCCACTCAATGTTTTGCTGGGCTGGGAATTTTGGACTACATTCATGGCACAGATTTACAGTTCCGACAATCACCTTATTTTAAACGAAGATTTAGGCTGTCTGATGTAGTGCCATCCAAATATTTTGGCAAAGAAAAGCAGTAAAATAAATATGACCTTTTGTGTCAAGCTACTGGGGTAGTTGCTTGCTCTTTAGTTCTACCTGACTTTGTAAATTAAACGTAAATAAAGAATCGTATAATTTTTTATATTTCAGTATTTGTTTGGCTTCAACATAGACCAATATTTTAGAAAATATTAAGCAATATTTTAGCAACCATGGCTGAAAATTGCGCTGCAGGGTGACCTTGATGAAAACTAATGTTAAAAAGACTAGTCTGCTGTCCTAGAAACAAATGAAGGTTAAGAAATGATGCTGAGTAATGAGAAGCTTCATCAAGTGGATAGCTTCACTTAACTGGGTAGTATTGCTAGAAAGGATGGACAACAAAACATAAGGACAACAAAAATATAAAAAATGAAAAGGTTGTTTTTTCCACAAGTTTTTCTTTCATAGTCGAAAAAAGTTTATAAGAACAGGAAAATCAGTCTGCTAACCAAGATTAGAATATTGGAAGGTCTGATAACAACAGTAGTCAAGTTCGTTTCTGAAACGTGGGCACTGGAACGGTAGAGAAATATTTGTTTAATGTTTTCTATAGGAATTGTCTGAGTATATTAGGTACTCGATTGACTGACCGCATATTAAACAACAAGTTGTGCAAAAATTTTGATTCAGTTCCGCTTTCTAGGGTCAACCACCTCAACCCTCTGAAGGAAGGGTTGAGGTGCCTAGGACACGTTTTACGGATGACGGATTGCCAACGATTGTTCTCTTCGACTATCCTTATCAGGCCAGACCAAAAGTGGGCCATCTCCGAATGGTGTAGAAATGGGCATATGGAAGATTTAGAGGGAATTGAAACTTCATGGGAGGGGTAAAGACTTAGTCTTTGAATTTATTAGGATGGAGGAGGAGTGTATGCTGCTGGACTGGCCTCAGGTGGCTTGGTGCTGCATTGAGCTGTTGGACTGGCCTCAGGTGGCTTGATGCTGCATTGAGCTGTTGGGCTGGCCTCAGGTGGCTTGGTGCTGCATTGAGCTGTTGGGTTGGCCTCAGGTGACTTGGTGCTGCATTGAGCTATTGGGCTAGCCGTAGGTGACTTGGTGCTGCAGTGAGCTGCTGGACTGGCCTCAGGTGGTTTGGTGCTGCATTGAGCTGTTGGGATGGCCTCAGGTGGCTTGGTGCTGCATTGAACTGTTGAGCTGGCCTCAGGTGGCTTGGTGCTGCATTGAGCTGTTGGGCTGGCCTCAGGTGGCTTGGTGCTGCATTGAGCTGTTGGGCTGGCCGTAGGTGACTTGGTGCTGCAGTGAGCTGGTATTTGTAGCAGTAGTAAAAAAAATAATACCTAAGCACTGATTCATATTTACTAAAATTATATTCAAACCTAATCTATATTTACGTTTTCTGAGCTATGTGACTTAATGTAGCAGACATTGTGAAATGATCAATAATGAATGAATTTATTAATAACCTGTCTTACAATAAACAGAAAAAGACAGAGCACGAACTAGAAAAGAAAGAAAAAGCAAAAACTGGCAAGAAAAACAAATACAAACAGAAAGAACTACATAATAACACAACTATTTGAGAAGGTGGGCCCACTCGTGATCCAGGAGCTCTAGTTTTTTACGTAATTCTGAATTACCTCCTCCACGGCACTAAGAGGCTCAACAATTCCATATTTCACAGCAATATGGCGGTTTCTAACAAAAGGCGGTACTTGAAGAAGATATCGGGCATACTTGAAAAATACCGACCTTATGTCTTTCTTGTTTCGTGCACTCAGGAGCTTCCAAAAAGGAGACAGGTACAAGACATGAGGCAAAACTACTGCATTATAAAGACGAGCCAAATATTTACGGCTTGAATTGCGACGGCTAGTGACAACACCCGCATAGGCAATGCGCACTTTTTTAGAAAGGTGTTCAATAAGCAAAGACTGGGTCTCTCGAAGATTACGACCAATCGGGAGGCCAAGGTACGTAATGTGACTAGACGGTGTTACGGTAATTCCACCAAGCCTGACTGTAGCATTATCTTCAGGGCAATTAAAAAACAAAACAGCAGACTTTTCTACATTAAACTGCAAACCAATATCAGCATAACTTTTTTCAAGACGCGAGAAATTATTTTCTAATGAAGAAAGCAACCGAGACAGATTTAAAAGATCATCTGCAAAACCCAGAAGTGACAAGTCAATATGCTTGCAAATATAACTCGGAGAGATAACCTGTTGTGCATCATTAACACTGTTATTATACAAAGTAGGAGACGTTATAGCCCCTTGCTTAATTCCCTTATGTACGGATATCTCCCCACTAAGCTCACCATCTTGCAAACGAACACGAAGCTTGAGGTTCCTATACATATCACGTAGTGACCTTACAATAGAAGAACGCACGCCTCGCTTACACAGCTCAAACAAAATCTGGGCATGAATCCCAGAGTCAAAAGCTCTCCTGACATCATACTGACCTAAGATCAAAGTTTCTCGCGAGAGATGAGCATCAAGTAATATGTTAGCAAGAAGATAAAGTACATGGGTGCACCCGAGGCCTTTTCGAAAACCAAACTGGTGTGGAGGCATCTCACACTTATCATAAATCTCATCAAACAAAACAATCTCGAATAGTTTACAAAATACTGAAGATATCGTTACTGGCCGATACGAAGAAGGCTGTTCGGCTGGCTTCCCCTTCTTTAATATCGGTATAACCATACCCAGACTAAAGCAACTCGGGACTATCCCTTGTGTCAAAATCATCTGAAACAGGAGGGCAATATGATGGTAAAGAACATAACCTCCTAAAGAAATATGTAGAGCACAAATACTATCGCAGCCTTTTGAGTATACCTTTTTTAGCTTTTTAACGGCCTGGCAAATTGTGACCGGTGACACTGAGAAATCGTCGAAGGTGTCGGTAAGCATAGAATTCAGCTCATTCTCGTAATTCGACTGCAGAACTGGATCAGGCGCTTTGAACTCGGACTCAAAGTAAGCACTCCACTCATTAGCAGAAATATTAGACGTAGGCTTGGCTTCTTCAGGCTTAGACCGAAGCGACCAAATAAGGTTCGGATTCTTACTGAGCTTTTGCACAAAATTTTCTTTGAGGGTTGCACGGTGGGCATCTAACGCTTTATTGAACTTTCGTTTAGTATGGATTCGAATCTCGTTCACTATTCCACTTCGTGGCTTCCCGCTATCATGCCAAACTTTCAGCCATAGCTTCGCTGACGCACAAGCCGCCTCTAGGTCCAGATTTCTAGACCACCCTTTCACCTGTGATCTATTACGGATACGCTTCAGAGGAACTGCTACACTCTCCGCGATCCTCAGAGCATGCGATATTTCTGCACAGTACATGTTTATCTGCAGACGTATTTCACTTTCACTGCAATACGAGTTTGCATTTCTCTGCAGCAGATGGAAGGGAACTTTTATTTTACTCAGGATATCCCCAGAAGTAGCCGCAAAGAGATCATTTGACACTTGTTTCCAGTCACTGTATACTCTCCATTGGGATTTGCACGGACCCGACAACTTTGGACAGTCCAGTGTTATTGACAATGACAAAGGCAAATGGTCAGAGTAAGAACCATCAGCTGCAACTTTTACTTCTTCACTCACCGGAAAGTTCGTTAACACATGATCAAGATTTGAGACGGTGTTGGCAACACTGATAAAAGTGTAAGCTTTGTCCTTATCAACGACACTAAACTGATCAGGAAGGGAGCCTATAACGATTTGAGTCCTTTCAGATTCGGTATTAAGTACGTCACAGTTGAAGTCCCCTATTAATAGAACTTTTGTATTCCCAGGAATTTGAGCCTTCACGAAACGGCTTAACTGAGTACATGCACCCGTGAACTTGCTGTCCGAGAGGCTAGATCTATAATTAGTAGGAAGATATACGTTTATTATCACAGTATCGCGAACTTTAACAGCGAGGAAGTGTTTACTTGATGCTAAAAGTTCAGCCTGAAGAGACTTTCTCACCAAAGTGGCTAAACCACCAGATGGCCGACCTCTGGATTTCACACGTTCAGCTGGCCGAATAAAACACTGGAGTGAACTTGAGAACTTGAGCAGGTTAGTATTGTCTTCGGAAAGCAGGTGCTCTTGTATACAAATTACTTCATTTGTTAGGCTCATAGTATCAAGCAGAACTGTTTTCTCAAGTGCTTTCCCATTTATATTCCAAGACAGAATATTACACATTTTGGGAGCGTGATCCATCTTTCAAGTTTTTTCTGTTATCAGGACAGGCATAGTGATAACATGTGTGCCTAGTCGAATTGCAATTCAGGCACCGAGTAGGATTTTGACAAGGGTTCTCAGGGGAGCTTATGTGGCCAGTTTCTCCACAGCGGCTACAAGTTTCAGTTTCCTTACAGTCCGCCGCTATGTGCCCCACATGATGACACCGATAACACCTTCGAGGTAATAGGAGTGGGATATCTTCAATGAGAATTTTCAATAGGCTGGATTTATGGTAGTCAGTTAAATAAAATAAAAAATTCTACTGAAAGTAAGGAGCAACACTAAGACTTAAAACGAGCAGAAATTATTACGTATATGATGGGGTTGCTCGCTCATCAATATCTCGCTCTTTACGCTTAAGTTTGACTTATTGTTCCAACTATTGAAGCATTGCTATTAGAATAATAGCCTTCTTAAAAATTCAAAAAACAAATTTTCTGTAAAGACCGAGTTATTGAGGAGGGGGCAACCCCCTCATATACGTAATAATGTCTGTTTGTGTTAAGTTTTAATGTTGCTCCTTACTTTCAGTTGAAAAAAATTGTTTTATTATTTAATTTCTGATCTTTATTAAATAACACCCAGAAATCCAGTTTTCTCTTTATGAAAAATTCCCATCTCCCAGGGAAATTTCTTAGTGAAAAGATCCTTCCACGTATTCCTTCCACCAGAAAAATCCGCCCGAAAAATACCTTTGTGCTTCCCATTAACCAATACTATTTGGTTAATGTCCATTGGAACAATGGACGAAGTTCATAGCTTGCAGCCCTTGCCCTGTAACTGTAGGGGGTCAAGTCATCCTTAAAGACATAATTACTAAACCTTTTGACTATGCTGAACAAAATGGCTGTCTCAAAATTTTGATCAGGTGACTTTTGGGAAAAATGGGCATGGGAGGGGGCTAGGTGCTCTCCAATATTTTTGGTCACTTCAAAAATAGCATTGGAACTTTTTATTTCCGACCAAATGAGCCCTTTCCCGACCCTCTAGGACCATTGGTTTGATACGATCACTCCTATGGAAAACAAACAAATAAACACGCATCTGTGATCATTTTTTTAGCAAAAAATGCAAAATTCCACATTTTTGTATACAGGAGCTTGAAACTTCTACAGTATGGTTTTATGATATGCTGAATCTTATGTTGAGATTTTCATTAAGATCACTTGATGTTTTGGGGGGGGGGGGTTTCTCCCTTTTTCGGAAATTGGGTAAATTTTCTCAGGCTCGTAACTTTTGACGGGTATCATTAAACTTGATGAATTTTATGTATTCTGAACAAGCATCAAAATTCTGTTGTTTTAGTGTATCTATTGTTATCAATACTCTCTTTCTTAGAATTTCGGTACTATTGAGCCGCAACACTTCTTACTTACTTACGAACTGTTTGACTAGATCTACACATAGGAAAACACCAAAGGTGCATGGGGTGTAGAAGGTAGGGTTTAAAATAAATTCTATTCTCTGTTTCTTGATACACAGTGAATGTTATTACTTTCAAAATCTACCCTCTATGAAAGCTACTACTGAATTAATTTGCCCCAAAACATAAGGCCTAACCCAACCTATGCTCAAATTTCTAAAAATTCATAAAGTACAAGCTAGGGCTACGATACTTTTCCTTAAAGTAAAAAGAAAAAATGGTTATTTCCCACATATTTTACTGCAAGAATAGTTTGGTTCTATGTCTATCACTGAGTAGCTGCCTCATAAACACTTGTCTAATTTTTATGGCATCAAACTGCTTTAGGCATCAAATACATGCTCAGTGTTTCAGGTCTCCTAACTGGGGGGGGGGGTGTTAAGATACTTTATATTAGAAAACTGAGGTGGGGGCAGCTGCCCCTTTGCCCGGACCTAGAACCATCGCTAATTAAGACCCTATTTTTGCAAGGGAAGGGGGGCTAGCTCCTATCCCTAAAATTATAAATATTCACAATCAGGTTCAGCCTATCAGAGAACCTTACTGTAGAGGTTCCAAGCTTCTATATACAAAAATGTGGAATTTTGCAGTTTTGCCAGAAGCATGATCACAGATGCGTGTCATAGAGCATTGGGAGAGGGCTCATTTTATCGAAAACAAAAGGTTCTAGCGCCCTTTTTAAGTGGCCAAAAATATTGCTAACCTCCTCCCATGACCGATTTCCCCTAAATTCGTCTGATTAAAATTTTGAGACAGCCATTTTGTTCAGCATAGTCGAAAAATCTAATAAATATGTATTTGAGGACGACGTGACCCCCACAGCCCCTGGGGGAAGAGGTACAAGCTATGAACTTTGCCCACTGTTTACATTTAGTATTGGCTATTGGGAAGTATGCAGATACTTTTCGGAAGAAGTGGGGAGGGTAGACAGGGGAAGGGGGTTACGGGGGAGAATGTTTCCAAGGAGGAATTTTTCGGAGGGAAGGGATTTTCCATGGAGGGGAAGCTGGATTTCCCGGCATTATTTAAAAAGCGATCAGAAATTATAATAAAAAAAACAAGTTTTTTCAACTGAAAGTAAGGAGCAACAGTAAAACTGAAAACGAACAGAAGTTTTTACGAATGTGACTGGGATTGCCCCCTCCTGAATACCTTGCGCCTTACGCAAAATTTTTTTTAGAACTTTAAAAAGAAGCTCATTATTCTAACTATTCTAACTAAACGGCCCTTGTGTTTCGTGAGTCATTCTTAAAAATCTGGAATGAAGAGTCGAACTTATGCATAGAGAGTGAGATATTGAGGAGGGGACAACCTCCCTCATAGTCGTGATAATTTCTGTTCGTTTTAAGTTTTTTGGTGGGTAATATTAGACTTAATGAATTTTACATGTTCAGAATCATCATAAAAGTCAGTTAAAGGTTATTTTTTTAATTTTTAGTCCTTTTTTTATTGTTTCGGCTACCATTAGCTCAATCTGTTCCTTACTTAGAGTTCGTTACCTAACTCTCTGGTGCGAAAAAGAAATGGTTGGAAAATTGAATGATAAATAAAGCAGAATTGCAAAAAATACGGTGAAAAACAAGTTAATTCTGAGACTATACTGGTTAAGCATTGTAATACAAGAAAGTTTAGACAAACGAAAAAAAAGTAATTGTTGAAACATATTTGCATCTTCATTTTTTCATTGGCAGTGAATTACATCGTTTTTTGGCATTTTCTTGAATAGCCGTATCCTGTGGTAGAATTACGAAAATGTTCCTTTTTTTCCTTCCCTATATGTTCATGCAAACTGTCTAATATAATATGCTTCTCATTATACTTATTTGGGTGGTAAGGATGGGCAGGGGGGTAAGGTGGGATTGAGAGGGCAGTTTGGGGAGGGGGAGTGACTATTGAAGAGCGATGGAGACTGGATTTGTTATTATTGATTTTATTTTGTTTTTTTGTTTATCTATTATTATCTTAATTCAGTTATTTCTAATTGTGTTATGTTTTGTTTAATATATAGTTTTTAGTTTTTTATTTATAATAAATTTATTTAAATAATTGTAAACTAAGCACGTGAATTCGAAAAGTGTATTCGGAATTGTCCCATCTTGTAGTGATACAAAGATAAAAGAAGACATAAGTCGCTAAGTGGCGTGTGTCTCTTTTTTAGCAGGTCTTGTTGTAATTCAGAATGAAAGAAGAGATGTATCTTATGGAGCTATAGCATGGGGACCTGGTATTTGCCTCCTTTTTTTGTCAAAGAAAAAGGAGACATGCGCCACAAAATGGAATAATCTTGAATTCGCTCGGAATACTTGAATTTAATTTATACCACTGAAAACTGAATAAAAAGTTGTTTTAGAATATGTTCCCTTTATCCCCATTAGCTTGTTGAGCGACCACAACCGATAAAATTTTTCCCTTTTTTGGCTCTCCTGAAAAGTCATAAAAATGGCATGTGTCGCACTTTTAATCATCACAGCCGACTGGGTCGGTCGAAAACAGGATCAGCCGCTTTGTGGCATGTTTGAAACAGGTTTTTGTGTGGCATGGCCGCATAGAAACAAAAATGAATTCTTGTCGAAAAGGGGCATGTTTAAGAGCTGACGTCACAAGACTTGTTTTGTTTCTTAAGCTAATACGAAGGTGATGACATGCCAATTCTAAACCAAAAATGACTCTATGGAATGCGGCACGTTTAGGCATTACAAGTCTTGTCATCACCTTCGTATTATCGTCAGCCGACTTGACGATAATAATATGAATTTCCGTAAACTATGTCATTTGCGTATCTTAAATTTTATTACAGTCCTTGAGGTTTTTTATGGGATAATATTTCATAAATAGTTGAATTTCCTTATCTACCACTACTCAGCCTGTTGCCAGTGTGTGTTATCTGCCTGTTGCCAGACCTGTTGCCAGGTCTTCTTTAGAGCAGCTACTGCTATTATTTACATGTCGAAGTATTTTGGTTGTAAATAAAAACCCAAAGATGTCAAGGATAATATAAAGCGAAGGATTCTAAAGGGAAATTCTTAGAGATTGAATCAAATCTTATATTTAATACCCTATTTTAGCAAAAGCTCATGTTGTCTTTTATAGTTTCTTGGTCAATGACGGACAGACATTTTTTTGTAACGTTTCTTGTTATTTTAAAACCTAAGAAAGGAATACAAAATTATTATTATTATTTTTTTTTTTTTTTTTAATGTAATGAAAGTCAAGAGCGAAGTTGAAACTTGAAAAGAACCAAAGTTACTGCTTTGCAGTTTATGAAACGCATATTTTGATAAAACTGTTTCAAATAAACTGGTTCGTGATATTTCTTTTATTTGTAGAATCCGGAAAACTGACCCTTCGCTGAAATTTAAGCTTTCTTGAATTTTTTAGAAAATTAAAATTGTACAGTAGTCTTATTTTCTGCGGGCTGCTTAAGGATTTTGTTTGCTCTTAACCCTGTTTGTTCCGTTATTTTTGTGTTTTCAATACGTGCTAGTTTTCCAGAATTTTACAAATGCGGGGAGATGTCAAAATACGATTTATTTCAACCCGTTTTTCAAAAATATGTTGCATAAACTGAGAAGCAGTAATTTTTCGATTTCATAGTTTCAGCTTCTCTCTACTTTCATCCGATTTTTTTTTCTTTTTAATTAGGCTATAGAAGAGGCATTCTCCTTCTATATCAAAATGTATAGTTGAGATTTAAAACTAAATCAAAGATGAAATATTAAAACAATCGTAATGGGCAGTATTTTCTTGTTAATATAAAATCCACCGGATGGGTCAAATACCTCTGAACCCCCCCCCCCTCTTATTCGTCTCTGCAGTGTGAAAAAAAAAAACAATTATAAAAAATAAGCCAAAAATGGAATAATTAAGTTACCATATTTACCCCTGGATTTATGAAATTAGGCACACCGCGAACGGATTTGCACAATTGAATTTTGTCACAAACAATAAGGTAGGGAAGTTTCAGAATTTTGTATGGGCTCTAATTGTGAGAATGGTTTTCTGCCAAAATTACTATTTAAAAAAACACCCAAAGAGTTTGTGTTATACCTGTAGGCACCTGTTTCACGAGCTATGCTACCATAGCCTTACAAATGGCAATGGAGGTCAAAGGCGTGTGGTTCAATTATTTTTAATCGGCAAATTTCTCATTCAGTTGGCTTTCAAGATCAATATAACTAAGCTTCAATAATATTTGAAACAAACAAAACCTTGTGGTAAAAACCCTGAATATTTTCATAGGGGTTTTCCTTTTCATAAAACTTGGCGAATGCTTATATTCAACACTATTCCGCCTTAAGGGTCAGGCTTGCCGACGTCCAAATTCATACTTTAATGTAAATTTCCGATTTTTTCACCAGTTGGGGCCCGAACTTTCAGCATAGTTGAGGCACCTTGATATCTGAATACTAATTTCTAGAAAATGTTCTGGGAAATCTTAAAATTTGGAGTAAACCAAAGCAGCAATATCAAATATCACTAAAAAAAAGTAATTGCTGTAATCGCCTTTTCAGCTCTTTCCCAAGCAATAAACATTCCATTCTTTTTCGTTGCATGATCTCTCTGGGTTTATTGCACAGGTTATTTTTTTAAAATAGCCTTAGGTGTTGATTCTGATTAAAGAATAATATCAAATATATCGTTTAAGTCTTTGAGGCGCAGATTTTTTTTTTTTTTAATGCAATGTACATTTTACAGTATGGTTGAATATACATTTTTTCTTACTTATTGTCATGTTTAACAATGATTATACAGATGTTTGAAAATTATCGTGATTATAACTAATATTCATTAATCTTATAAAATAAAGTTAGACGGTGACACCAATTTTTAAGATGTATATTGTAAGCCCCGTAAAAAAAGCCTGATGTGCACAGTGTAAACTAATATGTCCACTCACTTTCTTGGTAGACACGTTGCTTCGTGTACAGATCGCCTTTGGCAAAATATTTCATATTTTATTTAAAGACAAATCATGTATTCGGAAAGCATGTTTAAAAATTCTAATTCGAAAACTCACAAAATAATTTCATTCGATCTAATAGAAAATTGTAAGTGTGCAACTGCCAATAGTAACTTTTCTGCAATGGATTGGGATGACCTAGGGCATTCGGTTAAAACTTTCAGGGAATGTTGAGGGGATGTTGATCTAAATCATGAACAGTATGTTCATCCAGGTTGTCAAAAGGGCATATCAGTAATATCTCGGGAACTTCTAAGTGCATTAAATTGAACTTTTCAGGGCAGGTTGAGAGGATGATGAATAAAATCAAAAGACACTATGTGTCAGAGTAAATTCAAAATACTTTACTGAAAACAATTTTTTATTTCGAACTGTGTCTGTTTTGTCACAAAAAAAGGAAATCACCATAGCAAGCAAGATCATAGGCAGTGCAATAGCGCTGCCTACGTAAAGAAAAATGTTGGCACAATGTATTACTTTTTTTGGTTTGTTTTGTTTGTTTTAGACCAGTGCACTTCGTATCAAAGGAGTTTTCGTAGAAACTTCAAAAAGGGCTCATTCGATTGGAAATTGATAGGACTAGTGCCTTTTTAATAGTCAAAAGTAATTGTAGGGCAAAAAAACCCCGTCCCACGCCTACCATTTCCCCAAAAACTTCCGATCAAGATTTTGATATAGCCATTCTGTTGAACAAACTTGAAAGGTCCGGAAATTATGTCTTTGAGGATGAAAACCCCCCGATACCCCCCACAACCCTCAAATTTTGAGAGGGCTAGTTCCCTTTTAACAGTTGAAAGGGATCGTAGTGAAAATCGTTGGGCAAATCCCCCCCCAGGCCCATCATTTCACAAAACACTTCCGACCAAAATTTGGATATAGCCATTTTCTTCAACGTAGTTGAAAGGTCTGGAAATTATGTCTTTGAGGATGACAACACCCCTTCACCACAGCCCTCAGGGCAAGGGTTTTAAGTTATGCTATGGGGGCATATACGGTTTCTATAGAAGGTGTTGTCGTAGAAACTTCAAAAGGGGCTCATTTGATCGAAAATTGAGAGGACTAGTGCCTTAATTAATAGTCAAAAGTGATAGGAGGTCAGCTACACCCCCACTACACACACACACACACGTCGTATTGTCCTGAGATACATCTAATAGAAATTTTGAGATTGCCATTTTATTTAAAATAGTCCAAATATCATATAACAAGGCTATTGTGGTTGAAAAAAAAACCCAGAGCCTGGGGGTGATGATTGTAAGCTGTACCCCAGGGGCATTTAGTGTTTTCATGAAAGGGACGGTTGTATAAAATTTAGAGGAGGCTCATTTGGTTGAGCATTCGAAGTTCTAGTTCCCTAAGGTTCAAAGCAGCTAGCCCCCCCCCCCCCTTGACTACCCCTCTTTCGAACAAACGAATCTGATTAAAATTAAGGGATAGTGAGTTTGTTCAAAATAGTCCAAAGAATATATAACAATGCCTCTAGGGTTGACACAACCAATGACTTGGGGGCGTACATGGTTTTGATGGAATGGGTGGTCGTAAAAAACTTCAGGTGGGGGTCATTTAATTTGAAATTATAAGTTACAGTGCTATTTTTAAGAGTCAAAAGGTATTTTGAGAGCATCATTTCCCCAAAGACATCCAATCAAAGCTTGGTTATAGCAGTTTTGTTCATTGTTATTTGAAGGATACGGAAATTATGTCTTTAAGGAAGACCCCCCAAGCCCCACAGCTCTCAGGGCAAGGGTTGTAAGTTATGCACTGGGGGGCAAATAAGGTTTTTATGGAATTGATGGTCGAATTAAATTCATATGGGTCCCATTTGATTTTAAATTGGAAGTTATAGTGCCCTTCTTAAGAGCCAAAATGATTTGAGAAAAATCACCCATATCCCCACGCCCATCATTTCCTTAAATTAACATTGAAATAAAGTTTTGAACAGCAGTCTGGCCGAAAAAGCTGTGCAAAAAACCAGTGCAAAAGTAGTAAATTCGGAGCGAAAAGCCGCGAATAACCTATTTTAGAGCAGAAACAGATTTTCCTTTCTTAGTTTAAATTGGGCCGATCTAGCGAAACTCTTAGATGTAAATTAAGGAATTTGTATTTTACTATATCCGCTCCAGAAGATTCACCTGGATTTCGGCAAGAAGAGAGAAATAAGATTAAAATCTTGTGCAGTATTCAAGCAAATTCTCAGCTTTTATTAAATTTGCGGAACGATTTTAGATTTTGATTTGGCTTTAACTATATTTAATAGTTCGACATATCACTCGATTTTTCCTTCGCAGAATTTATAAAACATACTACTGAATTTTGGACCTTCTCTACCAGATCTTAGAATTATTATCAAAATCCAATTGAAATATTGGAATTAACTACTCCACTTTTCTTTCATATTCAGTGTAATTTTGTACTTTATGTTTAAATCTACCAAACCTCAAAAATTTTGAGGTGCCAACCCCATCACCTCTGTTACGACGCCCCTGCCAGCTAAAATGGAATAGAAAGTAGCATCTAGGTGGTTTAACGCACATTGCATAAAAGCGCAGTTTTACAAACTGGCTCTAATTTAAATACTATTAAGTATTCGTAATATCTTTTTGTTTGTTGTTTTCTTCTTTTTCTCCCAAACTAACTGAGTCCTTAGCTTCTTTTGCGTTCTTCTGCACAAGAAAGGACAAAGCTGCTTCACTATTCTGGCACACATTGGGTTGAAAAGTATGATTCCGTGATTACGGGGTTCATTAAGTGCAACAACAGGTATCATGAATACAAAGACATGGAGGGGAAGCAAACACTATCGTTTATTACATAACTAGAAATAAAAAGTCTCAAAAGAAACTCTTGATCCCATATTTTTTTTTAGTGTTATTGTGTCACGTTTTTTTCCGAATTTACGTGCGTGGTTACATAGTAGTCGCCTTTGGAGATCTAAACGGCTTCAACAGACTCGTCTAAATGCTAAAAATGTTTACAGGGATCTTGATAGCCTGCTACACAACCTAACCTAACCCAACTTGATAACTTCAATTCAAAATCAACGGACTCGGTCGAGGCCTTCGGCATATTAATCTAACCTGATTCATTTTGTGTCTTTTTTTAAAGGGGCAACAAAAAACAGTTTAAGCATAACGGTGCTAGATTCGCGCAAAGACTTTTAATTATAAGGCATGCCTTATTCCAAAAGTGGAATTGATCTTAATTATCAAGTTAAAATTAACGGTTAAAATTTATTTTAGGGCAAAAATTAGACACAAAAAATTGTATTTTTAGGTTCTTGGTATAAATTTAAGACCAGTACTGGTCATAAGGAGACATTTTAAGAAAAGAAAAAGGCTAGGCTATTTTCTAGATGTTACTAGACCATATGTCACATAGAGCAAGCAATTGATTTCCAGACAAATTGTTATTAACATTTCATAAAGAAGCAACAATTCAAATGGTCTTTTATATATTGATCCCCATTTGAAGTTTCAAAAAGCAGCTCTAATGCAGCATTTTTCAGTGTTCAGCTACCATAGCCTCCCCAAATATAATCTAGACAATACACTCTTAGACAGCTACAGATTAGCTAAAATTAATTGGCTAATTTGTTGCAGTTTATATTACTGACCTACAAATAAGGTGAACATACTACTCAATGCCTTTTCATGCTATTTCCAACTATAATAATCACTTTAATTAGAGATTTAGTTTTAAATCCTTTATGGACCCTCAAAGTTGATACATTTTTTCTTATTTCAGATACTACTTATATACAACTGTTTGCATCACTCTTGTTTAAACTGGCTTACCTGCAAATTTAATTGACTTTGACAAAATGAAGAACCAGAAAATACATGTGAAATATAGCTATATAATTACATATAAGGGAGAGGGGGAGGGGAGGGGTAAAGTATTGTGGATCCTCAGTTGAAATGTGATAACTACAATTATTCTGCATATAATGGAGTAAGAATTTTTGTTTTTATCTGTTTTATATAGCCAAAAATAAGAAAAAATTATCATTTTTGAGGGCCCATAAAGGGCTTAAAATTGAATTATCATGTAAAATGATTATAATATTCAGAAAGAGCATATAAAAGACATCAAGTAGTATGCTCACATTATTTTTAGGTCAGTAATGTAAACTGTCACAAATTTACCAACTTTCCCAAGTGTGATCTTTCATGTAGACAGTTACATAGTAGATCAGTTTGTAAGAAATGATTCTTAGGAAGACAGATGTTTTAAGCGTCAAATTAAGATGCTAGTGATTTCTACTTCTTTGGGCATTATGAAAAATAAGCTTTGTACCTTTATAGACCAATTGTCTTTGCCAACTTTCTAAATGTTAGTAATTGTGAATATTCTGCAGTTATTATATTACAATTGTAATTATTATTTTGAAGCAATTGTGTATACTGCAGTTGTGAATATTACCTGAAAAATATGAAATTTGCCCCAAGAATTGATTGCATTCTAATTTACATTTCAGGCAAAGAACAAAATTTTGTTGGTACTAGTCAATTCTTTACAACAGAGAAATGGAAACCAGTGATCCAAAACAATCACTTGAAGATCTCTACCAAAGTATTCTTGCCCAAATTAGTAATGGCCTGAATCTTGATGAAGCAAATAAGCCAGTTGAAGTTAGTATTTATTTTTTCTTAATCTTTTATAAGTTAGTCTTCTGATTACAGATACTTTGGTTCTTAAGGAACTCACATCCCTCAAATTGAATAAATCTGCTGGCCCAGATGGCATTCACCCACATATCCTACATAAATGTTGTACAGTTTTGTGTCAACCTCTTTCCCTGCTGTTCAGTTTATCATTAAATCTTTCTAGATTACCCCAGGACTGGAAAACTGCATATATCATTCCTATTCTTTAAAAAATAGAAAGGACCTTGCTGAAAATTATCAATCCATCAGCCTTACATCAGCAGTTGTTAAGGTTCTTGAAAGAAGAATCAACTCTGCAGTTGTTAAACACCTTGAAGCATCATACAGTTAACATTAAACTATGCACATAGTAAGATGATATGTATGTATATTAGATGTATATCTTTATGTGTACACATTTATAGATATGTATGCAGGCAACTAGATCTGTGACACCAATCTCCTCAAATCATATGATCACATCACCAAGTTGCTTGATATTGGGGTGCCTGCTGCTATGATTCTGCTTGACTTCTCTACAGCTTTTGACAAAGTGCATCACAATTGACTTGCAATTAAATTATGTGCAGGGAAGATTGAAGAGAAATCCCTGCTCTGGATCCTTGATTTTCTTTATTTGCATAATCAATGTGTTCAGTTATTTGATGACTTTGGTAATCATATTCTTTCTTCCTCAATGCGTGTTCTGAATGGAGTTCCTCAGGGAAGTGTCTTGGGTCCTACACTATTTAATATCTTCATCAATGATGCTCCTTCCATTATCAGCAGTAAATCAACTCTTTATGCAGATGACCTGAAGCTTCTTGGGCCAGCTTTGTCCTGTGAAGATCATTCCCTGCTGCAAAATAATCTTCAACTGCTGGGTCAATGGGCTGAGGCCTGGCTTCTTGAATTCAATGTTGCCTAGTGTCATACCATTCACTTTGGCAAACTGAATCCTTGCTGTTCTTATTTTTTCTTAGGCCACCCACTCTCCTCTGTAAATAATGAGTAAGATCTTGGTGTCACTATTGACAATGAATTAAAATTCAGCACTCATGCTAAGAGGTCTGGTCCTGGGGCTAGTTCAACCTTTGGATTGATTAAGTGTACTATTTCATCTCGTTCCCCTAAAGTCATCAGTCTTCTTTAGAAGGGACTTGTGTATCCTAAGCTTGAAGTGGGAATGTCTCTTGCCTCTCCATATTTTAAAAAAGACATAAAAGTTCTTGAAGATGTACAGAGACGTGCTACTAAAGTGATATCTGGCATGCAAGAGCTTTCATACCCTTTAAGACTATCAAAGCTGAATGTCCCTACACTTGTTTACAGAAGAAAAAGAGGTGATGCCATTTTAACCTTTAAGTTATTGAGGGCTAATATTCTCCCAGCATTATTCCCTATTGTTGGTACCAATTCAAGAACTAGAGGGCATCACCTAAAACTTGTCAAGCAGTCTACAACTTCTAGAGTTTGTGCTCAATTCTTCTCAACATATATTGTCAATAATTGGAACAAATTGTCTAATAAAACCGTTACTGCCAAATCTGTTGATGTTTTTAAATGAAGGCTAGATGCTGAGTGGTCCTCCAGGGAGTGTAAACTCAATTGGGATGCTACCAAAGATGCAACAGCAGTCACCAGTGAACCTGCATACAACTAGTCATCATTCCAGAGCTCTACAAGGAGAAATCCTTAGATTGCTCCTAGCTGCAACTTAAGGTAAGTAAGGTAAAAAAAAAAGTTGCTAATAGATTGAGAAGGCTGCATAAAGGAAACAAGCAGCTATGTATGTAGATTTAAAAAAAGGCACATGTTTTTTCTAGATAATGCAGGTATACTGTTATACTGGTAGGTTACAATGCCACCAGTATTGGTGTGGTAAGGCCACGGGTGTCACCACTTATTGGTGCAAAAATGGTGCTACACCACTTACTGGAGAGAAAAGACCCTGGTGGCACCAAATATTATAATGAGATGCCTGCACCTACCACACCGGTTCTGTAAATATCAGGTTTGATAATACCCAATATACAGTATACCCTACCCTAGGGTATGATAACGTGATCGAGTGGTCAAATGGCCAAATTCTAAGGCAAAGTGTATACCCAACCTGGGTCACCGCTAAAAATCTCTAACTCTCTCCTTGGAGGTAACGAAACTCCCTGTCAATATAATAATGATGGTGTCTTGTAACTCTGTTCCTACCCTGTCTGGGTTCCGGGAAAATTAGTACACAGTTTGTAGGAGATATCTTACTTGTAATCTTCCAAAGGTCACATATCACAAAAGGAATAGGCTTCCCCGAACGGGGTCTAAATGCAGACTACTGAAAAATAATATTCATTCTATGCACGAACTTTGCATAGGGGTCGACCTTTGCTTGGCCCTGGCCAATCCTCTAAATCCCCATTCAAAATCCATTCTACTTTTTCTTAACTTTACCTTTCAATGAATCAAACCAGGAAGTCCAAAATAGAATTTTGTTCAAAGCTTACTTATTGCAAAAGAATCTAACTTAGCAACCAGAATTCAACTTAGGATTAAAAATTATCTTATTGGCAAACATAATTACAGAAAGAAATGGGTCATTTATCTGAAAAGAAAAGAAACAGGGGTGGAACCCCAACACCTCCCCCCATAAGATAAATGACCACCCATGTGCCACGCTGATCCACCCTTACAAATATAATGCTTAACTTCAAAATCACCAAACTTGTCTATCTTCTGTTCTTCCTTCTTTTGTACATCTCCATAACTGTTGGCTTATGACTTCACGACTATACCATCCCCTTGGCTTTGTTCCATTGCCATTCCGTATTTCTGTCCAACCAATCAAAGCTATTGTCTGTACAGCTCTATTCATCAAGCTTAGGGTTTCAACGAAGGAAGAATCCACGAGATTTGTGGAACTTTATCTTGCACAGCAAAATAAAAAATTTCTTGCTCTCATGAAATTTACATTTGAGAGGAGCAGAGAATCAGTTTCTGGCACATAAAATTTCTCGAACTCTGCGAGGAAAAGCGCATACAATAAATTTCGTCTCCTTTTTCTCTGGTACAATCAGCGCTTCATTTTGGAAAACATTTTTCGGCATCTCACACTCGTTAAAAGTGTTCTCATGTTTTCCATTTTCTGAAAATTTTCCTGAAAAATCATTTTCGCGCGTCTTGTTTTCACTATTATGTTGTCTTTTTACTTCCGCATCCTATTTTTGTGGATTATCAACATTTTGAACACGAGTATCAAGTATTTCGTTTTTCCGACCGGGCGGCACAGCCTCCCAATTTGTTTTATGGGCCGGTCCACCTCCCCCATAGTCAACGAAGTTGTATATTTTTCCGGGCTTCTAACCCATGCGGATCTCTTATACGTTTGAAAATTTTTCCCTGCAATTATTTGCATTAGTTCTCTTCTATCCTCTCTATCTGCCTCTTTCTTTCGTTCTCTGGCTATTCTATCAGCCTCTTCCTTTTTTCTCTGGCTATTCTATCAGCCTCTTCCTTTCGTTCTTTGGCTATTCTATCAGCCTCTTCCTTTTTTTCTCTAGCTATTCTAATATTCTTTCTTCCTTCATGAAATTTAATATATATTGTGTCATATCTACATGACTACTTTTTCGTGAGCCCCTGGTGGAACTCGATTCAACACTGCTCTTTCTATTCGGAATACTTTGATTCTGTCTGTCATTATTTCTTCTTAATTTATTTTCTGAATCTGTTCGTTCTCTATCCATATTTTCTCTTACCCGTAACTTCCCTACATTTTGTACCTCATCTGAAGGGTGAGTTGGTTTTGTTTTACCCGTATTTTCATATAATGATTTTTCTTCATGTATTATCGCCACGGTTTCTTTTGTCTGGGTTTCTCTCTCTGGGAATAATTTTTTTTTTTTAATCTGCCTTAAACTCTTTTCTTCCTCCACGGTTTGTACCGGAGATCGCTCTATTACTGATTTTGTTTTGAATATTTCCCCTTCACACGTGTCAGAAATGTCTGTTTTACCCCCTGAGTGATATATGGCTCTATCTGATGGTGTTTTTCTTTGGGTATTTCCAGCAGGCGTCGCATACAATTGTGGGTCTGAATACGACTTTCGTTTTACCGCGGTAGTTTTTTTTTGAATTCGTATCCGATTCTTCCAACTGTCCCTTTCCTGATCTTGTCTGAATTCTCCGTTTGTCCGCCACTACTTCTAGGTTTACTTAACGTCTTCCGTCCAAATGAAAATCTTTTTACCAATGTCTCTTTTTATCTTTTCATGAAAAATTGTTGCGTTTTAATTTGCCGATTCTACGTGGGCGGCGCAGCCTCCCTTGTCTCACAAGTTAATTATTCGCGTGGTATATTGATTCTTAAATTTTATTACTTATTATTATCTAACTAGGCACAGCCCAGATAAAAAAATTATCTTTGCGATTTTTTTATATGTAACCACAATAGGCTACTATGTAGGCTAACTCAACTTGTCTCTTCGAAAACGCAGAATTCTTTTACTATCAGGTTTACTGATAGAACTTTCTTGCCGCCACCAGTGTTATATTGGTAGACCACAACTGCCACCAGTGTTGGACCGGTTGGCCAGCGCTGCCACCAATATTATACCGGCAGACAACAATTCCATCAGTATTGGTGTGGTAAGGCCACGGGTGTCACCACTTATTGGTGCAAAAATGGTGCTACACCATTTAGTGGAAGGAAAAGCCCCCGGTGGCACCAAATATTATAATGAGATGCCCACGCCTAACACACAGCTTCTGTAAATATCGGGTTTGATAATACCCAATTTACAGTATACCCTGCCCCAGGGTATGATAACGTGATCGAGCGGTCAAATGGCCAAATTCTAAGGCCAAGTATGTACCCAACCTGGGTCACCACTAAAAGTCTCTAACTCTCTCCTTGGAGGTAACGAACCCCCCTGTCAATATAATAATGATGGTGTCTCGTAACTCTGTTCCTACCCTGTTTGGGTTCCGGGAAAATTAATACACAGTTTGTAGAAAATATCTTACTTGTAATCTTCCAAAGGTCACATATCACCAAAGGAGTAGTGACTTTCAGCAATTATAAAAGTTCACAATTAAGATCAAATTGGATATACGATATTTGTAGACAATTACGCTGAGATTGAGGTGGGGAAAGAAAAGTAAGCAGAAGAGGGGTGGAGAGTTGTTAGCAAGAGCCGTGGTACCCGCTGGGCTTGCCCCTTAAATTGCGGGGACAAGGTAGACAGCCTCCAACACTTCACTTACTTCTCTCGCAGGGAAACCACCAGAAAAATATCATTCAGCACTCGTGCGGTGAAGTTGTTTTCCAGGAGAGATTATACTTTTGCATTGCGCATAAGGATTAATTGTTTGGATATTGACCTAGCTATATCTATGGACTGTTTTTGACCTTGAATTGGCATTGCAGTTATTATTGCTGTAACGTGAGCAAGATGTTAGTGGAATACGCGTATTCGCTTGTTCTGAATTTTCTCCAATCAAATTTTCGTGAAGGAATCGATGACGTGACGATAATTAATCATGCACTGGAATTTTTTGATGATAAAGTCATTAAAGATGCCAAAGTGGAGTTTTGGGGAATAGCAGATCCGAATAAAGCTGTTCCAGAGCGGCAGGGTGACCTAAATTCGCGGAGAAATTTGAAATATATTTTGGACTTGTTGCGTCAATGTGACTCTGATAATTCCCTGCTGCCAATTTTTGTCATTGTCTCACCTACTGAAGTGCCGGTTATCCCCGCAGTAGCTTACTCCAGGTTGCTCAGTAAGATTAGCTCCCTAGACCGAGCCCTTAAACAGATAAACGAAAAAGTGACATCTTATGATCTGAATTTTCCCTCCTTGCCCAATGCCTCGTTTAAGCCAAATGTAAACACATCCACTACTACTGTAGTGATCTCTGGAATTTCTCCCGATCTTAACAATCCTGTGAAACGTCGCGATGCCATTGACCAAATCAAGGGACACCAAGCCATTCATTCTATCAAGCCGTCGGGCAATAAACTTTTAGTGCAGATTGACCCAGTTGCTGCAAAGGACTTTTGTGATGCGGTACCTAATGTTCTGAAGTGCGATGCAAAACTTCAAGAGCGAAAACTCGTTGGAATAGTTAAAGGCATACCGCTAGATTATGACGTCAGTTTGTTCGTGGGGCGTGAAGGAGTTGTAGACGTTAAGCGCATCGGGCAGTCCTTGACTGTTAAGGTATTCTTCTACGATGCTGTTGGACTTTCAAATGCACTTCGTCTCGGACTTAAGGTAGAATATGAAATTTTCCGAGTATTTGAGTGCCTCCGTCCTCCCCGTTGCTGTTAATTGTCAATCGCCTGATCATGTGAAGGTCGATTGCACCAGCCCTCCCCGCTGCTCCCGCTGCAGTGTTATGCATTTATCGACAAAAGATGCACCATGCTTGGTTGAACTGAAATGTGCGCTATGTGGTGAAGGCCATGTTGCATTCAGTCTAAAGTGCCGCGTAATCCACAATGCCATAGCTAAGCGTGCCTCGAACAAGAAATGACTGGAACAGTAGCGTTTTCTGTGTGCTCTTTCAACATAAATGGCACCAAAGACAAAGATTATTCAATAAATCAGAAAATGCATGATTTTGACAATGTGTTGCTACAGGAACATCTTTTGCCGGCTGTAAGTGTCAGCTCACTAAACAGAAGTGACGAACATGTAGTTTATACAACCAGTGCCAGACGTATGAGGGGCAGACTTTCGGGAGGGCATGCATGTCTTGTGAGTAATAGACTTTCGTGCTTTTCTCCCCAGTGCATACACTCTTGCGATGATTTTACTGCCCTTCGAATTGCAGATATAGTGATTACCTCATGATAAAAAAAAACAGTTTTCTCACTTAATAAATTCACAAAAATTGTGTCTTCTCTGAAGAATTTCCTTCGGAATATTGAAAGTCATAGCTATAAGTGGATCATAGTGGGAGACCTAAATTGTAACATAAATAGAGAGTCAACTCGGTCTGATCTTGTGCTTCAGTCTTTGGCAGATGGATATCAGATGGTAGCTAAGAGTGCAGATTTTTCGTATATTCATAATAGTGGATGTGTGTCTGATATAGACCACTGTGTTTGCTCGGCTGGTGTGATATGCTCGAGTGTCGAGGTTCATGATGAAGAAAGAGATTATGATCACATCCCCCTATCTTTTACCGTCTCTGTTTCGCATTCTTTTGGCCCGAATCAGTGTGAATCTTCTGTACGGGGCACGAAATGGTATAGTAAGCGTGAATGGAACAAAGCTAACTGGACATTATATATCTGTACTTTGGCAACTCTGCTCTCATCTGTGACGGTTCCTTACCATTTACTTTGATAAGATAAGATAAGATAAGATTTATTGCAAAAAGCCTGTGGGCCATAGCAACACATAATACAATCTACAAACCAACACTCAGGAACAAAATACAACTTTAGATAGTAAAAATCAAAAAAGGAAAAAAGAAAAAGAACAACAAAACGATAAAAAAGAAACACGCCAAGGTTCGACTTTTAACCAACAAACACCATATAATAAAATTCAAATCATAAAAATAGTATCAGGCTATCCCCTCAATATGATTCCCTATATTTAATCCCTAAACGAAGAAACTTACATAACTGTTTAACAGCACATGCGTTCCTCTCAGCCATCCGCTCTATTAACCAGCATTCGCTCCCAAACACTCGTCCGAAACATTCATTCCGCAACTCAGACGGCTCTTCACACTCGGATACAAAATGAAATAAGTTTTCATTCACCAATCCACACATTGGGCAGAAATAAGGGCCAGCCGCCAGCCTAAACTTTCCCAAAAATTTTCTTCTCTCACCTAAATCCAAACTATCCCCTCTTACCAACAACAAATTCTTCAAATCCTCTTTATTCAACCCAAATTTAAGATAAACCTCCTCCCGCCAACCGTCTTTGGCTTGGGAGTAGAACCTCAAAGACATAGATTGGTCCTTATGAGCTTGCCACTCTTGGATTTCTTGGTCCTTTAGGGTTCGCTGGACTTCCTTCCATACTGACACGGTTTCATCCATAGGGTTTTTTCCTTCATTCGACATCTCCGAAAGTCCACAAAGGTCCAGTATTTTCTTAACCTGATTTGACCATGAATCACGTCTACCATCCTTCAAGCTCTCCAAATAAGCTGCCTTAAGAAGCCGAACTCTAGGTAGCCTAATTGATCTTCTCCCAGAATTTTACCATTCTTACCAATCTAACACTCCTTAAAGAAAAAAAAACCCAAATCTCCTTTCAGTACCACTGAACTAAATGATTCCTTCAAGCCTAGAATTCTCTTAAAATATCTTAGCTGAACTACTTCTAGCTTAGCTCCTTTAGCAAAACCCCAAACCTCAGAGCCCCAATGTAGACTAGAAGCTACCTTTGTCTGGAAAACTCTTTTCTGGATCCTCATGTCAGCTAGCTGATTTAAATTACTTCTCAAAAGCATATTTATTAGCTTATTACCCCTTAAATTACAATCTTCTACATGCCTAGACACCCCCCTTAAAGCACTAAACTTAACACCCAAATAAACAAATTCATCTTTAACCTCTAAAACCTTTCCTCCAAAATTAAAATGAACCTCTGAATCAACATCTCCTTTACTCCTAAATACTAATACTACTGATTTCTTAGCGTTCAACTCTAACTCCTTCTTTTCTAAATAATTTTTTATTATATCTAATTGCTTCTGAAGGTTATCTCTGCTATCCGCCACTAGATCTATATCATCCGCGAATAACATGCATGATAGCCTAAACCAATCCAAAGATACATAAGGGGCTCCATTATTTTTCATAAACCTATCTAAATCATTAACAAACAAGGAGAAGAGCTTAGGAGATAATGTACATCCTTGTTTCACACCCACATGAGACGTGACCAGCCTAGAAAAGTTTCCCATAACCTTCACAGAAAATTTCACCATCCGATACATATCTGCTATTATTGCTACAAAACAAGACGGCAAGCCTATTTCTAATAGACTTTCAATTAATAACCTCCTATTTACCGAATCAAAAGCACTTTTCAGGTCTAAAAAGGCTACGAATAGCCGACCATTTTTTCCTCTTGCATATTTCCTTCTCAATGCATCCAAAGTAAAAATATGGTCAATAGTGCTGAATGTCGATCTGAATCCCGCTTGTATCGGGCTAAGTATTTCCTCCTTGTCTAACCAATTTCTTAGCCTAAATTCCAGAACCTTACAAAACAATTTACTTACCACATTCCCCATAAAGATAGACCTAAAGTTTTCATGTATAAGTTTTTGTACCAGTGTCCTCTCGCCTAATGCTCGATCACAACTTAATTCTTACTATTCTCAGATTGTTGCCTGCCTAAAACTGCCACAACTTAATTCTTATTATTCTCAGATTGTTGCCTACCTCAAACAAGCTGAGGCCATAGCTGTCCCTGTTTCGCGCATTCGTTCGAAAACTAGAAGTTCTTTATGGAAAGAGGACCCTCAGTTAAAAATTGTTAAAAATCGGGCAAAAATGTGGCTTCGGGTATGGAATGCGTGTTGCCGCCCACTTCGGGTCATGTATTTAATATTAAAAGAAAAAACTAAGTCTGAATTCAAATCTTACTTGCGAAGCATCCGATATAAGGTTAAGGAATTTCCAAAAAGTCCTCGGCAATGGAGTGAAGTGGTGGATTCTAGTAAGCTAAACCCGACTGTTTCGTCCAGTTTAATTCCTGGTGATTCATGGGTTAGTCATTACTCGACAATTTTCAGTACAGTAAATTATGCAGTCCATTCCGGGTTTTGTAGACTGCTTGATTCAGTTATTCCGCGTAGTCTACGCCAGATAGATATTATCCCTATTAGTGCTGAGTCTGTTCTGAAAAGCATTAAAAGATTAAAATCTAAGTCGGTTGATTTGGATGGAATTTGTGTTGAGCATTTAAGAGTTGATTCTCCAGAGTTGATCAGCCATCTGCAACTACTTTTTCAGATGTGTGTTAGTAGCTGACTAGTGCCGGATTCTTTCCTGTGTGGTACTGTTACCTCTGTTCTGAAGCGAGGGAAGGATCCGCTTAATTGTGGATCCTACCGCCCTATCACTGTAGCGTGTAATTTAAGCAAACTATTTGAATATGTATTGGTCCCATTTATTCAAGATAAGGTGGATTATGACGCAAATCAGTTCGATTTTAAGTCGCGTATAGGATGCCAGCATGCCCACCGTATACTTGCAACAGTGTTACAAGAAGCACATCGTTTAAAAACGGAAGTTCACTTTTGTGCGTCAGACCTATCTAAAGCTTTCGATACTGTTTGTCACTCTCAGGCATGGTTTTTTCTGGCACGTTTGGGTGTGAATGGTTCAGTTATTTGTGTACTTCGGTTTTGATACCAGAATTCATTTATTCAGTTGAGGCAGAATACCTGGGCCTTTGGTAAAATCCCAGTTAGATCTGGGGTCCGTCAGGGTGGTGTGCTTTCACCTCATATTTTTAAAGCTTTTTTATTGAATGTTCTTAATATGATACCGCTTTCTTACTCTTCAGGGTTGTCAAACGTCTCCTATATTGTATATGCATATGATCTTCTGCTTGTTAGCATGTCAAAGTTTACTTTAAGGAAGTCTGTGCTACTAGTATCGCGGCTGTATGGGGAAATCGGATTAAGCCTCAACACTGATAAATGCTAATATTTAGCGTTTAATTCAAAATCTTCAGCAACGCCACTTGATTGCGGCTTATTTTCTGTAAAAAGTGTTGAATCTTTTCGATGGCTTGGGATCAATATTTGCAAATCGCTTACGTTATTTCGTTTCCGGGCATTGAGTGATATTAAAGAGAAGCTGAAATTGGGGTACGCGAAAATTGTCCCCAACAGGGAAAGATATAACAGAAAGGCATTGGCTAAATTGTACTCGAGCTTTTGTGACCATGCGGCTTTGTTCCCAGCTGGCCTTCACATCTTGTTTCGACCAGGGGATATTAGCGATATTAGAATTATGTATTTCCGATATTGCAAGTTTTTATTGTATCTGCCTCGCAGATACAGTAATAAAAAGATGATGCGGATTTTTGCTCTCCGGATATTGTAAATTGTTTTGTCAGACAAAGTAGCCGTCTTCAAGAGAATATTTATGCTGCTTCGGGTGTTAAACACCCACTTATCCGGGTAGCCACAGCGCATTGAGTGTAATATTTATTTATTGTGTTGTTGTTAAATGTATTTTTGTGTTTTTTTTCTTTTCTTGTGTTACTCCACTTCATTTTCTGTATAGTGGGTCAAAAATAAATTATTTATTATTATAATATTCATTCTGTACACAAACTTTGCATAGGGGTGGACTTTCGCTTGGCCCTGGCCAATCCTCTAAATCCCCATTCAAAATCCATTCTACCTTTTCTTAACTTTACCTGTCAATGACTCAAACCAGGAAGTCCAAAATAGAATTTAGTTCAAAGCTTACTTATTGCGAAAGAATCTAACTTAGCAACCAGAATTCAACTTAGGATTAAAACTTATCTTATAGGCAAATATAATTACAGAAAAGAAAATGGGTCATTTATCTGAAAAGAAACAGGGGTGGAACCCCAACATATACCATTTAGACAACCTGGATACACATAGTGTCTTTTGATTAAGTTCAACATCCCCTTAAAGTATCACCTTGTTATCATTAGTCTTTTCGACACTCAGGATCAAAAGCGCCAGAAGCAATTATTTGAGACTTCCATATAAAATTCTAAACCTGACAACACTATTCCTAGTAATTTTCTAATGTAGAATGCTTTGAAATATTTCATTTTCCCCACATAGCAGTGCATTACAGAGGGAATCAGAAGGTTGTTTCTGATTCTTTGTTTTTGGGTTTATAAGGAATCCATGGGTGGCTGCTTCTGACCGTTCCTCCTCATTTTTGCACTGTGGTTAAACAGGACCAGTGGGTGGCAGGTTCAAAACATGCAAGGCAAACAGGCACTAGTAGAAAGACTCCCTTAAATGTGTCAAAGAAATGGAGCATAAATATCAAATGTGACAAAAAGAGTAAAACAAAAATGTTAGTTATTAAATTAAGAAGATGCTTTATCCTGTTTGAGTACATAGTATTTTTAAGTAATGATTATTATAAACATAACATCTTTATTAAGTTATTTGATGGCAAACAAACATGTCATCACTTGGTACTACAGTATTGGAAGAGCTCTATCAAAAGACTGCCATCTCAAAAATTTTTGGGAGGAGGGGGAGAGAGAAGCAAGCCTTTATCATCCTTCCTGGTGAAACATTTCAAAATTTTCTTGCCAAAAAGATTGCTGTTTTTTTTCTGAATAGTGCATAGTTTTGTACTTAAGTGTTATTACTTACTCATGGGAGGAGTTATTGAAACATTCCTCTCTCCTATAGATGTCCTTGGGAACTAAGACTGCAGTGTTTACATGTGTTTTTTTTATTGATATGTGGTAGTAAAACAAACAGTTTTCACTGAGTGGCTTATTATTCATACATGTTATATTTTAACAGAAAAGCTTCACTGTAATACTCCTATTCAACAAGGTTGCTTCTTAATTGACATCTGTTTTATAACAAATATTGCATATTTCACATTTATTTTTATTACCCTGCCAAAGATAAGTAGCTTGTGTATTAAATTTATGAAGATTGTATTACTTGTATTTTGGTGAAACCAATCACATCAAAATTTAAAAGAAGTAACTTTTTGCTCAAAGCATGAGTAGTAAAGGACAAACATGGGTGTTTCATGAGAAGTTTGAACCAATTTTTAGTAAAAACGAAAGTATGAGTAATGAGAGGTGAAAGATGAGCATTTAAAGACAGGCATGAGCAAGTTTTCATAGACAACAAATATGAACATTTTATTAGAAACAACTATGAATTATGAGTTGAGTGAGAAATATGGATAAGTTTTTAGTCAAAGAGTATGAATATCCTATCAAAAGTAGCTCTGATGATTGAGTATTAAATGAGAAATATGGGCAATTTTTCCTTGGTAAGGCACACTAGTATTCAAACAAAATTACTTTGAGGTTTGAGCAGTAAATTAAAAACTTGAGTATTTAATGAGAAGCTTGAGTCAATTTTTAGTCAAAAAGTATGAATATTCCATGATAAGTAGCTCTGAAGCTTGAGTATTGAATATGAATTATGAGCAAGTTTTCATCAGTAAAACACACAAGTATTCAAACTAAATCAACTTTGAGGTATTGGTAGTAAATCAAAAGCTTTAATATTTAATGAGAAGCAGGACTAAATTTTTAGTACAAAAATATGAATATTCCATGAGAAGTAACTCTGAAGATTGACTATTGAATGAGAAGTATGAGAAAATTTGCCCTGGTAAAGCATACTAGTATTGAAACAAGATTAACTCTGAGGTTTGAGTAGTAGATCAATAGCCTGAATGTTTAATGAGAAGCATCAGTAAATTTTTAGTTAATAAGTATGAAAATTCCATGAAAAGGAGTTCCGAAGCTTACGCATTGGATGAGAAGTATGAACAAGTTTTCCCTTGTAAAGCACACTATTATTCAAACAGGATTAACTCTGAGGCTTGAGTATTAAATTAAAAGCTTGAATATTTTATGAGAAATAGCTCTGAAGCTTGAGTATTGAATGAAAAGCATGATCAAGTTTTCACTGGTAAAGCTCACGAGTATTCAAATAGAAGAAACTGAAGTATGAGTAGTAAATTAAAAACATGAAGACAATAAGTAACTCTGAAGCTTAAGTGTTTAATGAAGCTTGATGAATGAATGACGAGCATGAATATTGAGTGAAAAACCTCAGCCAATTTTTTACAGCAAAGAGCATAAGTGCTGAATTGAGAAGCAATAGTGTTAGAAAAGATGCACGAATCTCTTGATGTAAAATTTGATAAGGTCTTTTTGAAAGAATGTATAGCAAGCAATAACCTATTTAGTGAATGCAATTTTAGCAAATACTTTGAATTTTTAAGCTTGCAACTCAAACTTGGAAAACTTTTTGGATGAGGAGCCAACTATTTCTTCGCTGACCAATTAAAAAAAAAGTATATGCAACATTGTTCAACTTTTGAGATTTACCAAATGACGATTGTTGTTAGCTAAAAAGAATTCCCTCTGTCTTATAAAGAAATATTCCCTTATTTTTCCTTTTTTTTAAAGAAAGATGGGAAAAATATTTAAATAGGAAAAAATATCAAATTTAAAAAGAATCATGCCACAAATGTCTATTGGTAATCTTATTATTATTTTATTGTGAATGTTTTGCTGAAAGATTTTTTTTTCTAATGAAAGAGAAAGCAAGTAAGTAATAAAAATTAAATTTCTCCAGTGTTATACCGAACCTTTCATTTATAAACATGTTTTACTTGCTGCCACCAACTTAGCTTTTAATCAGCTGCGCAAATGTAATGGTTATTTTAATTATTACCATATGATTATGTTCATTATTATTTATATTTTATTATTTGTAGTTTATTATTGCTATTGTTAAATTTTTATTGCTTTTCTTTCAGGCAATCAAATGTTACTACGAAACCTTGACTTCTATTTCGAACATAGTCAAAAATATTGCACCTTCAGAGGATGATTCCAGAAAATATCTTGACATATTCGATGATTTGAGGTTAGTTCTAAAAAATATTGGCTATTTTTTGCCGTGAAGCCCTCCCCTTTTCTTGCCTTACTCCTCTTTCTGCAATAATTATACTTAAATAATCTGGCGTGATGCCCAAAATAAAAGAAGGCGGTAGTTGCTAATTAATTTATCCTTGAGAAATATTTCAGCAGTAATATAGGATCTTGTATTAGTTCTTATTAAAAAAAAAGGAAAAAGCTGAAACCCCACATCAAATATTTCACTGAGAAGTTTTAGCTTGATGAACGAACTGACATTACATAAACTTTTAGAACTTATATATTTTCTATAGAATAATTTCTTTTTCCATACACAAGCTAACATAATTCTAATAGAATATTGTAACAAATCCAAACTAAGTAGCTATTTTTTTATTTTCAAAGGCTGTTTGGAAGTTTCGTTGATACTTAAACTGTTCCTTTTGTGGCCTTAGATATTCAATAAACGTTTGTAAAAGTATAAGATTTTTAAAACTTGTAATACAATATGCAGTCTTGAGAAGGGGCTCTTCAACATTTCAAAGTGTTCAGAGTATATATATCTTCAAGGTAGTCTGATTACTAGAATTGTATGTAGAAATTAGTTTATATATTTAATTTAAAATGTCAATTTATTTTCTTGCATAAAATCCACTGTTAAAAATGTGTATGTATAAAAGCGTTTTTAAAACATTTAGAATGTCTCAAGGTTTTCATAAATGCATTTTTCCAGAGTATGTTTTGGAGAAAACCTACCTATTCTTCACGTTGATGTTAAATATATAGCCGTTTAAATTCAAATGTGTGGCAATTTGTAATTTTGGGGCTGCTCCCCAGTGCCCCCAAAGCAGAATACAGGTGTTCTGCCAGATGAAGGATTAAAAAGAGTCTTAGACTAAGTTCAAATTTTTGATGAAGAATTTTTGATCTCATGGATGTTTAGGCTGCTTTTTCGATCGTAATACATACTTCTATAATACAGAAGTATGTATTGTAATACATACTGTAATAATTGTAATACATACTGTAATACATACTTCTATTCAGTTTCTATGTTGATTTAATAAAATACCTGAATGTTTAGACCTTTTTTAGGAGAATTTTCCCTTGACAAATTTGTCTCAAGATGAATTTTAAGATACCAAATACATAAAAACATTTTAGGTTGCCGTTTCAAATTTTGTAAGAAAACGCAATGCAGAAATGCATGAAAACAGGCACTTTGCACGGAGATTAGGAAAATAACTGTGAAAGTGTTGCAGTTTTTGTAGGAAAGACCCCCCTCTCCCCTCCTCGAGGTTTTGCAAATAAAAATGATGACTATGACTCTACTTTGGGCAGGACAATCCAGGTCATTTAATTCCTTTGATGAGTCAACTCCAGCGTCCAAAATAAATAGCTTAGTACAATCTTTTAGGGAATTAATTTGAATTTAAAAAAATATAATTTAAAAAAAATATAATTTTTGAATTTAAAAATATATGCATTAAGACCTCACTTTAAACAGTGATAATGAGATATTTTTAAAAGTCCCATTTGTAATAATCCAATGAAAATATACTCAGTACTTTTTCCTTCTCATTGTTTAAAAAAGATACATTAGAAAATGTCTAAATGGTTCTTTAGTCCAAAGTTAATCCAAGTATAATCAATAAACAGGCTGTGTCTGTAGCCTTGGATAGAATTCATGCCTAATCCAATTCCTCAGTGGTCTTTTCGTTTTGTTTGATTTTTAGTTACTTTTTCGCTTTTGTTAAAGGTAACTTCTCCAGTTTAATTTTTGTTAAGCGCTGGAGATGGCTTAACACAGGTCTTTACTGAATTATCTATGAATGGTGTTTTCATTATTTATGAATGGTGTTTTCATTATAGGTGTGTTCATTAATGGTGTTCAGTAATAATGAATGGTGTTTTCATTATTTGTGAATGGTGTTTTCATTAATGTTGTTTCAGTAATAATGAATGGTGTTTTCGTTAATGGTGTTTCAGTAATAATGAATGGTGTTTTCATTATAGGTGTTTTCATTAATGGTATTTCAGTAATAATAAATGGTGTTTTTATTATAATTTTTTCATTAATGTTGTTTCAGTAACAATGAATGGTGTTTTCATTATTTACTGGCTGAAAGTAATTTTGTTATTATTTCATCGTTTTGTTTTCATCATTTTCTTTCCTTTTCATTTTTTTATATGTATCTTTTTTATATTGCTACTTTATATGCTTCAACTTTAAGGCTCCTAATTTTGATTTGGTAGAAGTTCTACAAGTATTTTGAAGTTGCCTAAGCTATTATTTCTATTTGTGTGTGTGTTTTTTTTTACGTGTTTTATGAATGACCACGGAACACCCATGAAACAAGTATCTGTCTAAGCCAGATACTTGTAACTGTTTATTAGTTGTTTGTTAATAATATAAAAATCTTTGCGTTGCTCATATTCTACTGTTGTGTTTTCATGTGTTTTTTTTTATTGTTTCTATTGTGTGTTTGTTTTTATTATATTGTTTTCTATTTTTGATTTTATTTTTTATTGTTTATATTGTTTTCATATTGTTTTTCCTTGTAGGAAGCAAGTTCTGATGCGTATTGCAGACATTGAATCTGGTCAGGGAGCGGAAAGGCAGCCGATTGTGGAAGAAGCTGATTCAAATCAAATTTTTTCAGTCGTATTCGCTCAGCAGGATGTAGAAATATTTAGAATATCAACTGAGAATACTGTTGGGAGAGACGAAGAAAAATATGAACTGCAGATTCTGATGTCAGAAGGTTCGTTATCAAACAGTGGTGGATCCAGGGGAGGGGCAAGGGGGACGCGCGCCCCCTAACATAGTCTGAAGTAGTGTAATTTACTGAATCAACGCAAGTTTGCGTTAATTAAACTTGCTCCTAACGCAAGTTTATCGGATCAACCTATTTTGCCCCCCTCCCCCTGCCTAAAAAAATCCTGGATCTGCCACTGTTACCAATATATGCTAATCGTTAAGTGCACCATAGTGAATAATTTGGCAACGTTTGTCCCCCTCGTATATGGCTTGTATATTTCCCAAAGATGAATATTCTTTGGTGACATTCTTTGACAATCAATTTGGTCATATGACAATCAATATGATTGATTGAAAATCAATTTCCCAAAGATGGATATTCTTTGGCAACATTCTTTGACGATCAATTTGGTGATATTCTTTGATAATCATCAAGCTTGGTATAGAAATTTAAAATTACTTGTTCGTAATTCTTTTGAATCTTACCGTCTCGGTAATAAAATCCTATATAATAAAATTCTACTAAAAAATCATCGAGCTTGGTATAGAAATGTAAAATTACTTGTTCGTAAATCCTTTTGAATCTTAACGTCTTGGTAATAAAATTTTATATAACAAAACTCTACTAAAAAATCATCAAGCTTGGTATAGAAATGCAAAATTACTTGTTCGTAAATCCTTTTGAATCTTAACGTCTCGGTAATAAAATTTTATATCATAAAATTCTACTAAGAAAAGCATCGTCTCGTGCTTAGTATAGAAATGTAAAATTACTTTTTCGTAAATCCTTTAGAATCTTAACGTCCCGGTAATAAAATTTTATATAATAAAATTCTACTAAAAAAATCATCGAGCTTGGTATAGAAATGTAAAATTAGTTGTTTTAAATCCTTTTGAATCTTAACGTCTTGGTAATAAACTTTTATATAATAAAATTCTATTAAAAAATCATCGAGCTTGTTATAGAAATGTAAAATTACTTGTTCGTAAATTATTTTGAATCTTACCGTCTTGGTAATAAACTTTTATATAGTAAAATTCTATTAAAAAATCATCGAGCTTGGTATACAAATGTAAAATTGCTTGTTCGTAAATCCTTTTGAATCTTAACGTTTCGGTAATAAAATTTTATATAATAAAATTCTACTAAAAAAATCATCGAGCTTGTCATAGAAATGTAAAATTACTTGTTCGTAAATCATTTTGAATCTTACCGTCTTGGTAATAAACTTTTATATAGTAAAATTCTACTAAAAAATCATCGAGCTTGGTATAGAAATGTAAAATTACTTGTTCGTAAATCATTTTGAATCTTAACGTCTTGGTAATAAACTTTTATATAATAAAATTCTATTAAAAAATCATCGAGCTTGATATAGAAATGTAAAATTACTTATTCTTAAATCCTTTTGAATCTTAAAGTATTGGTAATCAACTTTTATATAATAAAACTCTATTAAAAGATCATCGAGCTTGGTATAGAAATGTAAAATTACTTGTTCGTAAATCCTTTTGAATCTTAACGTCTCGGTAATAAAATTTTACATAATAAAATTCTACTAAAAAAATCATCGAGCTTGGTATAGAAATGTAAAACTACTTGTTCGTAAATCATTTTGAATCTTAACGTCTTGGTAATAAACTTTTATATAATAAATTCTATTAAAAAATCATCGAGCTTGGTATACAAATGTAAAACTACTTGTTCGTAAATCCTTTCGAATCTTAACGTCCCGGTAATATAATTTTATATAATACAATTCTACTAAAAAAATCATCGATCTTGGTATAGAAATGTAAAATTACTTATTCGTAGATTCTTTTGAATCTTAACATCTCGGTAATAAAATTCTACTAAAAAAAAACATGGTTTCGGAATATTAGATGGTTTAACTCTATAGATGATTAAACAACTGAAAGCGAAGAGTAATAATTCCCCCTTGTTGCTTTCACATTTTTTGGCATTTGTACTTTCTTTAAATCCTAAAGTTCATTTATTTAATTTTATATGTATTTAAAATAGCCAAAAGGTGGGCTTCTACCTGGCAACTGCCCACCCAAAGTATAGAAGACATGCAAAAAACATTGCTTTATCCGAACCACAACTAATAGGTCTATAATCAAATTAGCGAAGATAAAAATTTCCTGGCAGTTGTGCTTTATATAAATCCGTGAAGTTATTTAATTAAAGATTTATGTGTTTGATGCAAGTGCCCACTTCACGGTCTGGAACACCAGAAAAAACACAGCTTTATCAGAACCACAACTAATACAATCAAATTACCGCTACTACTACTACTGTCAAGTCAGTTCAGTACCAAGCCGACTGAAGCCAAAACAGCTAAATCGAATGAGCCAAGCTAAAAACTTGAAATTCTGTCGGAAATCGGGCTTAAATACATCAGCCATAAAAAAAAAAATAACATACAGATTACGATCTGACCATGTACACTTCTTGCATTTTTGCGGTTTTAGTGCCAGACTAGATTTATTCTTTACAGTTACAAGGGTATTTTTTAGTGCCAGACTAGATTTATTCTTTACAGTTACAAGGGTATTTTTTAAAACCGAGCATCAACACGAAAAAGTTTTAAAATAAAGTTTTTGATTTTTAACGCGGTATCATTTTTTAGGGGCCAATTTGACCAAATCAATTATAGACTAAAATAAATCTCCCTACTCAAGGACATGCGCAAACACCAAAAATTCTGGCAATTGTTTTGACTTGTCACACTTGCTTGAAAATTGAAAACTAGCGATAAATATTCTTGAATAGTTCTATAATTTTTCAACCCACAAGAAGGTTGAAAATAAAATAAGTTACCCTTAGACTGTTATAATTTGAGTCTTATTATCTGTTTTATTTTGTAAAGCCCAATTGTCACAATAGTTAGTTTAAGCTGTTATTTCGACATGCCATTATTTTGAAATTTCATAATTTCCGTATGTCATTCATGACTTAAAATAAAACCAGTTGGAAATATTTTAAATAATATAAAATTTATTTCATTCGTGAATTAAAATAAAACCAGTTGGAAATATTTTAAATAATATAACAATTTTTCAAAATTTTTGCTGTTACCTCCACCCCCCCCCCCCCCTTAAGAAAGTGCTATATACAAAACTCTTACTAAGCATTTCACATAACTTCTTTTGAATTATACAGCCGAGTTCTTGCTGTGGAAGTTTTGGTAGAATTTTGGGAATTTCTGCAGTTGCTAGTAGTTGTTTTTATCGCTTGACTAGTGTTACAACAAAATTGAAACAATGGTAATTATCAATAGGCTGTACGAAAAATCTGGTTCAATCCCACATTCTAGCGCTATAATGAGAGAAAGGCTGCGATGGCTAGGGCACGTTCTGCGGATGAAGGATGGCAGATTGCCGAAGATTGTCCATTTCGGTCAACCGTCTAGGGCTAGGGATAAACGGAAAGCAGGTCGTCCGTGGTTAGGGTGGGAGGATATCATAAAGAAAGATTTAAGAGAAATGGGAACTTCCTGGGAGAGTGTAAAGAGGGAGGCTTTGAATAGATTGGGATGGAGGAGGAGCGTGTGTGGCTGAGTTGGTCTCAGGTGGGTTGGTGTTGCGGTGAGCTGTTAGTTGTAGGAGTAGTAATTATCAATGGAATGTTTATAGTTACGGCTGTGTATCTTCATAGTTCTTTGTTTACTCGTGCTATTCCTTCCTTTTTCTTGTTACTTTCCAGTTTTTCTTGTTATGATTCCTTTTTTATTGTTGCTTTCCAGATTTTTGCTTTACCATTTGTATTATGGTCAGTTGTGGCTCCGGCCTATCTTATACCTGGGGCAAAATCTTGATTAGTGTCTCCCCCCTATCTTCCAAGAAATTTTAGGCCGAATTTTAACAAAATTGTCATTTAGCAATAGAATTCTTCATTTATTTAGATCTGGCTTTTCTTACTTTATATGGGAAAAATGAAAATTTTGGATTCAATTTGTTTATGCTTACTGCCAACTCCGCCGTCTACTTTATTTTAATAAAAATGACATTTTAAAAATTACACAGTGATCATAAATGTTAATTTATTTGAAATTTTACGCGCCTAAGATTTTTGCGCCCAGGGCAAGTGCCTCTGCCCCCGCCCCTTAAATCTTCTCAGATTATGATCCCTATGGAGAATGTTTTTGTCTGCTTAGGTGATTTTTTTTCTTTGACTTCAAAAGTTTTACTTCTAGTGTAAATTATTTCATTAAAAGGTTTTTCTTCTTTTTTTTTAATCAATGTAGGCTTACTACGTAAACTGAGTTAAATCGAATTAATTTTGAATCCAAAAAATCTTAAATTTCAGTAATTTTTGTCTATTACCTTCAATTTTTGCTGATACTAGAAAATCTCAGTTCAAAATTTTTACCTGATAAAGTTATGTTGTCCAAACCCCTGTGCTTTTTTTGTTTGTAATGCATCATCAATGCTGTTAAAAATTATAGAAAAAAATGATGAAAATTATAGAAAAAAAAAATGAAAAAATGATGTATTTCCTATCCGAATATGAGTTAGAAAGTTTAGATGATTTTTCTTATAGACTTGTGCCACTAGTGCCTTTTAGAGAAGCATATTTACATCCTTGAAGTTAGGCAATTAGATAAGCTAGTTAAAATCAGGTAAGAGGGATGAAAAATGTTCAGTGATTTAAAATGTTCAAAACTAATCATTATTTCTGAGAAAATTTCTCAGAAAAAATAAAGAGATTGTTTCGGTATTACTTTCGCTACTTTTTTGCTGAGATAAATATTATTTATTATACTTATTGTAATTTGTCACATTATCTGTCAGACTGTCTCTGGGAAATATCAAAGTCTTTATTTTTCTTCTGAAAAGTGGTAGTAATATGGACTGAGTACATACAGTCTATCATTCTAGGATATGATGGTGTCTTGGATATACTTATAAAAATTGATTAATATATTTTCAAAGAAAATGGCTTCAGCATTATTCTAATTTAGTTTTTTTTTTCTTTTATGGTTTGTTCCTCAGTCGAGCCTAAAAGCTCTTATATCAAAGTAGCAGATTGGACGTACCCGCTTATCCCAGGAGTTTGCTCAATTTGGTGCAATCAGAATGGATCATACATTTTCCCTGCAGTATATAACTCGGTTTCTGAAGGTGAGTAGTCCATAAACCATAAAGTAGTCCATTGGTTAGTAAAGGGAGGGGGGTAGAGGCGTAGCCGCTTTAAGTGTCAAGATAATTAAATTTATCCTCCTAATTTCTAATATTCCGCATATAATTTATTTGCTTTTTTTATATTTGGGTCCATTTTAAAATGTTGTCCCTCAACCTAGCACTACAAGGAAAAGATAAAGTTATTACTGATCTTATTCAAACGAGTCTAAGTTTGAATTGATGATTTCAATAATTAAAACAACAAACATTTTGGCTTGCTTCAGCAACGGTCTGCGTAGCGAAGATACCGATATCCTAATTCTCTGCCTTTAGGTGAAAGTTCAATCTCCTAATTCTTTGCTTTTAACCGGAAGTTCAATCTCCTAATTCCCTCACTCCAGCCGGAAGTTCAATCTCTTAATTCTCTGCCTGCAGCCGGAAGTTCAATCTCCTAATTCTCTGCCATCAGCCGGAAGTTCAGTCTCTTAATTCTCTGCATCCAGCCGGAAGTTCAATCTCCTAATTCTCTGCCTTCAGCCGGAAGTTCAATCTCCTAATTCTCTGCCTCCAGCCGGAAGTTCAATCTCCTAATTCTCTGCCATCAGCCGGAAGTTCAGTCTCTTAATTCTCTGCATCCAGACGGAAGTTCAATCTCCTAATTCTCTGCCTTCAGCCGGAAGTTCAATATGCGGCTGGGGGTAGATTATCCTAGGATTTCTGTGTTTTTCTCCCATATTTCTCAAGGTACCCATTTTGAGCTGGACCGACTCTGGCTGAGCTTACATTGTCACACCGCTGACCCCCATCAGAACCCAAATAATCAGCGATACCAGGATTTGATCATATACCCTAAAAGACGTAGGACTGCAAATCCAGTGTGCCAATGACTCGGCTGACCCCCATCAGAACCCAAATCATCAGCGATACCAGGATTTGATCTCATACCCTAAAGGACGTAGGACTGCAAATCCAGTGTGCCAATGTCTTTGCTGACCCCCATCAGATCCTAAATAACCAGCGATACCAGGATTTGATCATATACCCTAAAAGACGTAGGACTGCAAATCCAGTGTGCCAATGACTCGGCTGACCCACATCAGAACCCAAATCATCAGCGATACCAGGATTTGATCTCATACCCTAAAGGACGTAGGACTGCAAATTCAGTGTGCCAATGACTTTGCTGACCCCCATCAGATCCCAAATAACCAGCGATACCAGGATTTGATCACATACCCTAAAGGACGTAGGACTGCAAATCCAGTGTGCCAATGACTTTGCTGACCCCCATCAGATCCCAAATAACCAGCGATACCAGGATTTGATCTCATACCCTAAAGGACGTAGGACTGCAAATCCAGTGTGCCAATGACTCGGCTGACCCCCATCAGAACCCAAATCATCAGCGATACCAGGATTTGATCTCATACCCTAAAGGACGTAGGACTGCAAATCCAGTGTGCCAATGACTTTGCTGACCCCCATCAGATCCCAAATCATCAGCAATACCAGGATTTGATCTCATACCCTAAAGGACGTAGGACTGCAAATCCAGTGTGCCAATGACTCGGCTGACCCACATCAGAACCCAAATCATCAGCGATACCAGGATTTGATCTCATACCCTAAAGGACGTAGGACTGCAAATCCAGTGTGCCAATGACTTTGCTGACCCCCATCAGATCCCAAATAACCAGCGATACCAGGATTTGATCTCATACCCTAAAGGACGTAGGACTGCAAATCTAGTGCGGCAATGACTCGGCTAGACTGAAATTTCAACGTTTCTTTAAAGAATGTTGTAAATCTATTCAAGACTGACTTTGTTAAAGATGGATTATCGGTTCCTCATTGTATTTCGATTGAAAGTGCTACAGGAGAAATGAAATTTTTAGAACTTCAAGAGGATCACAGTCTTAAAAGGCATCACGAATCAACACAATCTGCAAATGAGCTTTTGGAAACTAGTGTCACAATCATAGAATCACCCTAAAGCGAAGCTGCTTGCAGCTTCCTGTCTATGTTCGGCAGAACATATTGTTGCGAGTCACTTTTACAACAATGAAGTTTAATCAAAGCACCCTTCATAGCTCACAAATGAACAGTTAACGGAATTAATTACATACCACGCTAACGAACTATAAACCTGATTTTTTTGAAATTTTACGACCAAGTTATAAACACACATGCCATCTAGTGGCGAACAATAGTTTCCATGTAACAAAATTTAAATTTATGATATTTGTTTTGAAGACGTACTCAAGAAATGAAAATTCCATAACAACGGATCTTTATTATATTTTATCTTTATTTTGGTTCTCGTAACAAGAGGCTACTGGACTGTGAACCTCCTGCAGCGAAGCTTGGTCATCTGTGGTATATAATGCAGGAGAATAAGTAGAAGGGGATAAATTTTGTTGTATTAAATTTGTCTTTATCTGGCTTTTCTGATGTGTTTTTGTCTCAAAGCAAAAAAAAAAAAAAAATAATCTTTGTGTAGCCCTCCCTCATATCACTTATTTTTTATAGGATCATTGGACTGTTTTTTCTCACAATATTGAGTACAATTTCCTACATATTCTATAATGAATCTTGTATTGGTACATACTATAATACTTCATTATTATCGTTATTGAAAATGAACCTTTTTTCTTCTCTGAAGTAATAATGGTTCAAAATAATAAAAAACAATGTTCTTATAGCTATTATAGAGTATAGAGTACGATTACAACGGAATATTATTTTTCAGTTCCATACCAATAGCAACTGATAATTTATCTTTATTTTGAACGAGAGATTATTATATTGCAGAACCACCTAAAGTGAATAATTCTATTGTAGTAGATTTGGCTTGATCTTGCTTTTCTGATGGGGTTCTGGCTCAGAGTCAAAAATAATCTTGGTGCAACCCCCCCCCCCATATCACTTATTTTGTAAGGGAATTGTTTTTTCTCCAACGATATTGAGTATAATTTACTTCATTTCCATTAATGAATCGTGTAATCATGGAATCGTGTAATCATGGTTCAAAATAAAAAAAAAGTTTGTGTAGCTATTATAGACTTTGGAGCATGTTCACAACTGAATGTTATCTTTCAGCTGTATACCTAATGCTTTTCGCTTTATGTTCAAAATGGGCCGCTAAAAAAAAACTTTCTTTACCTTATCCCTGACAATTTTTGGTAAATATACGCAATTACATTACTGACATATGGACAAGGTGAACACACTATTCGATGCCTTTCTTATGCTCTCGGTCCCATATATAGCCATAATTAATATACTTCTCTCTTGTTTTGTATCTGTTTATGTTTTGTTTTCTTTGTGAACTGGTTCATTGACCCTCAAAATCATTAGACCTATATTTGATTGTAAAAGAACTGAAGATCTGGTGTATAAAAATGATTTACGATAGCGGATAACAGTAAAAGTAGACACATTAATGTGATTAATAGCATGCTGTATTTTATAAAGTTAGTTTCTTTGGTCAAGCGTTTTTTTTTAGTTTTGCACGAACCTATATCCTATGGCTGTATTTGGGACCATCAGGGGGAAGGGTGCAGTGGCAATTAAAGCGATTATTATTTTTGGAAAGAGCGTAAAAAAGGCATCGCATAGTGTGTTCACTTCGTCCCTTTGTCAGTAATGGAATCGCATATATATTTATCCAATTTTTTAGCTTTATTGGTATCTGTAGACTTATTGCCTAAATAGGTGTCAGATAAAAATAGAAACAGTATTGCAACACAAGCCGGAAAACAACTACCAGGCACACTTAAAAAAAATTAGTGGTATTCAATCGCGTTATAAAGAAGAAGACCCGATTTACTGATTTGCCTACTTAAAGCACCATAGGAAACCCTTTCTGGTGGTATGGAAGAAACATCGCAAGGAAATCGTCAAAGTAAATTCTTTGGTATTAAATTAGTTCACAGAGCCATGAAATATTATTTTCAAGTTTGGCGGAATATTTTGCCCAAAAGTTATCAGCCAAGTCTGGCACCGGAATTGGTTCGGATTAATTTTACCTTTAATTGACTTGGCTGAATTTTATCTCTGACGAGGATAGACGGTGCATAAAAGATTCCAGCTGTTCTGGTATTGTGGAATGGTTCGGGTTCTCTACTCTGTCATTACCTCCTTCCTTCGTTCCTGTCCCCGAAAAGAAAACTCTGGTTGCGTGGCTTCATAGTGGCGTCAGGGCGGATTTTTCACGAGTTCTCTTAACCAAAACCGTGACTGCAACCGGGACTACAGGGTAACCTTGGGGAGTGGTAACCCTCGAAGAAATTACAGCCTAAACGACACAGCTTTGTTCTTGATACCAATTAATGGATAATTCTTCTGAGTTTCGTTTATGTTTGTGGACTTTTTTGGGGCTAATTAACCTCTTCCTAGCTAAGTTATCTATTATGGGCTGCCTCCTCAATGTAGTTTAATATTTGTAGGCTTGAAAATATAATGAATCGGAGGTATTGGGCTTGAGTTTGCTTATGCAGAACGTTGACTCATAGATGAGCATCGCCAATTGTGGAAAACCATGTAGTGACCAAGATGGGCCCAGGATTGCTCACAGCCTCTATACAACTGGAGATCCCATGGACATACTGCTATCCGGTTCTAAACCAGCTTAAGTACTTCATCTAGACTTGAGAAGGTGTTTTAGTCTCTTAACTGCCCTGTTTTAGTCCCTGTTGGACCCATTGCTCTTCCTGATGTCAAAGAAATTTCAATGATTCAAATAATATGAAAATTACGGCTTGGAGTGCTACAACCTTAAAAAACAACTATCGTATTGACATTTTGACTGACGAATTTAGACGTTTAGAACTGGACTTGTTAGGAGTTTCAGCAACTCTCTAACAGCTTTGTTTTATGTTTCCTACCAAAAGTAGGAAACATAAAATTAGGTGAGGAGGATTTTTGTTTTTTGTTTTTTTTTCAGGTAGGAAGAATGGGATGCATTGGCAGGGATCAGGGCTTATGATGAATAAGGAAGCTTCTAAGTCTTGCTTAGGTTTGGAAGGTATTAATATTCTAGTTGTTTAGTATATGCCCGTGCAGAACTGACTGATGGAGATAGTAGTGACTCAGATGAATTTTACTTACAGTTACAGGAACAAACAGACAGAAATATGGCGTTTTTATTAGGGGGTTTTAATGCCTGGTTGGTAGGAATAAGAATGGATGGTATCCTAGCCAAGGTAAATTTGGTGTAGGAAAAAAAAATAGTAACAGACTGCTGCATTTTTGTAGTCTTAACGTTCTAGTTATAACCAATAGTATTTGGTTATAAAACGTCCCATAAGTTAACATGATACTCGCTTGGGTGTATTAGGCTATTGTAAATCGAAGACTGGCAGGATCAGTACAAGAAACTAGAGAATATAGGAGTGCTGTTACTGACAATAAAAGTAAAGACGACTATCTAGTTGTGTTTAGGGTTAATCTAAAGCTAAAATGTAAGAAGGACTTCTTTCCAGGAAGTTATCACGGTGGTAGACTCCAAGATGAGACTTTGCGTGGAACTTTCCAGGAACAGGAACTTTTCAGTTTCCATATGAAACGGGAGAGTTTAAAACTTGACAATGTAGAAGATAGATGGAAAAATTCTTAAAAATAGCTTTTGAAGTAGTAGATAGTGTCTTGGAGAGGAAATTTGGAAACGCAGCTAGGAATATTAGTGAAAAAGTTTTAAGCTTCGTAGCAACGGAGAGGGGTTTACACAAGAAGTATTTGAGTTATAGATCACATGAGAATAAGAGGAAGGCAGGGGAAGTAAAGAAAGCATTAAAGCATGAATTAAGGAGATGTGAAGTGGAAGCCATGGATAAAATTGCCGAAGATCTGTAGGATGCAGCTAGACGGCAGAATAAGTAAAATATTTTATTGACATATTGAAAAATTGAGAGGGAGTAGTCAATCTTGACTTGCCCAGTAAAAGATAGAAACGGGGCATCAATTAGTGATAAGAAAAGTGTTGAAGAGAGATGGGCAGAAAATTTTGAGAACGTGTTAAACCGTGCCAAAGTCACAGGGAATGATGTAGAAAAGAATGGAAAAATTGTGGCAATTTGAAAGTGAAGGAAGATTTATTTTATGAAGAAGAGTTAGAGGCATACTAAAAGGGTTAAAAAATAATTAAAGGGTTAAAAAAGGGTCTCTGGTGGTGATAGTCTGGTAAATGAGTTTTTGAGATGCGTTAGTTGCCAAATTAGAGATAAATTACGGAAGATCATTTTTGAAAAAGGGGAATTACCTAGTGATTTAAGAAACTTTAATTAACCCCTTTAAAAGAAAGGTGATAAGAGTCAAGGCCGTACCCAGAGGGGCGGTTAGGGGGGTTTGAACCCCTCCCGAAATGTTTTTTTGACTCGTAAAAACTTAACAAAAATGGATATAAAAAAATTTGTATGCGTTTTTTGAGGGTTTTTTCGTGTAACCCCCCCCCCCATCCCCAAAAAAAATCTTTGAGTAAAACCCCCTCCGAAAAAAAATCCTGGGTACGGTCTTGATAAGAGTGAGTGTGGTAATTATAGAGGTATTAGATCGGTTTCTATAGGAGGCTAATTAGTTAGTGATGAGCTTTAGACCTATAGATATTGCAGGTAAAATTTTAAGAGAAGAATAGTGCGGTTTTAAGAAGGGCTCCACCAAATTTTACACTTAGATTAATAATTAAGTAGTACCTAAATCATCAGACTCCTTTAATCCTCAGTGTTGTAAATTATGAACAAGTTTTTGATTCTTTTGATAGAAGAGCTTTAGTGAAGGTCCTATTGTTGTATGGTATGCCAGATAAATACATTAAAATGATTAGTGATATGCAAGAGAACAATATTGCTGCGGGTCAGGTAGGGAATTGGGTCGGTATCCTAGCTGTTTTTCTGTTGAATCAGGACTTAAATGGGGTTGCGTTCTAACCCCATTTATATGGTTCATTTTGGCGGCATTTTTCCTAAGGAACACCGTAATGGCTATGGGAGAGTATATAGTCAAGTGGGAAGACAATACTCCTAGACTTTGATTATGCAGATGATTCGATGTCCTAGATGCAAATCTTAACTAAAGGGATGATTTTTTTTTACAGGTTTTGAGAGTTCAGGATGCAGGAATAGGTGAAAATTAATGATAAGAAGATTCAGTTTCTTATACTAGTAATAAATGAAGGTTGAGAAGCGATGTTGGGTAAAAAGAAGATGGATCAAGTGATAAGCTTCATTTACCTAGGTAGTATTATAATTAATGACAGCGGGTGCAGTGAAGATATTAGAAATAGAATATCCAAGGTCCTGGTGTTTTTTCACATTTGAAAAAAGTTTGGAAGAATAGGAGGATAAGTTTGTAAGACAAGATTAGAATATTGGAAGCTACAGGAGGGCAGTGGTCAAGTATGGCTCTGGAACGTGGGTACTTTGAAAGACGGAGGATGATTTGTTTCCAGAGGAAATGTTTTCCTTTTCCAGATGATTTCCTTTTCCAGAGGAAATGTTTACGAGTAGTTTTGGGTACCCGGCTAACTAACCCTATTTCAGACAGTAAGCTGTTGGGGTTCTATCCCACTTTATAGGGCTATTATAAGTGAAAGTTTGAGATTACTTGGGCACTTTTTACAGATAATTTTGAAACAATGCCAAAAATCAGGTCAAATGAAAAGCAGATCGTCTCTGAATGAGATTAAATATAAAAAAAAGTAAGTTTCTTTAACTGAAAGTAAGGAGCGACATTAAAACTTAAAACGAACAGAGATTATTACGTATATGAGGGGGTTTGGCCCCTCCTCAATACATCGCTCTTTACGCTAAAGTTTGACTTTTTGTTCCAATTGCTTAAGAATGACTCTTGAAACACAAGGGCTGTTTAATTGGAATAATAAAATTTTTAAAACTTCTTAAGGAAATTTTAGCGTAAAGAGTGAAGTATTGAGGCGGGGGCAATTCCCCTCATATAAGTTATAATTTCAGTTGGTTTTAAGTTTTAATGTTGCTCCTGGCTTTTACTTGAAAAAAAATTTATTTTTATTTAATTTCTGGTCGTTTTTTTTCAGTAATGCCAGGAAATCCAGCTCTCCCTCCATCAAAAATTCCCCTTCCCACAAAAAATGCCTCTTTGGAAAGCTCCTCCCACGTAACTCATCCTCGTCATAAAATCCCCCTCCCCCGAAAAATATCTATATAATTTTCAATGCCAAATTTAAACAATGGGCAAAGTTCATAGCTTGCAGCCCTTCCGCCGAGAACTGTGGGGGACCATTTCATCCTCAAAAACATAGTTATGAAAACTTTCGACTATGCTGAAGAAAATGGCCATCTCAAAATTTTGATTGGACGACTTTGGGAAAAAGGGCATGGGAAGGAGGCTAGCTGCCCTCCAGTATTTTTGGTCACTTTAAGAGGGCACTAGTACTTTTGATTTCCAATCAAATGAGCCCTCTCCCTACCCTCTAGGTTCAACGGTTCGATACGATCGCCCCTGGGGAAAAAACACGCATCCGTGATCTTGCTTCTGGCAAAAATGCAAAAATTCCACATTTTTGTAAATAGGAACTTGAAACCTCTACAAAGGGGGATTTCTGATATGCTGAATCTGATGGTGTGATTTTCATTAAGATCAAAGAAGGGGATCTCTGATATGCTGAATCTGATGGTGTGATTTTCATTAAGATCACTTGGTATTTTGGGGGTGTTTCCCCCCTCTTTTCAAAAATCGGGCAAATCTTCTCAGGCTTGTAACTTTTGATAGCTAACATTAAACTTGGTGAAATTTTATATTTCGCCAAATTTTATAGTTTTTTTTAAAACCAAATAATTACCTGTAATATATGATATATTTTGAATAAGTATCAAAATTGGTTTCTTTTGATATATCCATTGTTACCAAGATTCTGTTTCTTAGAATTTTGGTTACTATAGAGCCGTATCACTCCCTACTTAAAGTGTGTTGTTACGAACTGTTTGATGAAAAAAGGTGGTAAGAAAGGATATTATAATATAAGATATTTATTTTTTAAAAATCTCTATCACAAGCCCGCAAATGGCCGAATTCGGACTTCTGAGTCAACAAGTCGTGTGGTTGCACTAAAACTGGCAGAAATGCAAAAACAACAACGAAAAAGAAAAATCATAATGAATAATCATTTATGAGTCAGTAATTAAACTGTAAAAAGTCAATTAAAAATTTAAAAAGATAAGAGCTGGTCAAACTACACTGAAACAAATACAAGTCAGAAAAAGAATTAAAAGGGACATTAAAAAAAGGAGGAGGGGGGCAAAATAAGCGAATAAATACAAAAACAGAACGAGATGTAAATATATATATATATATATATATATATATATATATATATATATATATATATATATATATATATATAATATATATATATATATATATATATATATATATATATTATATATATATATATATATATATATATATATATATATATATATATATATATATATATATATATATATATATATATATAATATATATATATATATATATAAATTAAAAGGGACACTAAAAAAGTGTCAATAGTTTAACTGCATAAAGTCAATAAAAGAGTTAAAAAGGTAGAAACTGGTCAAAAAAAGGGGGGGGCAAAATTAAGTGAATAAACACAAAAAAGAGAACGAAATATAAAATATATAAAAATTAAAAATGGAAATAAAAAATAGAGGGGGAGAGGGAAACAAGCAAATAACTGCAAGAACCTGGGCAGCACCATCAGCCAATGAAAAAGGGAGAGAGAAAAAAAAAACAAAGGAGAAACTAGTGGGAAATTTTATTTATTTTTTCTGTGATGAAGGGGAAAAATGTTTTTTCACATCTGAAAGTTACGCAGCGAATGAAGGACAAAATAGGGATGGTACAGAAACAGCTCCAGGCGGCCATAATCTGGACGGGGATTGACGTTTGGGAAAAATACTTGCCGTCCGAGGGTTTTTATTGTTTTTTTTTTTTGTTTTTTTTTTTTTTTTTTTTTTTTTTTGCAAAACGGAGGCACAGCGAAACCCTCCTTCGATCAATGTTTTCCAAACTAGCTTTTTTTTAGGAACAGATTATGGCACCTTGCCTTCTTTGAAAATTATTCGCAAGGCTCTTTTTTGGATTGATTCAATTTTTTCCGATTCTCCGCGAGAGATACCAGGTACCACACTGGACATGCATATTCGAGATACGGGCGGACAAAATACGTGTAAATCCTTAAGGAGTGGGAAGGGGGCACGCTAAATTTATTTAGGAGCTTAAGAAGGGTGATAGACACATTAGCTCTATGGATGATATCTTTAACGTGGATATCCCACTATAAATTTGAAGAAATTGTGACGCCAAGTAGTTTAAATGAGATCACAGAAATTTCAGGAGGGATAAAATTAAGAAAACAGGATGAGGATTTGAGGAAACAAATTGGCATTATCATGGACTTACGGGGGTTTACTGTCAAGTCTAAGCCCAAGGCCTTATCTCCAATTTCCTTGAGGATACTGATAAAGTTGCTTATTAAATTTCTGAAGCAAGTTTCAACAATCCTTAGCTCATCAACAAATTTCCATCGGGAAATTCCTTCGCGATGCTGTCAATTATGACTGAAAAAAGGAGGGGACCTAAGAAAGTACCTTGGGGTATGCCATTGCAGACAGGGAGAGGATTTGAATAATGATTCTGGTATTTGACAACCTGCCATCTATTTGTTAAGAAGGAGGCAACTAATTTCACCAGTAAAAGATCAATATTGGACTCGCTGGCAAGTTTCTCAATTAAAATTAAAAGGAAATCGGATTTTTTGGGAAGAAATAAAGAGGGAATTTTGATCAGGTTGAGATGGGGAAAGAGCACGCCTGTATCGGTCTCAGTTAGCTTCGTCCTGCAGCGATTTGTTAGTAGTAACTTTACCTTTTAATATGGACAATTCCAGATCATTTATATTCTATACTACTTTACATACTTATTGAAATATAGAGTACTTGTTTTATGTAAAATTTGAACATCAAATCAAAATTTGAGTTTCAAAAATAACCTCGGTTTCAATTCTAGGTTTCGTGTTCCTAACATAAGTTTAAGTAAGCCAATCTCGGCTAAATTATAATTCCCTGACTGGGGTCTCCTGCCATTATAAAGCGGTCTGATTACCATCAGTGACGTAATTTGCTATGGAACTGGGGGACAAATGTCCTTCCTAGACCTCGGCCTGCCCCCCTCTGACCACAATCTGCCCCCCCCCCCCAGCTGCAATTTAGTTTCTGCAAAAAAGTTGTCAAAACTAAGGTAAGCATGCATAATTCAAGCGTCCACAGAAACGGGTCAGTTTTTTTAGTATATCTTTACGTTTATGGTACTATATGGCTCATTTTTCAGTTTTGTTGTAATTTTCACTTGATTTGGGAAAATTGGCTCCAACTCTGCCCCTCCCCCTCCCAGGATTTTGGCAAAATTACGCTACTGATAGCCATATTGAAGATATATAGCTGTAACCATATATGTGTATTTTGGAAATCTACGCTTAACTTTCTTATTTTTATCATTGTTCCCGTAAGCCCAAAATACACGCCAAAATATGAATTGTGATGGGTTGTAAAACAAGCTGCGGCACAATAGCAAAAAAAAAAACTCTGAATACATGTGCTGTATCTAAAAAAAAAATATGGGTGCAACTTTTTGGAGACAAATTGCAATGAATTACATGCCCTAAGGATTATATAAGAACGATTTCCCAAAAAATATGAAAATAGGTATGCATGAGAATTCACATTTTTGTGCCATTCCGTTATGCCCAGAAACAGCCTCTAATCTCACTAAATTGCTTGTTGTTATCGCAAACTATTTCAAATTTAATATTAACCATTGGATGACATTACGACACTGATATCATATTGAAGATATACAGCTGTAACCGCATATCTACATTTTGAAAAATTATGCTTACGTTCTAGTTTTTCCCGCCGTTCCTGTTCCAGTAAGCCAAAATATGAATTGTGATGGGATGCAAAACAGGTTGCGGCTCAATAGCATAAAAAAAAACTCCGAAAACATGTGTTGTATCTCAAAAAAAAAAAAGGTTGCTAGTTTTTGGATACAATTTGCAAAAAAATTGCATGCCCTAAGGATCATATAGGAATGATTTTTCAAAAACATATGAAATTACGTATGCATGAGAAGGTGCTCACTGATTAATCCAACGCGCATGAGAAGGTGCTCACTGAGGGTATGCATGAGAAGGTGCTCATTGATTAATCCAACGCAGATGAGAAGGTGCTCACTGAAGGTATGCATTAGAAGGTGCTCACTGATTAATCCGACGCGCATGAGAAGGTGCTCATTGAAGGTATACATGAGAAGGTGCTCACTGATTCATCCAACGCGCATGAGAAGATGCTCACTGAAGGTATGCATGAGAAGGTGCTCACTGATTAATCCAACGCGCATGAGAAGGTGCTCACTGAAGGTATGCATGAGAAGGTGCTCACTGATTAATCCTACGCGCATGTGTAATTTAACCCTTCTTATGTAACTAATTCGAAGTTTTCATATGAATAACTTAAAATATACTCATAGGTTATGTTGGAATCAGTTTTCCCGATGAAACCATGGAATCTAGACTAGCTTTTGAATCTTTTGTGAAGGATCTGACCAAAGAGGAAGTTTATGTTGAAGCTGTGACAACGTCCCAAAGTATTGCCTCTGCACTGGAACAGGGTGAGCCCATTTGTTTCATGACGTTGATTGGATTCTTCTATTATTTTCATCATGATGCATGGTTAAAAAAAAAAAACCACTAAGGATTAAAATGGAAAAATATAATTTAAAGTCACTATGTGCAGTTCATTTCTTGTGTTTAATTGGGGGTGAAAACTGAAGTTGTCTTTTTTTTATTTTTTTAAATTTTTGTTCACGATTCTTTCACGGTTACGCCATCATTTTGTGAAAATATTTTAAAGACTGTCTATTTTTCTCTTGTTCATCCTTATTTCTTTTATTGTACGTCAGTTTGAGGATCTAGTTTTGCATCTATTTGTAAACCGATAGAAATTTTGCAAAATAAAGCATTCAGGATCCTTTTAATATTGATTGTCCAGGTTCAGTAAGGCACAGTAAGGTTCAGTTCAGGTGCGACTTTGTAGTGTCAGATTGTTTTGTTTGTCTTGTTTCACTTTGGGAAGAAGTAGTGTCAGGTTGTTTTGTTTTTCTTGTTTCACTTTGGGAAGAAGTAGTGTCAGGTTGTTTTGTTTTTCTTGTTTCACTTTGGGAAGAAGTAGTGTCAAATTGTTTGGTTTGTCTTGTTTCACTTAGGGAAGAAGTAGTGTCAGGTTGTTTTGTTTTTCTTGTTTCACTTTGGGGAGAAGTAGTGTCAAACTGTTTTGTTTGTCTTGTTTCACTTTGGGAAGAAGTAGTGTCAAATTGTTTTTGGTTTTGTTTGTCTTGTTTCACTTTGGGAAAAAGTAGTGTCAGGTTGTTTTGTTTGTCTTGTTTCACTTTGGGAAGAAGCAGTATCAAATTGTTTTGTTTGTATTGTTATTTTTGGGAAGAAGTAGTGTCAGGTTGTTTTGTTTTTCTTGTTTCACTTTCGGAAGAAGTAGTGTCAGATTGTTTTGTTTGTCTTGTTTCACTTTGGGAAGAAGTAGTGTCAGCTTGTTTTTTTTTTGTTTTGTTTCACTGTGGGAAGAAGTAGTGTCAAAATGGTTTTGTTTGTCTTGTTTCACTTTGGGAAGAAGTAGTGTCAAATTGTTTTGTTTGTCTTGTTTCACTTTGGGAAGAAGTAGTGTCAGGTTGTTTTGTTTTTCTTGTTTCACTTTGGGAAGAGGTGGTGTCAAATTGTTTTGTTTTTCTTGTTTCGCTTTGGGAAGAAGTAGTGTCAGGTTGTTTTGTTTTTCTTGTTTCACTTTGGGGAGAAGTAGTGTCAAATTGTTTTGTTTGTCTTGTTTCACTTTGGGAAGAAGCAGTGTCAGGTTGTTTTGTTTGTCTTGTTTCACTTTGGGAAGAAGTAGTGTCAGGTTGTTTTGTTTTTCTTGTTTCACTTTGGGGAGAAGTAGCGTCAAATTATTTTATTTTTTTTGTTTCACTTTGGGAAGAGGTAGTGTCAGATTGTTTTGTTTTTCTTGTTTCACTTTGGGAAGAAGTAGTGTCAGATTGTTTTGTTTGTCTTGTTTCACTTTGGAAAGAAGTAGTGTCAGATTGTTTTGTTTTTCTTGTTTCACTTTGGGGAGAAGTAGTGTCAAATAGTTTTGTTTTTCTTGTTTCACTTTGGGAAGAAGTAGTGTCAGATTGTTTTGTTTGTCTTGCTTCACTTTGGGAAGAAGTAGTGTCAAATTGTTTTGTTTGTCTTGTTTCACTTTGGAAAGAAGTAGTGTCTGTGGAATTCGTAATATTCGAGTTGATTTAGCTCTTTAATATGACCCAAGCACCTGTAAATACAACAATATAAGCACACAAGCAGAGCAAAGCAAAGCAGCACTAAATATAAGCACATAACAAAAACAACACTTAAACTAATAAGCAAGCGAGCTCAGTGGGATGCTTCATCTTCCTTCTTCCGAGCGTGCTGTTGTCTCTATAAGTTTAACCTGATGGGTTTGGTTATCGTTCTACCAGATCTTGTTTGCTTCACTCCGCCTCTGTCCGGGACTGATCTCGTCTGTTGTTGCGCTACAGCGCTAGTAGGGGCGGTGGCACTATTTCCGTTGCGTTCCGTGGGGCTGCCAAGCTGGGTGAGGCTGGGCGCTCAACAGGGTTGACTTCGGGTACCACCTCGGACGGTTCAGTGGTTTCTGCATTTTGGTAGTCTTTTTCTGAATGGATTGCTTCGTCTGATTTCCTGTGGGAAAGTCTAACCCTGTTACGTCGGAGCGTCGATCCGTCGTCGGTAGCAACTGTGTACGATCGTGGCTGCGAGCAAAATTCGACAATGGTTCCTCTCTTCCAAGGACTGATGGGTGTCACCTGGACAATGACTCTCGACCCTACCTGGATTTCGGGCAGGGATTTAGCGGTCCTGTCGTAGTACTCCTTCTGTCGCACTCTAGATTTCTCTCTGTGTGTCCGAAAGCTTGCTTCGGGCACAATGTTCTTCTCTAGGTGCTGCTGCGTGACAGGGAGGACTGATCGCAGCTGCCTGCTCATGAGCAGCTGGGCTGGAGCTGCCATACCGTCTACGGGCGTGTTTCGGTATTCTAGGATGCCGATGTATGGGTCCTGTCCGCTGATCTTGGATTTGTTCAAGATTCTCTTGCAGGTTTGCACGCATTTCTCGACGAGCCCATTTGCCGTGGGGTGATAAGGGCTAGACGTTTGATGTTCGATGCCCCAGTTTTTCGTGAATAGCCTGAATTCGCTGGAACTGAACTGCGGCCCGTTATCAGAAGTGAGAATGGCTGGTATTCCATGGCGAGCAAAGTGGCCTTTGAGTTTCGTGACCACTTGAGAAGTGGTGGTGGAGGCTAGGTTGTCCACCTCGAAATAGCGGCTGTAATAGTCGACCGTTATTGCATACTGCTTCCCATTCCATTCGAACAAATCGCATCCCACGTGCTGCCATGGTAGTGACGGGATCGGCATGGGAATCATTGGCTCTTTTTGATTGTTCGACATCGTGTGAGTGCAGGCATCGCATCTTCGGATAAACGTTTCAATGTCTTTTCCGATACCTGGCCAGTAAACGATCATTCGGGCTCTTTGCTTGTTTTTTTCTGTGCCCAAATGAGCGGAATGTAGTCCCTTTAAGACGTCATCTCGTAGAGTGGTAGGAATGACGATTCTCGAACCTTTGAAGATCAGATCGTCGTGCGTTGAGAGATCTTGGCGAATACTCCAGTACTGGACTATGGTGTTCGGGCATCGTCTCCTGTTGTCGGGCCATCCCTCCAAGATGACAGTCTTCAGCGCTTGGAGTTCGTGATCTGTCAAGGTCCCCTGTTTGATTTCCTCAAGTCTGCTGCCCGTGGCGGGTATGGATTTTACGAACGAATGTACGAAGATTTCAATCTCTTCGTGTAATTCTTCGTCAATGTCTGGAAGGTGTAGTCTTGAGAGTGCATCTGCGACAGGGATTTCCTTACCAGCCCGGTACTTGAAAGTCAAGTCATACGGCTGTATGTACATCATCAGGCGTTGAATCCTTGGTGGTGCTGTATGGAGGGGTTTGATTAGTATGGATTCGAGTGGTCGATGATCCGTGATGACCTGTACTTTCCTTCCGTATAGGTAGTGGTGGTAATGACGGCAGCCATAGACTATGGCAAAGAGTTCTTTCTCCAGCTGTGAGTAGTTCTGTTCGGATTTACTCAGCGATCTTGATGCGTAAGCGAAGACTTTGCCGCTCGTGGATATTCGTGCTCCTAGTCCATGTTTCGAGGCGTCAACTTCAAGCTCAAGGGTTGGGCTGGAGCTGTCGAAGAAAGCCAGGTTGGTTACTATGGACTCTTTGAGCTGGTTGAGACATGTGGTGTGGAGCTCTTTCCATTCGAACTCGTTAGCTTTAATCAGATCCCTTAATGGTTGGTTCTGTGTCGCCAGGTTTGGGATGTACCTTGAGAGAAAGTTCAGCATTCCAAGGAGAGTCTACAGCTCCTCCTTCGATTTTGGGGTAGGCATCTCGTTGATAGCGCGGAGTTTTCTCGGGGTCTGGTTTAATGCCAGCGTTGCTGATGATGTGACCAAAGTAGCAGACTGATTGGACTGCAATCTGGCACTTTGATCTGTTGAATTTCACACCCTTCTGTTTAGCTCTTTCATGCACGTCTGCAAGTCTTCTGTCGTGCTCTTCTCGGGTGGCTCCGTAGATAAGTAGGTCATCGACGAGTATTTTAAGACCTTCCAAACCTTGAAATATCTCTTCCATCTTCCGCTGGAACTCGTCCTGGGCAGATATCAACCCGAAGGGTTTTCTCTTCCAACGGTATCTGCCGTAGATTGTATTAAATGTTGTGAGGTCTGAAGCTGCTTTTGAGAGAACAAGCGACCAGTAGCCCGAGGTGGCACCAAGCTTTGATAAATATTTTGCACCACTCAGATCGGCAATGGCGTCTTCGAAAGTCGGGATCGGGTAATGAGGGCGCTTGATGGCCTTGTTGAGGTCTACCGGATCGATACAAAGTCTCACGCCTCCATCCTTCTTTTCAACTAGCACCATCGAGTTGACCCACTCCGTAGGCTCTTCCACCTTTCCTATTATTCCCAAACTTTCCAGTCTGTCCAGCTCTTGTTTCAATTTCTCACGCATCGCGATAGGCACTTTTCTGGCGGGATATGCTGTCGGCATAAATCCTTCCTGGAGGTGAATCTCGCACTCGCCTTGTATTTTCCCGATGCCAGAGAACAACTCTTTGTATTGTTCGAGGAGTGGCTTCAGATCTGGCGTCGACTTGCCGTCATCTGAGGCGTCTATATTAAGGACAAGTTTCACCAGGCTCATATTTTTGCCAGACTTGAATCCTAGGATAGGAACAGAATTTCCTCCGACTATGAAAAACCTATGTTTCTGTTCAGAGGTTCCATTGTAGCTGCATGATAGGAAGCAGGTTCCAACTGTTGAGATGGTTGAGCCACAGTAGCTGGTGAGTTTTTGCTTTGTTGGCTGTATAAGTGGTTTTGGGGCAAGGAGATCGAAGTAGTGTTGTGGTATGATGTTTGCCTGAGCCCCAGTATCGATTTTGAAGCTTACAGTAGTCTGATTGTTGATCTTCAGTGGAACAAACGCCTCATCCTTACTCCCATCTTGCTGTACGGCGTATAGCAGTATTTCATCCTCTTCAGCAGTTTCTGCTATTCGGCTCCGTTCGTCATTTTCGATGGCATTCACAACTTTGCTGCGGCATACTTTTGCGAAGTGGTTTAACTTTCTGCACTTTGAGCATGTTTTCCCTTTGGCAGGACAGCTGTCTCCGGGGCCATAGATTCCTCCACAGAAGTAGCACACTGTGCCTCTCGATCTTGATCTCGCGTCTGCTGGTTTCGGTTGTTTCCGGTATACTACATCCACTTCCTGTTTGATCGGGGGATGGTGGGAATTGTTGTCGAATGACTTCACTGTGCTTGGGTCGTTTCATAGATCCTACAAACTTCTACTGCTCTCTCCAGTGTTAAGCTGTTGCCTTCAGCCAAAAGTTTCTCTCGTATTCTTGGATTTCTGATGCCACAGACGATTTTATCTCTGGTCATCTCTTTTGGGTCATGGTATTCGCATGGCTTGACTAATAACTTCAGTTCTGTGATGTATTTCTCAAGTGTCTCTCCATCACGCTGGTCACGTTTCTGAAAGATATATCTGGCAAACACTTTGTTCTTCTTTGGAGCAGCATATTCACGAAATTTCAAAAGGTAAGGCTCGATTTTATTTGCATCATCCGCTTCAATGTCGAAAGTTTTGAAAATGTCTCTTCCTTTTTCGCCAATCCATATGAGTAGATAGGCACACTGAATCTTCTCTGATTTACCAGAGAGAGGGCCTAGAAACATAAGTCTTGCATGCTCTTCAAACTTCGACCATTCTTCATCAAGATTTTCAGATTCCCAGTTGATTGCTGGAGGGGTTACTCCATCCATGTTTGCTGTTCAATATCCCACTTCTGACACCATATAGAATTCGTAATATTCGAGTTGATTTAGCTCTTTAATATGACCCAAGCACCTGTAAATACAACAATATAAGCACACAAGCAGAGCAAAGCAAAGCAGCACTAAATATAAGCACATAACAAAAACAACACTTAAACTAATAAGCAAGCGAGCTCAGCGGGATGCTACAGTGTCAGATTGTTTTGTTTTTCTTGTTTCACTTTTGGAAGAAGCAGTGTCAAATTGTTTTGTTTGTCTTGTTTCACTTTGGGAAGAAGTAGTGTCAGATTGTTTTGTTTTTCTTGTTTTACTTTGGGAAGAAGTAGTGTCAAATTGTTTTGTTTGTCTTGTTTCACTTTGGAAAGAAGTAGTGTCAGATTGTTTTGTTTTTCTTGTTTCACTTTGGGAAGAAGTAGTGTCAAATTTTTTTGTTTTTCTTGCTTTACTTTGGGAAGAAGTAGTGTCAGATTGTTTTGTTCGTCTTGTTTCACTTTGGAAAGAAGTAGTGTCAGATTGTTTTGTTTTTCTTGTTTCACTTTGGGAAGAAGTAGTGTCAAATAGTTTTGTTTTTCTTGCTTCACTTTGGGAAGAAGTAGTGTCAGATTGTTTTGTTTGTCTTGCTTCACTTTGGGAAGAAGTAGTGTCAAATTGTTTTGTTTGTCTTGTTTCACTTTGGAAAAAAGTAGTGTCAGATTGTTTTGTTTTTCTTGTTTCACTTTTGGAAGAAGCAGTGTCAAATTGTTTTGTTTGTCTTGTTTCACTTTGGGAAGAAGTAGTGTCAGATTGTTTTGTTTTTCTTGTTTCACTTTGGGAAGAAGTAGTGTCAAATTGTTTTGTTTGTCTTGCTTCACTTTGGGAAGAAGTAGTGTCAAATTGTTTTGTTTGTCTTGTTTCACTTTGGAAAGAAGTAGTGTCAGATTGTTTTGTTTTTCTTGTTTCACTTTGGGAAGAAGTAGTGTCAAATTGTTTTGTTTTTCTTGTTTCACTTTGGGAAGAAGTAGTGTCAGATTTTTTTGTTCGTCTTGTTTCACTTTGGGAAGAAGTAGTGTCAAATTGTTTTGTTTGTCTTGTGTCGCTTTGGGAAAAAGTAGTGTCAGGTTGTTTTGTTTTTCTTGTTTCTCTTTGGGAAGAAGTAGTGTCAAATTGTTTGTTTTTCTTGTTTCACTTTGGGAAGAAGTATTGTCAGATTGTTTTGTTTGTCTTGTTTCAGTTTGGAAAAAAGTAGTGTCAGATTGTTTTGTTTTTCTTGTTTCACTTTTGGAAGAAGCAGTGTCAAATTGTTTTGTTTGTCTTGTGTCGCTTTGGGAAAAAGTAGTGTCAGGTTGTTTTGTTTTTCTTGTTTCTCTTTGGGAAGAAGTAGTGTCAGGTTGTTTTGTTTTTCTTGTTTCTCTTTGGGAAGAAGTAGTGTCAAATTGTTTGTTTTTCTTGTTTCACTTCGGGAAGAAGCAGTGTCAAATTGTTTTGTTTGTCTTGTTTCAGTTTGGAAAAAAGTAGTGTCAGATTGTTTTGTTTTTCTTGTTTCACTTTTGGAAGAAGCAGTGTCAAATTGTTTTGTTTGTCTTGTGTCGCTTTGGGAAGAAGTAGTGTCAGGTTGTTTTGTTTTTCTTGTTTCTCTTTGGGAAGAAGTAGTGTCAAATTGTTTGTTTTTCTTGTTTCACTTTGGGAAGAAGTATTGTCAGATTGTTTTGTTTGTCTTGTTTCACTTCGGGAAGAAGCAGTGTCAAATTGTTTTGTTTGTCTTGTTTCAGTTTGGGAAGAAGTAGTGTCAGATTGTTTTGTTTTTCTTGTTTCACTTTGGGAAGAAGTAGTGTCAAATTGTCTTGTTTGTCTTGTTTCACTTTGGAAAGAAGTAGTGTCAGATTGTTTTGTTTTTCTTGTTTCACTTTGGGAAGAAGTAGTGTCAAATTGTTTTGTTTTTCTTGCTTCACTTTGGGAAGAAGTAGTGTCAGATTGTTTTGTTCGTCTTGTTTCACTTTGGGAAGAAGTAGTGTCAAATTGTTTTGTTTGTCTTGTTTCGCTTTGGGAAAAAGTAGTGTCAGGTTGTTTTGTTTGTCTTGTTACTTTGAGAAGAAGTAGTGTCAGATTGTTTTGTTTGTCTTGTTTCACTTTGGGAAGAAGTAGTGTCAGGTTGTTTTGTTTTCTTGTTTTATTTTGGTAAGATTTAGCCGATTAAATTATTGAAAGTGTAGTCTGCATGGTGATTTCTCCTTTTCTTTTCAACAGGTAATCAGGGCGTAATTTGCTATGGGGCAGGGGGGCAAATGACCCTCCCAGAACTCGGTTTGCTTCCCCTCCAGACCCGAGTTTGCCCCCCCCCCCCCCAGCTGAAATTTAGTTTTTTTTTAATCATGTCAAAACTAAGATAAGCCTGCATAATTTAACCATCAACAGAAACGGATCAGTTTTCTTTAGTATATATTTACCTTTATAGTACTATAAAGTACTTTCATGATACAAAATGGCTCATTTTTCAGTTTGTACTGTCATTTTCACTTGATTTAGGAAAATTGGCTCCAACATTTGGGTAGGTGAAAAATGAAGTCATCTCATTTATTTATTGTTTTTACGATATCACATTTTTACCTTTTATCACTGTATAATTTTGTTGGCACTTGTTAACAATCTAGACCTCACTCAAGAAGTGAGGTTAGGTTAAAGATAATGAATATACCAAAATACGAAGATAATATAATACTTTAGAACAAAATTATGGAAACTATGACAAAGAATTATGGAAAGCAGGCGACATAGAACGCATTATGTTAAATACCTAATCACCTCTCTAACTCCTAACCACCTCTGTATATTAAATATTTAATTAAAATATAAATACATCGTAGTTTTTCTCACTCAAAATAAGCAAATCATAACCGACTCCAGAAAGGCAAACCGGTTTTGTCAGATCTTACACATGAATGTGTTTCGTTTAACAGACAAGTACCTTTTTGTTTTTCTTCTTTTTCTTGCGCCTCTGAATAAATTGCGCCTCTTGTGAAAAGAATGCATGAATGTTTTCCCCCCGAAAAGCGTAAGCTTCTTGAGGCAACGAAATGCTGTATTTATATTGTAATCTCTTTTATTGAATGAAAAAATTAAATTCAGTTTGAGGATTAGAAGGTAAACAGCCATAGACGCTGGCTCTTAAATTGGAGCCAAGGCCGTACCCAGAGGGGGGTAGGGGGTTTGAACCCCCCCTCGAAATGTTTGTCTGACTCGTAAAAACTTAACAAAAATGGATATAAACAAGTTTTGTATGCGTTTTTCCTAGGTTTTTTTGCGTCAACCCCCCCCCCCCCGGAATTTTGTTTAGTAAAACCCCCTCCGAAAAAAATCCTGGGTACGGCCTTGCTTGGAGCCTCAACTTGAAAGATTAGTATGTTTTAGAACGCCTCTGAAACATACGTTTCAGAAATATAAAAGCAGCGTGTGTTTTAAAGAGCCTATATAGTCGCATAAAAGCTGAAGTTTTACGATAAAAATTAGTAGCTTTCTGACAGAATCTAATTGAAGAAAAATATTCAACGCAACAGAATTTTCTTAGTAATCTCGGGAAGTTTTAGCTGCAAAATTTGCGGTACATTTAGTTTTTCTAGTGACTTTCTCCAAAATTTAAGCAAACCCCATATGTTTCCACTTCACAAAAAAGTTGAAATGGTTAAATTGCTTTACAAATAACAACTTCTTCCATAAATAGGACACAATATTAAGTACTATTTTTGAAATAATATTTTGTTCCTGTTAGATTTGTAAAATTTATTTTATATTAAAGTTCTAATTTTGACTAATTTCGTTTAAGCTTTTTTCTTACTCAATTAATAGAAGAGTTTTTATTGAAAAACTGGAGATTGACCCGTCTGGAGTTTTTCCATAAAAATCAAGTAATAGAAAGCAGCTTGAGACACAGCTAGGCTTTTTTAAAGATATTTTTGAGCAAGCTTCTTTAAACTGAAAATAATTTCTTAAACTGCCTTAAATGTCTTGTAGTTTTGGCATTTGATGAAAGATTCCCAAAAATTAAAATGACACGTGGAGCTTTTACTTTTTTTTTCTCGCCAGCGTAGTAATTATGTATTCAGTAGATCGCTCTAAGAAAGTCTTATTATTCAGACTTCTCGCAAAAATGTTTGGACCCCTCTGTACAACTATCCCATACACAGCGAAAATAATTTGCGCTTTTGTTCTATGTCGTTTTTTTGCGTGTTTTTAGGGGATTTTCTGTGGGGGTAAATTGATTATAGCTACAAGAAGATTGAAACTGCGATGAATTACAAACAAGGGAGTAGAATCTAGTTGAGTTTAGCTAATACTACTGCTAGTAATCGTAGGATTTATTCTTATTAATTTGTTTTCGCTTGCTAATTTAAATCTGAGTTGGGAGACCTATAAGTCTATGAATTTTAGCAAATTAGATTAAATGTGAAATTAAAAGCATATCCTTAAAATATAAGCATTACTTTTACTAATCCAAATTTTTCAATAGTCATTGCGATGTTTTTGCTTCGTTTTGAGCGTTCTTTTTTTGCGTATTTGTTCGGGGATTTTTTTGGGTCAGTTGATGGCAGCCCTGCTTTGAGTTATAAGAAGATTGAAACCACGATGAATTACAAACAAGGAAGTCAAATCTAGCTTAGTTTAGCTGACACTACTGCTAGTAATGGTTTTATTCAGTCTTATTAAGTGGTTTTCCCTTGCTAATTAAAATCTGAGTTGGAAGGCCTAGAAACCTTTAAGAGTTTCAAAAAATTAGAGTAAAGCTGAAATTTTAAGTACCTGTCCGTATAATAAAAGCCTTTGACTTTATGGTCAAATTTTCCATAAGTTAGTGGCCTTATAAATCAGCTACGAAAATTGGTATGCACGTTAGGTACGTTTACAGAGAGAGGACCCTCTTGTGATCCTAGACCCTCCTGAAATCTCTAGTTGTTTCTATTTACTCTTTACAATTTCTGGCTGCTTGCTTCCCCCCTTCCCTCAAATATATCGGTACCTTGTACCTGATGTACATTATCTTGCTTTAGGTGGTCAAACTCTAGGAACAGCAGCAGTTAGAGGAGCTGAATTTGCTGGTGAATGGATTGTCAGAGGAGGAAGCTGGATACGATCTATGATGCCAAGGACGGAAGAGCCAACTTCGATCAACCGACATTTGAGCACAGGAATGGGTATTGCCGTGGGCGCTTCCAACGTTGTTTTCAAAGTCTCTGGATATGTCGGTAAGCTCCATTTTTTTTTTTTCCTTCTTTGTTACTTAAATCAAGACGAAGATAAATTGTTGTATATTCGTTCCCATTTATGCTGCTCGAAAATTGAAACCTAGGATGAGAAAAAGAACTTTGTGCCTTATCATTGAGCTGCGCGAAGATATGCGAAGATCGTGCGAAGATATGCGCGAGAATAGTGGCGAGAGGGGTTTGAGTATAAAGAAGTGCATCTTTAGGCCAAATATCAGGGCTTGCATATTTTAGGTTTTGTTGGGATTTGTTAGGTGAGGTAAATTGTTGGAACTATTGGCATAGGAACCCATTGTCAAGGGTTATTAACCATAACCAGTGATAAAATTGGTCCCTGTGGTATTCCCTGTGAATCTCGTAGTAAATAGGAGGGGGTCAGTGAAAAAGAAAGAAACAAGGATATTTGGTAACGTCCAAGTTCGTCCGACGACCAAGGTCGGAATTTTCCACCACGATATGGATAAGAATGTTGTGATCAACTACGTTAAAGGCTTTTGGAGGTCAGCCAAGACAGGGTTTAGCCAACCATTTGACTTTTCGATGGTAGTTAAGACAGCATGTATCAAAATGGAAAATAATGGCTGGTAAGGGTATGGCTCAGGTCACCAAACAGGTTCCTGTCGTTGCTAGGGATAATTTTGATTCTCAGTCAGGCATATTGACAAATTTTGTGTAGTTTTGAAAAGGTGGCGTAAATCCAATAGACCGTACAGTATTGAAACTGGAATTTTGTAATGAAACACCTGTTTCAAACAATTGGGGAATTTGCCAAGGTTTGTATTTGGATTTTGGAGATGTTTGGTAAAGATCTGGTAATTTTATCTGAGAAGTTATAAATTGAATATGTCGGAATATCCCAAGAACGAATGCAGAATTTCAAATTTAGTTTATAACATCAGGCGGGAATCTTGGGAAATAGGTATAGGAAAATGTTTAATGTGCTCTTTTGAAAAAAATGCTTTAAAAAAATAAAAAAAAAATTAATCAATTTATGATTTGAAAATCCTCTGTGAACATAACAGCACTAAAAGTGGCGTATTGGATGCAGTTAACGAATATTGACTACTGCAGCAATTGTCTCTGTGTTATGCTTGGGTTAGGGGTGTTTACAATTATTTATTCATAGCTTGACTTCTGCATATTCATTTTGTTGCCGCTTGCTTGTTGCCTAGATCTTGATTTTTTTTTTCTCTTGGGGGCATGTGAGGGGGGGGGTAGGGAATTATTTTCATTGAAAAATGCTCTTTGACATGCTCTTTGCAAAAACTGAAAAACGATAAATTCATCGTCTCTCCCTTAGATTTAAAAAAATACATTTTGCACCTTCCCTGAATTTTCGTGAATTGACACCACTGGCTAAGAGGAAAAAAGGGCTTATCTACACAAAACTTCAAATAAAACAAGTTTATTACCCGAGTTGGATTGTTATCAATTACTACTACTGCTACTACTGACAACTCACTGCAGCACCAAGCCGCATGAGGCCAGCACAGCTATGCATACTCCTCGTCCATCCCAATCTATTCAAAGCCTCCCTCTTTACACCCTCCTAAGAAGTTCAATTTCCTGTAAATCTAGCCTTACAACATCCTCCCACGCCGTTCGGGGACTACCTGTTTTTCGTTTGGTGCTATATCAATGCAGACGAAAAAATAGCTTTCTCCTGGATTATAAACAAACCTGTGTGGCAAGTTTATCTTTAATGAACTTAATTTACTATTATTCAGCGCTCGTCGCCTGACCATCACGTGTACTTCACGTGTGTTGGTTTAAATTATTTTTGAAGTGAATTTATAACGAGATGAGCGTTTCCGAGCTTTTGTATTCACCGCTGTTGAACTTTGTTTTTGAAAATTTAAGTGGTGTTGATGAAGCCGTTATTTTACGGAAAGGAGTGGACTTTTTTAAGGATTTGGAAACTGTTAAGTCAGAGAAAGCAAAGCTATGGAGCTGTGTGAATGAAAATGATCCCCTGTCAGAAGGGGCACTAATGCAATTCTCAGTCACCTGCAAGATATTATAGACTTTATGAAGAAATGTGATGCCGATGGAAAACAGCTCCCTTGTTTTGTCATCAAAAGGCCAACAGAAGTCCCTGTTATCTCTGCTGCAGCGTTTACACACGTCACAGCCAAGCTTACGAGCCTTGTGCAAGCGATTTCGCTAGTTTCTGCCAAGATTGATTCGTACAATCTGAACTTTCCTCAAATACCTGTGATTAGCCAACCTGCTGCGTGTGATACGCATGCTACAATTTTGATCTCCGATCCCTCACCTGAGCATGGTGACCCGCTAAAGCGAATATCAGTAATAGACTCAATTTCTGGACATCAGCTGATGTCCAGAGTGCAAGCGACTAAAAAGCGGTGGACGGTGAATATTGAGAAATCTGCAGCTGAAGATTTTTGCAAATCAGCAAAGGAAGCTCTACCTGGTTCTAGTGTGAAAGTTTTATCTAAAAAACACACTGGTGTTATTCGAGAAGTCCCGTCTGATTTTGACCTTGAAATGCTACGGAACCAGTTTGGTATAATCGGGTCTAGTCGGTTTGGAACAAGCAAATCGGTTAAGCTTGAATTTGCAGACGCGATTACTAAAGGATCATTTCTGCGAAACGGTGTGAAGATTGGGTATGAAAACTTCCGTGTTTATGAGTTCAAGCAATTGCCAAAGTATTGCTTCAAGTGTCGTTCCCCTGGACACTTGGAAAGTGCATGTACTAGTAGCGCTCCCAAGTGCGCTCGTTGTGCTGGACCTCATTTATCTACGAACAGTGATCGTTGTACGGAATCTCCGAAATGTGCCAATTGTGGAGGATCTCATCCTTCTTACAGCCTACGATGCCCTGTGATTAAGAAGATCACTGATAAGGTCTATTCTCAGAAATGAATCCGGACATAAGTATAGTCTCATTTAATATTAATGGAACGAGAGGCAAGGACTTTTTTATTGATGATCTGTATGTTAATTACGACGTTGTTTGTCTCCAAGAACATTTACTGACTGCCTTTAGCGAAAATTTTCTGAGACGAAGCAGTGATCACGTTGTTTTTGTGCGTCCAGCTAAAATTACGCGTGGCCGCCCTTCTGGCGGCTTAGCATGTGTTTTTAAGAAAAATATTTCTGGTGCGACTCCTGTGCTTTTCCAATCAGATGACACTTTTCTTGCGGTGCGTCTTGGTAATGTTGTATTAATTAATGTGTATCTGCCATATAATGATCGTTCCATTCGTTCACTTCAGAATTTCTCTTGTGCTTGTAATGGTCTTAAAACTTTAATTCAAAAGATATCGGATAACGGGTTGCATTTTGTTATTGCTGGTGATTTTAATACTGATATGGTTTCTGATAATGTAAGGAATGGTCAGCTTTTTGATTCTCTCCCGGCTTATAAAATTGTTCGGAAGTCCCATGATTATACGTATATTCACCATTCAGGTAGTAAATCAGACATTGATCACGTTATTTGTTCTGCAGCTCTTGTCTGCTCGCCAGTTACGGTTCATTTTGACGAGAATGATCTTGATCACCTTCCGCTGTCTTTTTGTTTATCAAAGTCTATTGTTTGTTCTGGGAGTATGTCTAAAGTCGTGGTGTACGTTCTAAATGGTTTTATAAGCCTGATTGGAATGATGCGAATTTTTCTGTTTATCTTATAACTTTGGCTTCACTTCTAAGTACGATTTATGTTCCTTATCAGCTTTTGCAGTGTAGTCAGAATTTTATTTATGCTAAATATGAAATAGACCGATATTATCATTCTATCCTCTCTGCTATGAAAGAAGCTGAAAAAATTTCTGTCCCAGTAAAGCGAATCCGAAAGAATACTCAAAAGCCTCTTTGGTCACTTGACCCTAACCTTAAGGCCTGTAAAAATAAAGCTAAATTTTGGCTAAAAATTTGGACAGATTGTGGTCGGCCTAGGTCCGGTAATGTTTTTCTTATTAAACAGAAAACTAAATTAGAATTTAAGAAGTATCTAAAAAGTGTCCGATACCGAGGGCTTGATTTTCCATCTTCGCCTAAAGATTGGAGGAAAGTAATTAATTCAAGTAAAACAGACGATTCTGATGTAAGTAGTATTGATATTCCACCAAGTTCTTGGCATGCATATTATTCGAAGATTTTCTCCGTTTTGAATTATTCTGTTCATAGAAAGTTTGGTGAAGCGTTTGTTAAAATTGTCCCTAGATTTCTAAGTCAGCGCTTTGTTTTGCCTATATCGCGTTGTGAAGTTTTGAATGCTTTGAATCATCTTAAGTCGAAATCTATTGATGCTGATGGTATCTCTAAAATGCATCTAACTCCCCAATGTGCTGAACTTGTGTCACATCTTGCGCTTTTGTTTCAAATGTGCTTGGCATCTTCTGTCGTCCCGGAAAGCTTTTTGTGTGGCAGCGTGACTTCAATTTTAAAAGAGGTAAACCGCCAACAGATTGCTCTTCTTACCGTCCAGTTTCTGTTTCTTGCAATATTAGCAAGGTCTTCGAGTATATTCTTTTACCTAATTTAACTCGAAATATTTCTTTCTTTGGTGAAAATCAACTTGGTTTCAGACCTGGTGTGGGGTGCCAACATGCTCATCGTGTCCTTTCTTCTATTCTACTTTCTAATTCTTCTAAGGGTAAAGGCGTATATCTCTGTACACTTGATCTTTCAAAGGCTTTTGATTCTGTTGTTCATAACCAGCTTTTCTTTTCTTTGGCTTCTTCTGGTGTTAATTTTTCGGTTATTTACCTTCTACGGTTTTGGTATTCTAATTCTTACCTCCGCCTGAAATCTTCTCCAGAAACAACTATTAAAGTGCTTCGTGGTGTTAGGCAGGGAGGTGTTTTATCACCAACCCTTTCAAAATTTGTATTTCTACTGTTCTGGAAAAGATCTCAGGCACTTATTTTTCTGGTTCTACTGATGTTTCTTACATTGCCTATGCTGATGACATTCTGTTGATTAGTCGTACTAAGTCTGCTCTTTCTGCGATGGTTTCCTTAGTTTCTCAGTCTTTCCTAAATATTGGTCTATCCCTGAATCTTGACAAGTGTGAATTCTTATCTTATAATCTGTCTTCGTCTACTCCTCTGGTATGTAATGAATTTTCTGTACTTTCTGTCTCTTCCTTTCGGTGGCTTGGTATTACTGTTTCTAATTCTCTAGCTCTCTTTCGTAAACAGATTGTTGCTGATTCAGTAAGAAAAATTCAGTTCAGCTATTCAAAAATTGTAGCAAACCGTGGAAAATATAACAGAAGAGCTCTTGGGCGCTTATTCTCGACTTTTTCTGATCATTCTGTGCTTTATTTTTCGGGTGTTCATTCTGTTCTTAAGCTAAAGGATTTAAAAAAGATTAAAGTTACTTATTTCAAATTTTGCAAATTTCTTCTTTCTCTGCCGCCATGGACTAGAAATCGGTATCTAGTTAATAATTTTTATGTTACGGATGTAACTCAAAAGCTCGGTGTCCTACACAAAAAGCTTTCTGCAGATGCATTTGGTAAATTTGGCCCTGACCACGGTCTTTTACAGTTCTTTTTGTAGTTTAATTTAATTGCTAGTGTTTGTTGAGTTTTTTTTTTTCTTTTTAATTATTATGTACTCCACTTGTACTACTTTTTTTTAGTTGTGGGTAATAAATGATTGATTGATTGATTGATATAGCCGACAAGGACAATCCTTGGCAATCGGCCATCCTGCATCTGCAGGAGCAGCAGATGACAGATGCAGAACCAGCAGATGCAGACTTCATCTGCAGAACCAGCATCTGCAGTCCCAATCTTATTCTTCCTCTCATCATAGTCTTAAAAAGCGGGATTGAAGGAGATCTTTCAATCCGTAGGTAATTTCTGTGGAAAATATCTAGCAAATCCTCCCCCGTTTTTCGGACCGCTCACGCTTCAAAAACATATTTGTCCACTGTCATCACTGTAGCTCCCAATATTCTAATCTTGGTTTGCGGACTTCCTATTCTTCCAAACTTTTTTCAGCTGTGAAAAAGACCCTGGACCTTGGCTATTCTACTTTTGACATCATCACTGCACCCACTGTCTTTACTTATAATACTACCAAGGTAAGTAAAGCTGTCCACTTAATCGATCTTGTCGTTATCCAATATCACCTCTGAAGCTTCACTTATTCCTAGTCTTAACGACTTTGTCATCTTAACATTATTTTTAAACCTAGTCTTGCACCCTGAACTCGTGAATCCTCAAAAAATTGGTTCATTTTGCTCGCGTTTTCAACTAAGATACTTAAATCATCAGCATAATCGAGTCTAATCTAAGAGAGTATTATAATCACAATCTAAATCTATCTAATCTAAGTCATAATCTAAGAGAATATTACTTCCCCATTTGATTACGTGTTCTCCCACTGCTTTGTTGTGCTACTTAGGGCAGAGTCCATCAAAATGACCCATGTAAATGGGGATAGAACACAACCCTGCTTAACTCCTGATTTAATACGGAACCAGCTATTAACCTCATTTCCTACCGTAAACGCAGCAATGATATTCAATCACATAGCATCTGAATCAAACATCTGATCATAATCTATAAAAATGAGAATACAGGCGTTTGATGATTCAGAGTACCTCTCTATTATTAATCTAAGACATGAAAATGTTGTCGATCCATCGTCTACCCTTCCTAAAATTACACTGTTTTTCTCTTAAAACTTTATCTACAGCATTCCTTATTCTAAAAAGTATCAATATACTAAGTAATTTGCTTCCTACAGAAACCAGGCAATTGTCTTTATAATCACCACACTCACTCATATCACCTTTCTTATTAGTACAGACAAACTAGAGTTTGACCCCCAACAAATTGCAATGTAAATGATTTTTACACCATATTGTAGAGAAAAAAATCTGAACAACATATCCGAAGTTGCACATTCTAGGGTCGACGCAAAACTAGTTTTTGTTTGCGTATCGTGTCATTTTTCTTACTTTCCTAACAAAAAAAAAATTCAGTTCCGGAAATTATTCGTTTTTCTTGAACTGAATTATTATTCCGATATAAAAAGACGAGATGAGTGCGAAAATCGAGTCAAACTTGGTCTACGGTATATAAAAAAAGTTTCTTAATCATAAATATGAGATTTTTACGCTTCTCATCGTCGTGACCCTCGTTCTTTTTTACCAGACCATCTTTCGCTGGCTAAATTGTCGGTTTTGAGATCTAATAATTAGTTAGCCTGAATCTGATCGTCACTAGCTCCATCACCTGACGGGTCTGCCTAAAAAAAAATGGTTGCAAGATGTTGGTTAAAACATGAAAAATATTAGAAAAGGGAAACTACCTATGAAACTAGTTTTCAGCGACCGACGTTCAAAATCCTTCTTAGAATAAATTATTGTGAACACACTAACTAGTCTTCACAACTGATAAAATTATCGAATCAACTTCATAAACATTTGAAAGACAGAATCAAACTCCGACTACTATTCACAATTTATTCTTTTGAGAGAGAGAGAGAGATTTATTCTAAACAAACAAACAATTTAACATAAGTTTAGACGAAAAAAATAATAACCTATCTATATCACACCTATCTCAACCTATCTTTGATTCAGATATCTAAGCTTCGATGTTCTCCTCATCGTTATAGCTTTAAATTCTTGGAGAGCTAGAACATGCTGTCCCTTTGCACGTTTTACACGCTGCAGTGCAATCTAACCCGTTTTTAAGGCAGCTATATCTCGTTGAGCTACATTCCAGTTGACAGGAGCTCTTCACGATTTTCAGAAGTAGAAGAGGGGCTGGTGGGACGTCAGTAGGGGATCAAGCCAGCATTTGCCCTTTTGCTCTACGGGAGGTTCCGTTAAAATTGACATAGGACCATAAATTTGCTTGAAATCCGTTGGATTTGCATCCATCCGTTATCCATCAAAACCTAAGAGTCTGAGAAAATTTGTAAGATTGTCGAAAAAGGGGAAAACATCCCCCCAAAAGTCGAGGAATGTTATGTAAAATCGCACCGTCAGATTCAACGTATCACAGAACCCGACTGTAGAGGTTTTAAGCTTGCATCTCTAAAAATGGAGCATTTTGAAGTTTTTGCCAGAAAAAAGATCACGGATGCGTGTTTATTTTTATTATTATTATTTTTTTTTCCAGTGGTGATCGTATCGAACCAATGGTCCTATAATATCGAGAGATTTTTGACCCACTAACATTATAATAAATCGGAGTAACAAAAAAAAAAAAAAAAAAAACATACAAATTTTTGGGAATTATATAGACAGTTTTCGTGGGGGGGGGGGTGGAGGGGGGCTTTTCCGTATTTGTATTTTTTCATTGGCAGGGGAGTTTATATGCGTGAATTTTCCATGGGGAAATTTTACACGGGGAATTGACCAGAATTCAAATATGAAATTCTTCTTATTTGTCTAACTTTCTCATTGGCGACTCCATTTGACATGTGGAAGTTTACTGGGGGGAATTATCCGAAGGAAATTTTTAGCGAAGTTGGATAATTCTCTGGGGGAATTTTATGTGGAGGAGAGGTATCCTCAGGAAGAATTCACCACTGGAAAATTTTCCGCAGGAAAAACATTCTATTAGCGGGAGGCAGGATTTCCGGAAATTTTCCTTGTCGGAGGGATTTCGCCATGACTCTGAAATAAAATTTGTTCTTTTTTCAAATGAGAGTATGCTAAGGAGAATTTTTCTGGCGGAATCGTCCGCAATAAATTTTCTGGGGGAATTTGCAACGAGGATAGAATTGGCTATGGAAAATTATTCTGTGTATGAGGGGGGATGCCCCCTCCTCAATACTCCGCTCTTTACGCTAAAGTTCTACCTTTTATCGAAATTCTTTGAGAACGCCTCCTGAAACACAAGAGCTGTTTAATCAGAATCAGAAGTTATTTTAAAAGTACTATGAAACTTTAGCGTGAATAGAGGGATATTGAGAAGGGGGTATCCCCCCTCATATACGGAATAATTTCTGTTCCTTTTAAGTTTTAATGATGCTCCTTACTTTCAGTAGAAAAACTATTGTTGTTTTCATTTAGTGGCTAGAGAACTTGGCAAATTTTGTAGGTGGATGTAATGGGGCTTGTTGGACTTTCTGTTTGAACCAAGGGGTGTTTACAATTATTCGTTCATAGTTTGGCTTCTGCTATTCATTTTTTTTTTTGTCACAAATTTATGCCTATATTTTGAAATATGCCTTCTTTTTTTAAGGGCGGAGGGCTATTTTCAGTAAAAACAAAATATTGTTGGGTATTTTCATTGCAAAAAGTGAAAAAAAAAGACAAATTACCCCCAGCCCTAGATATAAAATATATATTTGACCCCTCCCTTTAATTTTCATGAATTGACACCATTGGCTAAGAAGAAAAAAGGGCTTGTGAACCTGAAGTTTCAAAATAAAACCAGTTTATTACCCAAGTTGGAATGTTGTCAAGTGGTTTATAATTTATCTTTTAATTATATTTCTGACCACATTTGTAGCTAGAGATCTCGGTAAATTTTGGTGGTGGGTGCAGTGGGACTGGTTGAAGCGTTTTATTGAACTTAGGTCTAGATAACTATTACAATTTTTTCATGTTTACAATTGTTTCTTTATGTTTTGGCTTCTGCATGCTCATTGTTTTTTCTTTTTTTTTGCCGCATATTCGTTTTCCTTTTGAAATCCTCTGAACTCTTAGTTTTCAGAAGAATCATCTTTTTCTTTTATTTCCTTTTCCTTTCTATTCCTTCCTATTCCTATTTCCTTTCGTTTCTTAAGACCCATCTTAAGCCTATTCATAAGTGAAAACCACGGTTTTCTAAGATGGTTCTTTCAAAATTCTTAAGATGGTTCAAAATTTTTAAGTTATAGGTCAATGTTGCCACGATAATTGTTTTTCTATTGTTTAGGAAAACAAATTGGATATGTGACCTCTGCAACGGGTGGGTATTTAGCGCCCTATGTAAAAGAGCACGGTACGAACTTAGTTGTCCGACTCACTGGTACAACACCAGAAAATGCTGCTAGTCAAGTAGACGGTGCCTTGGTGGTTGCTGGTGGGGCTGTAACTGGTGCTTCAACTCTGTACCATGGATTAGAAACTGCTGGGAAAGTTTTAGCAACCTGTTTGGCTTCGAGTACTGTTACCATTGTTCAGCATAGGTAGTATAATTTATATATATAGGTAGTATACTTTAAAGTGTACTATAGTATACTATAGGTAGTATATTTTAAAGTATACTATCGGTAGTATACTTTAAAGAAAATATTGAAAGATAGTCATTTATCAGTGAATTGTATTCTTTGAATACTTTATTATTTATCACTGCACAAGTTCCACTGGATTAATTATTATCACAGCCGGAGGAACCTGATATGATTGGAAAAGATGACGTCATAACTGTCACACTCCTATGACATCATTTACAAATCAAAAGTCTGCATGCAGGTTACAAACATAATGACATCATGTTAAAAATCACATCATTATACTGTAATGACGTCATTTAATAATTATAGGAAGCGCAATATCGATGCATAAGGAAAGAGCGAAATGTTCACAATGTATTTTTTCACCTAGGCATTTTGCATGAGAGTTGCCGTATAAACTTTGGAAAGGGCTCATTCTATTTGGAATTGAAAGTTATAGTCCCCTTTTTAATGCACGAGTCTTTGGGGTTTTGAGAGTTGAGGGAGCAAGAATAGGTTTAAAAATTGATGTTAAGAAGACTAGAAATAAATGAAGGTCAAAAGGTGATTCTGGGTAACGGGAAGATCGATCAAGTGGACAGGTTCACTTACCTGGGTCGTATTATTAGTGAAGACGGCAAGTACAGTATAATTTGCGTTTTACTGAAAAAAAAAAACAAATAACCGTGGATTGTCAGTGATTGTCAGTTTTTTATTGTTTTAAAAAATAAAGTTGTGAGAAAGAGTCAAACTTTAGCGTAAAGAGTGAGGCATTGAGGAGGGGAAGGCCCCTTTGATATACAGAATAATTTCTGTTCGTTTTAGTTTTAATGTCGCTCCTTATTTTCAGTTAAAAAAACTTGTTTTTTCATTTAATTTCTGAACGTTTTTGAATTAATGCAGATTTTGATTTTGGCTCACCGTACATAATAATTAAAACAAAATTTGCACATTAATTTTACTTTTTTTTGGTTAAATGGCTTTCTCGATAGTTGTATAATTTTATTTACGAGCGTTTTTATTAGTAATAAATATAAGTAACTTACGAATTACCTTACGTAACGAAGTTCTATATTCGTAAATTTTTATTACGCATATTAGTGAATTCACCCCCTAGTCAATTTCCAAAAACTAAAAAACAAGTATGTGTCCAATAATAGAGTCATGCATATTCCTGCCATTTACCCGTGCCCCAGCCATTTAAACATTTGCCTCTCAATTACTTGGACTATCTGTCTTGGCTTTTCTCTGTCTACAATTAACCATGTCTTGATGCAACCTACTGCAAAATACTTGATAACTTCAATTCAAAATCAACGGATTTCAATACCTCGCTCTTTACGCTAAAGTCCAAATTTTGTTCCAGTTCTTTAAAAATGACCCCTTAATCGCAAAGGCCGTTAATTAGAATAAATAGCTCTTATGAAAGTACTAAAAACAACTTTAGCGTAAAGAGCGAGGTATTGACTAGGGGGCGAACCGAATTATATACATAATAATTTCTGTTCGTTTTAAGTTTTGATGTTGCTCCTTACTTTCAGTTGAAAAAATTGTTGTTGTTTTTTTGTTTAATTTCTGATTGTATTTTTTTAAATAATGCTGGGAAATCCGGTGCCCCCTTCGAAGCATTGTCCGTTCCCCTATGAAAACTTCCTCCATAGAAAGATCCTCCACGTAGCCCCCGACCAACCCCCTCCCCCTTCACTACCAGAAAAAATCCCCCTGAAAACATCTGTATACTTCCCAATAACCAACACTATATGTAAACATTGGGCAAACTTCAAGGAGTTTTGGTACTTGTATATTATGGGCAACTGACTCAAGTTTACGCCGTGTAAAATTCGAGAACAAGCCGGTTTCTTCGTTAGTTTTTTTCAGCTTAGCGCGAGACAAGACAAAGATAATTGACAGAATACTTGGGAAATATATAATTTGGGCTATATATTTGCACATAAGGGGGGGGGGGGGTATAAGTATTTGGCAGTTTAAGTCAGAAAACTATTCTTTCTAGGTATAGCCACTAAAAAACTACAGAAGAATAGCGAGGTATCTGGATATTTTGTTAACTAAAAAAAAAAAAATCTTAGTATAAAGTAAATGTAATGTTCAATTAAATGTTTTTTTCAAGTCTTAAGTGTGTTTTTTCAATGACCGTTTTTCCAAGTATTAAGTACTATTATTAGGTTAATGTAGTGTTTCATTTAAGTGTTTTATAATGATCGCTGATCAAAGTTTATGTTGTTTGTGCCTTCCATTTATGTTATTTTACTATTTTCATGGCCGTATATTTGGCTTAAAAATACACTTCTCTACCTATGTATCTAATATGCAGAATAATTGTACCAAGCACATTTTGCATGCAGACCCACTATATTTTACCCCCCCCCCCCGCCCCCAATATGCAAGTCTATAGCCCAAATGTATTTCTAAACTAACGAAAAAACTGGTGTGTTCTCGAATTTTACACAGCGTAAACTTGAGTGAGTGGCGTATAATACATAAGTACCAAAATTCCTCCCCCCTACGGAAATAAAAAGAAATAAAACTCAAACAAAATTCTCAAATTTGGAAAGATATGCCTTTTTGAAAACCTGGATGTATACAGCTTTTTCGTTGAATTGGAACGCCCCCTAAACACTTCCTTTAAGTTTCACCTTATTACTCTTAGCGTTATCAGTTACAGTAACTGTAGTTGTAGTACTAAAAGTATACACATAGTGCCTTCTGGCTAGTTCAAAATCTCCGGCTGACTGACCGTATTTCAAACAATAGGCTATACGAAAAATGGGGTTCAATACCGCTCTCTAGGGCTATAATGAAAGAAAGGTTGATGTGGCTAGGGCACGTTGTGCGAATGAAGGACGACAGATTCCCGAAGATTGTTCTTTTCGGCCAACCATCTAGGGCTAAACGGAAAGTAGGTCGTCCTCATCTGGGGTGGGAGGACGCCATAAAGAAAGATTTAAAGGAAATGGGAACTTCGTAGGAGGGTGTAAAAAGGGAGGCTTTAAATAGATTGGGATAGAGGAGGAGCGTGCGTAGCTGTGTTGGCCTCAGGCGCCTTGGTGCTGCAGTGAGTTGTTAGTAGTAGTAGTAGTAATAATCGGTCTAACTTAATAATGTAAGCCATTCTTGAGAAATTGCTTTGTCACCTTTTTGAAAGTCTACATGCTCATAGTTTGTTTTTGATTTAGTTCAACATCCGCCTTAATATTCCTTAAAAGCTTCACTTTAATGCTCTTAGCTTGCATTGGAGCAATAGTTGTAGTAGCAGACCAGTATGCGCATAACACCTTTGGTTTCTTCAACATCCCCTTCAAAACACACTGAAAGTTTCAACTTAATACCATCAACCGTTTCTGAAACATTTCTGATACGCCCTCTTGACAACCTGTGTGGGCATAGTGTGTTTCGATTTAGTTCCATACAGTTTCAGTAAATTCCAAAGTTTTCGCCTTCAACACCCTTAGTTTTAACAGCAGCAGTAATATTAGTAGCAATAGGATTAATAGTAGTAGCCTTAGCTTTAGTGGCAGTAGTAGTAGTAGAAGCAGTAGCATTAGGATGAAAATATTTCCTTTTGGTTACATCAACATCCCCCACAACAAGCCCTGTTAGTTTCAACTTCACACACCAAACCGTTCCTAAGATATTATTGTTACACCCTTTTGACAACCCGCATACAGATGAAGTGTTGTGACTCAATTCTTTTCCCCCCTCAAGATTCCTTGAAAATTTCACTTTCATACCATTAAGCATAGTTGTAATAGTAGTCACAATAGTAGCATTGGTATTACTAGTAGTAGTGTTAATCGTAATAGCAGTAGTCATATACTTCTTGAAATTTCCATCTCAGTGCTCTTAGCCTTACAAGTTGTTGCAATAGAAGGAGTAGTATTAGTAGTAGCGTGTACATATTGCCTTTTGGTCAGATAATCTTGCCCTTTAAGCATTCTCTGAAATTTCCAACTTGATACCCAAATCAATTCTTGAGATTCACTCTTTTGACAATGTGCATGCACATAGCGTCTTTTCATTTAGTTCAAATTTCCCGTCAGTATTGTAAATGAAGCAGTGTGGTAGTAGTAGTGGTGGTAGTTGTAGTAGTAGTGGTAGCATGCAAATATTGCCTTTTTGATCATCTCCCTTATAATTTCCTGAAAGCTCAAAATTAATATACTCAGTCATTCCTGAGGTACGTCCTTTTGGCAATCCACATGCGCATAACGTATTTTAATCAAGTTCAACACTCTACTCAACATTCCCTGACAGGCTCATCTGAATGCCCTTCGTCTTTTTGGAAAGTAAAGTTCAAAATACATACCTTTCTCAATAACATATACTATATGTAAACAATGAATGAATTTCCTTGAGGACTGTGGGGAGGCTGACATCCCTAAAAACATAGTTACTGGATCTTTCAGCAATGCTGAACAAAATAGCTCTCTTAAAATTTTGATCGGATACGTTTTCGGGAATGATAGGCGTGGGGGGGGGGGATGATTGCCCTCCATTCATTTTTGATTCTTAAAAAGGGAACTAGAACTTCCGATTTCCAATCAAATAAGCCCCTTCCGATCCAAAATTTATGCGACCACCCGTTCCATAAAATTCTCATATGCCACGGGGCATATCTTACGACGCTTGCCCCTGCGCTCTGGGAGGTTGTATCCACCCTGAAGACATTGTTATATGCTCTTTGGACTATTGTGGACAAAATGGTTATCTCACAATTTCAATCGGATACGTTTGGGAAAAAGAGGATGTCACGGGCAGGGCTAGTTGCCCTCCATCACCTTCGACTCTTAAAAGGAACTAGAACTATACATTTCCAATCAAATGAGCTTCCTCTGAAGTTCACACGACCCCTCCTTCCATAAAAATTTTATATGCCCCCGAGGCATAACTAACAACCCTTGCCCCCAGACTCTGGGGTGTCATGTCAACCCCCAAAGACCTTTTTATGTGATCTTTAGACTATTTTTTAACAAATGGTTATCTTAAAATTTCTATGAGATGCCGTTCGGGAAAATATGATGTGTGTGTGTGGGTGGGGGAGGGGTAGCTACCCTCCGATCGCTCTGACTCTTAAAAAGGGCACTAGAACTTCTGATTACGACCCTATGAGCCCCCTCTGAAGTTTATTTGACCACCCTTTCTATGAAAACCTTATATGCCCCAAGGGCATAACTTACAACCCTTGCCCTGAGGGCTGTGGGGTGGGGGAGGCTATCATTCTCAAAGACAAGTTCTGGACCTTTCAATTACGCTGAAAAAATGGCTATCTCAAAGTTTTGATTGGATGTTTTTGGGCAAATGATGTGCGTGGGGAAGGGGCTGGTTACACTCCAATCACTTTCAACTATTAAAAATGGCACTAGTCCTTTCAAATTTCCAATCGAATGAGCCCCTTTCAAAGATACTACAACTTTTATACGAAGTGCCCTGATCTAAAAAAAAAACAATAATAATAAATAAATAACACGTTATGCCAGCATCGCTCTTTGCTTAGGCAGCGCTATTGCGCTGCCTATAATTTATAACTAAACATTACAGCGATGATTATAGATGTGGCGTGGGTTCCTAAAACAAGACAAAACATATCCCCAAATTGCTTGAAAGATAACCAAAAGCAAACTATCAAAGGCAAATAAAGGGGATCATAAGCTATAGCATCCCAGGCAGTGGTTTCTTACCACCCTGCGAAAGATTGGCCTCCCAACCACATAACACACTCTCAGGAATCATACTCCACGCAGTAGGAAGACGTTTAGAATAAACGAAACGCGTAGTTGTCTTCGTTGGTCTCCTAAATTGGCACTGGTTTCTAACACTGTAACCATGAAAGTGTGCTATAATTATAAAAAACATTACCAAAACAACCGAGTGTTAAACCGTGTAAAATATCATGCATAAACTGGGTCTTATAAAAGCTAAAATGAACAGCCAGTGGCATAACCCAAGTCCTCTCTTAAGTCAATCTAACATAACCCCGGGTATTAGAACTATTGAGAGCGCGAACTGCAGAATTTTACAGGGCACTTGATGATCTAAGATGAACAGCAAAAGTACACGATCGAATTGAACAACAATGAAAAAGGTACGGATGGACTGATGAGAAATATATTACCCTTAAGACACTCGGCAGGGAAATGCTTCAGTTTTCTCACAACAACAATATTTATGCCATCCTTGAGTGAATTCACGCAAACATCGTTAATATACGTAGCGGACAATAATGGTCCGAGATGAGACCCCTTGGGGACTCCAGACATAATATTATGTCCAATTAAATATTGGACAATTATTAGGCTATCAACTTTAACGCCCTTCATCTCACTTCACAGTTATAAAATTTGCTCAATAGGAATTGATGATCCACTGTAACAAAAGCTTTCAAGATGTTTAGAAACACGGTAGCTACCTTCAACTTACTGTCTAACTGAGACTTAAATCCTCCGACGCCTAGTAGAGTATAGGCAGCAATGGCTGAGCTCCATGTCAGACGATCGTGAGCCAGAGGCACGGTTCATTGAGGGATGTTCGTAGAGCTCGTACCTCATCTTCAAGGGAATGACCAATGGTGATCCGTTGTTTAGCACTCATCCCGAGGCCTGGAGGAGTCCTGCACCAAACGTCATAGGGAAGTCTTCCTTGTCTCAATTGATTTATATGACCCCAGTATCGCCACTTTTTCAGTTGGAACTCGCCTATTATTTAATGTTGCTTGATGAGAAAGCTGATCTGGTTGTCAGGTACTCTATCAGCCCAACAAATCGCAAGTATTCTTCGCAAACAAATGTCCTCAAATCCAAGTAACCTTTTCTCTATAGTTCTAGATAGGCTCCAGGGTTCGTATCCATATGTCAATATGGAGATTATGGGGCTGTTGAATAGGTACAGTTTCAACTTCAAAGAGTTCTTCCTAGATCCCCGAACGCTATTTAATTGGGAGAATGCTGTGCCTTTGGGACGGGGGTCAGTGGCGTGACTATGTAAGCTTAGCCAGAGTCGACCCAGCTTTAAATGGGTACATGGAGAAATCAGGGGAAGGTAAACAGGAAGGGCGTGCGAAAGCACAGGATGGTTGGCCCCCAACCCCCCATTGCACTTCCTGGCGGACGGACAAGAAACGGAGATCAGCACCGCCGGTAGGGACTGTGAAGTCCAATGCCGTATTCTTTACCTTTTTTTAATGCTGTGCCTGTATACGCAATTCGAAGGATAATCTAACTATCGCTGCTGCTGCTGCTGCTGCTGGGTTAGTGTACAACCTAGATAAAACATATCATTGATAAGTCTTTGAGTGAATCCATCATCGATTGAATAGCCATTTCTAAAACCAAATTGGCTCCTATAAAAGTACTTCATATTCTTCAAAAATTGTTCCTATTATAAATCTTTTTTTTTAGAACTTCTAGGCTATGTTAGTAAAAAAAAGATGTTGGCCTGAAGTTACAATAATCATCACGATCGCCATCTTTAAATAAAGTTATAATCCTAGACTTTTGAATGGACTTGAAAATGTAGTATCTTTAAAAATGCTATTCACCATTGCTACAAACGTAGGTAAAGGACAGTAAAGTAAACTTACAATTTTAAAGGGCACAAGATCAGGAACTGTTTGTACCATTTTTCATTTCATTAAGAATGCCAGTTACTTCCTGGTCGCTGCTTTACCTAATTAGCAAACTATTACCACTTGGGAGAGGTATATAGTGCTCTTAAACAAGGGCGTACCCAGGATTTTTTTTCAGTTGGGAGGGAATTTTTTTTTGTACAACAAAAAAGAGTAAAAACGCTTCAAAAATTTGTTAGTGTGTATTTTTTTACGTTTTTACCTGACAAAATTTCATATTTTTGTCTGACAAACATTTCGGGGCTGGGGGCGGGGGGAGAGGTTCAAATCCGGTAACCCCTCCCCCTGGACAGGACTTTGCTCGTAAGCACCATCATTTGTCTCTTCTTCGATTGATGTTTGTACATTAGTACTAATTTAAGAGAAATAATTAGCCATTTATTTCGTAAATTCCTTAAAATTAGAGGTTTTCTTTATATTTAAATCAACCAACGCCAAAAAATGTTCATTTCGTGTCCTAACAGAGTTTCCAGTAGCCTCTTCGAACTGCTGGACAAAGTAATTCCGCTTTTTCTTTCTCATCAACTTACTTAATGTACATTACGCTTTTCGTAAATTTCACTGTCGGTTTGAATATTACTTAAGGCGGTACTTGTCTATTATATAAAACACACTCGAGAAGTGAAGCTTGGTGACAATAAAATATGATGAAAATAGAATACTTTATTAGCAAATTTGTGAATTATTACATTGGGAGCTTCGGCGTCGGCTGACCGTCTCAAAGACAAAGACAAGTTCATTATTTTGTCGACCCAGAAACCGGCGCCTCAACCCAAGAAGTAGAGAGAATCTGGGGTTCCGCTAAGTGGAGGAACAAACGGCACCGAGGTACATCATTTACATTCATACTTAGTAGAATACTTGTGGCGGGCGACAGTAATGGCAGAAGGCCAAGTTCATTTTAACCCGATTCTTGAGGACATTTCTGCGCTCTGGGAGCATATTTCCAAGTTGTAGTTTTCACAGTTTTGCTTATGAAGTATTCTATTTTAGGTTAAAATAGTTTTTTTTATGTTACGTATTTAATAAATCCTATGATTTACCCCCCCCCCCTAATGTACAAATATATAGCCCAAATTTGTTTCTAACTATTATATTTTCATCATAATTTTGTTCTATTTCATTACCAAACTTCCAAACTTCACTTCTCGAGTGTGTTTTATATAATAGACAAGTACTGTTTTGTCTCATGGCTCTGGGGTCGAGTTGAAACTTTAATAAAAACTATTCTGTTTTTGGATGGGGGGATAAGAGGACCTAGAATTTTGGTAGAAGGAAACAAATCATTTTATAAGAATAGTGCCGACAAAACAGGGTAAATTGTCATGTTTTAACCAAACATTTTGATAGCATGCGATCTTTATAAATAGATATAGTCGCTTGCCTTTAGGCAAAAAAGAAAAAGCGCACACTCTTATGAGCATCCAAAAACCAACTGACTGATCTGATCCTCACTTAGTATCATAGAACCCTGTCATAGTTTTAAGATCAACTACTGGCTGGCCGAATCTCACTGACACTAATTTATATAAAGTAAGATTTCTTTTTTTTTATTAACCCCGAGAAGGTGTAGACGAGGAGGTGGTAAGTTTGCAAATAGGAGCTTGAAACTTCTACAGTAGGGTTCTCTGATACGCTGAATCTGATGGTGTGAGTTTCATTTAAGTGCTATGACTTTTAGGGGCTGTTTCCCCCTTTTTTCGAAAATGAGGCAAATTTTCTCAGGCGCGTAACTTTTTATGGGTAAGACTAAACTTGATGAAACTTATATATTTGAAATCAGCATAAAAATTATTTATTTCTTTTATTCAGCCCAAAACTTTTTAGGCATGGAAGTCAAGCAGCTTCGTTGGCTGGCAATTCATTTATCACCCTTTTCAATTTAGTCGAAGCTGGAAGAAATGTATCTGTATTGAGACCAAGTGGTCTGGTAAAAAATGTGGCCAAATCCACTGGAAAAGCTGTTTTGAAGACTTAACTCACTCATTGCTTTCAAGTTTTTTTTTTTAATTCTATCATTTCGATTTTATATATTAATGACGTAGTAAAAATTGTGACATTTTTTGGAAAAATAAGGAATTAATTATATATACTGAAATTCAGATTTTCTGAAAATTCACGTTCTCTATAAATATATCTCGCTAGCTGTTGAGAAAGAGAAGGGAAGAAAATATGCTTCTTGTTTTTCAAGCCAATGATTTTCCTTATTGTTCAAGCCAAGGGACTGTAAGTTTTTTGTGTAGGGTTTTTGTCCAAGGCAATTCTATTGGTGTAGTTTGTGTTTCGATCCGACACCATTTCTAGGGGTTTCAGGGTTTCTGGTACTATGAATCGTGTTTATTCATTGCCGAAGATTGTTCTTTTCCGCCAACCGTCTAGGGCTAAACGGTAAGTAGGTCGTCCTCGTCTGGGGTGGGAGGACGCCACAAAGAAAGATTTAAAGGAAATGGGAACTTCGTAGGAGGGTGTAAAAAGGGAGGCTTTAAATAGATTGGGATGGAGGAGGAGCGTGCGCAGCTGTGTTGGCCTCAGGCGGCTTGGTGCTGCAGTGAGTTGTTAGTAGTAGTAGTAGTAATAATCGTATTCATCTTTTACTAGGTTGCAGCTTTAGCTGCAACCACACTTAGTTAAGGCTCAGAAGTCTAAATTACATCCTAGGAAAGTTTGTAGATTTTGGTTTAAAAATTCACTTCAGGTTAGTGACCTCTATGCATCGACATCGTAGCTAAAAATCCTGAATTTCTTCCGTCGCAAGCATAAAGACAAATGAATACTAACGGCGTACATCGTTGCTGCTTTTAGGGGGATGGAAGTAGATCCCCTCCAGCTTTATAAGAGAAATTATATTGTCTCACTCTATCTTTTAACCATTTTCTTTACTATGATAAAAAAAAGTGAATAAAGACTTCTAAAGTTAAGATTGAAATTTGAGGTTATTTGAGTCCGGTGTAAATGTTGTTTTCTCTTTTTAATGTTATGGGTATAAGAATCAATAGCTGTCAAATATCTTTAATATTACGTATCTGGATGCTAAAGATATATTATCAGGTGCATGCTTTCTTCTATTGAAGGTCAACGTTTGGAAGTCCGTATCTTCATGGATGTGGATGCATTGAAGTCAGTAATCAAGGGATTTAACATTGCAAAGGGAGATAAATCACTCAATATGGTCAATGGTATTTCTGTTCTCCATAATCGCCTATTACACTTAATAATGACGCCAATTATCTACTATGGTCTGCTCCAAAATTTTGAAGCAAGTGGAAAATAGTCCGCTGTCAGTATCCCTCACAATGGGTTCCTTCAACGCCTTATGATCCCTATCACTTACCAATTATCACCTTATAACAATCCGATCACTGCTTATTCAAGGAAAGATAGACAATTAGAGCTGCAGACCCCCTTGCGAGAACCTGAATTCCTGAGTAAAGTGGGGTTGTTTAACTAGCCAATCGCTGGTATTTCTACAATTGACACGATTGGGGTGATGTCACGCCCTTTCTAAACTAAAGGCCTTGATTCTAGATCCTTGAAAATATTGACAGTTTTTTTTTGTTTTTTTTTTTTTCAAAGATAAATAGATGAAACGGTTAGGGGCATTTGCACGGCCGTATCCAAAAATGTTTGTCCGACTCGTAAAAACGTCACAAAAATGACTATAAACAAAATTTCGATGGGTTTTCAAGTTGTTTTGTAAACTCTTCCTCCGAAAAAGAAATCCTTTTGTAAACCCCAACTCCCGAAAAAAAGACCTGGATACAGCTCTGGGCATTAGTAATTTCAACTCCCCACTTGAACCAATACTTCAAAAAAAATATAATGAAGACTGGAAAATTCTTATGATCTATAGAATTTTTCAGACATATGTATAATAATGTGACATCTGAATCTTTTGATGTATCGATATTTTCACTTCCGTTATTCTGTATATCAGTTTTGCAGCCGTTTTCTCTTATAATATAATTTTTTTTCTTCTGTTTTTGGCAAAGCTAAGTTGCAAGAAAAAATTACTGCTAACAAGTATGTTGTAGAATGTTCTGCTTAAATTTTCGAGTAACAAAATCAAAGGAATGAACCCCAATTTCAGATAGAACAAATATATAATGAATACCGAAATATAGAACTACAGAAATCCAGAAATGATTTCGGCTTCCACTGATCTGCTGACCGCCCTTAGAAAAAATCCTCTCAGAAGGGTCGAGGTAGCAGGCACAGTCCTAAATTTCATGAAAACTTGGTTGGGTAATTCTGAAAACAGGTGTTAATTCTGCAATACTGAAAGAAAACATGAGCTTTCCACCATTTAAATAGAATTGATCCTAACAGGTTTTCAGTCAAGGTCTTCAAAACATGATATACTTGGCAGCTGCCGTAGATGCTTTACATAGAAAACAGGGGTGCCAATTCGCAAAAATATAGGGGGAGGAAGGAAAGATTTTTTATAAGAAACTAAACGAAAAGGGTAGTTTTTTATCTTGGGAGGAGGGCATTTTATATCGGTGTAATTGCCAAATAAGGCATTTTCAACATTTAGGAAAAGGACCCCCCCCCCCCTCAGTTGGCATCACTGCATTGACAAGCAAGTTCACTGTAAACATACAAATCTACTTGAACTTATCTTGCATAGAGTGCCATGGTACTCGCATCTACTGTTGCAGATTCAACAGGTAGCGCGAACAAATCAATTTCCTGGGCTATTTCACCCTCGGAGACGGTTGTCGGGGAAAATCAACATTTTCTTAAGGCGCAGTATACGTTGCAATAATGGGAATGTGATCTGTTCAAGCTTCTAATTCTTCACTGTCTTTCTTCAAGAAAAACCATTCAGAAGCCAAAGCGGTTTCACATTCTTTCCTAAAAATTTTATGAACTTGATGGCGGTTTGAAACTTTAAAGATTAGTGTTTAGAGGGGTAATTATATTTTCGAGAAGAGCTTGATTGCGACCACACATAGTGTTTAAAAAACGGTATAACATTCGTATAACGGTATAACGTATAACGGTATAACATAACGGTATAACACGAGAAGAACATTCTGATAGTGTTTAAAAATAACAACCAACTCACTATCTCCGAATCGATCTGCTTTACTAAGAACCGCGAGTAGACCTGATACTGGCTCATTGAGCCGTTTGTGTCTCACAGAATCAGCAACTTTGTCTGGTGAAAATTTCATTTAGTGGCCAAACTAAGACTTTTTTTTCGTTTTTTAACTTCGCTAAAACGGTCAACAGTTATCTCAATCAGATGTAGTTTTCGATGTTCAATATCGATATTTCGTCTGGTATCAATATCGATATTTCTTCAATATCGAACATCGATCAACAGCAGTTATAGTTTCATGATCGAGAAGACTATTTCCTCTTTCTTTATGTGTTTCATTTTTGGTCCTTTTTGTCCCATATTTTATTTTATTTTATATATATTTATTTGATATATATATATATATATATATATATATATATATATATATATATATATATATATATATATATATATATATATATATATATATATATATATATATATATATATATATATATATATATATATATATATTATTTACATAAAATTGAGTGCATTTTTGTGATATGAACATTTAAATAATATTTGTTTCTTACTTAGTTTCTGCTAAATACACTCCAGTACATGTTAGACTTCGCCTAAAATTAATTTCAAGTTCTTATTGGTCAGTTCTCCCGTTTTTTCTCATTTGTCTTTGTTCTTACTTGTCGATGGGATAGTCCCTCTAGAAGCTACAGTTGTGACACCAACAGTCTTTATGATTTTCACAAATCGAAGCTGCTCTCTTCCTAAAGATCATTCTTGAAAACTTCTCTCGTCATTCCATGGTTTTGTAGCTTATTTCACAAAGGTACTCATAAAAATGTGAACAAATCATTCTATTTTTTCAGCCACCACAACCCAGGACCACCTGAATGATTGTACTTGTGTATAGTGACTAAATTAAACCTTTGGTAGTAAATTTGTATTAATGTTATTATAATCCTTATCATTAAATTTTAATTTATTATTAAATTTGTTACTATTTATTATTATCATTAAATTATTAAATATTATTACATTACTTACTAAATACTTAAAATTATTAAATATCAAATTATTTAATTAAATAATGAATATTATAATTAAATTATTAACTTTTTATTATGAAATAAAAGACGACGTAGATAATTTTGGAGACCACATTACCTTCCATGACGATAAATAAAAGTTCAAATAGGGATAAAATCCTTTTAATAGACAGTGATTATGATAACAGTGATAGAAATTCACAAAAAAAATAGATATTTCGGTCACATATGCAGTGACGGTCATCAGTAGTACAACTACTGAGTAAAACATCAGTTTTACAACTGATGACGGTCACTGCATATGTGACCGAAATATCTAGTATTTTTTGTGAAATTTTATCAATGTTTGTGAAAATCACTGTCAATTAAAAGGATTTTATCCCTATTTGAACTTTTATTTATCGAAATAGAAGATCAATACATTCCTAAAGTTTTATCGACACTAAAAGGGGGGAAAAGTAGCAGAAAGTAGCGACTCAGAGAGTACAACCGAATATCGTCTAGAGAAGTCGAGAAAGTACAGCCCAATAGTTTTTTATACTCCCATAGGCGTAACTAAGGTGACAAGATTGGGTAGTCCCTTCCAAACGTCCCCAAGAAAAATTTTAATAACTTAACCTGGGTGATTACTAAAAAAGACGATTGTATGATGTCTTGGTTGTTTGATCAGTAAACTCACACGAACCCACAAGAAAGTACAGAAGTAGTAATTATTTTAGGGTTATGCTCTACAAGTTTTGTTTGTTAATTTTCTACAGCATTAATATTTCAATGAAAGACAGGAATTTTCATTTCTTTCGCTATCTGTGATCTAGCCACATCTACCCAATTACTGAATTGCATTTTTGAAATTCCATTTGCAAACTTCTTAGATTAAAAAATGTGTTGAAAATAGGCGAAGAGGGGTTAATTTTCCTATTTTCTAAGCAAGTTTAGCTCTAAGAAAAAGTAAGTAATAATAAAATAAATGCTAAGTAAGTAATAATAGTAAGTAAAGTAATAGTAAGTAATAGTAAAGTAAGTAATAGTAAAGTAATAGTAAGTAATAAAAGTAAGTAATAATAAAATAAATAAAAAAATAAATGCTCTAAGAAAAAGTCTAAGTAATAGTTAAATAGGATTAGTTATTATTTTTTCTTTTTTTATGAAGAGGTTACGACAAGCAAGAGTATTTTGATTTCCGTTTTTTAAATGATTGATAACCGGTTGCCGCCATTTTTCATCGGGCACTTTGTAGCCTTCCCTCGGTGGATGCATTTAAATGATGTTTATATTATAGCAGTTTGTAAATAAATTAGACGATTTCCTTTCTATTACAGTTCTGGCTCGGTAAGTCGATAGGTCTGAAACTGTTGAAGCAACATAAGTATCTTCTTCAGTCGGTAAAAATTACAGCTTTATGCTTGTCGCAAAATTGTATGTTTCACAGGGAGAATAGATCTTGATGTTAAATCTTAAAAATAGTAAATTACGCAACTAGGGAGGTAGTCGTAGCCACCCAAGCTGAAGGTTAGCATATATTTTTTTATACTCTAGTGAAAGCTCGTAACCTCCCCCCCCCCTCACTCGCCCAAGGATTATTGCCTAGCTGTGTCAATGGATATTACCTCTAAATTAATTAAAAAAAAACTTTCCGAAAAATTAGTTTTTCAAAGAAAAGTAAAGGCCATTTTAAACTTAAGCTCAGCAGATACAAATACCTTTTAAAATTCAAACTCAAAACGACCAGAAATTACTATTAAAGAATAAATGAAACCCAAAACGAACAGAAATCAAATAAACAATCATAGCAAAAACATACAACAAGTAATAATATAAATGAATAAATACATCTTAAAGCGAGTAATGTTTCGATTGAATATGAAAACCAAGCTTAAAACGAAAAAAAATATTTTCCTATTGAAGCATAAATGAAACTTAAAACGAACAGAAATTAAATAAACAATCAATGCAAACAAACATACAATAGATATAAATGTAAATTAATAAATAAATCTTAAAACGAGTGAAACTTAAATTGAATATGCAAATCAAGCTTGAAACGAACAAAAATCGCTACAAACAAGAGTTTGGGTATGACCTCCTTCTCTCACTGTAAAAGTCTAAAACCTACTGCGTCATTGGCGCTTTGCTGAAAACCAATTTTATGACAACTATTTTCTTTTGTACTTAATATTGAAAATAAACATTAAAATTATAGTAACATTTTGAACTGATGAGCTTTCAGCAATTAATATCATTATACATCAAATATTCAGTTTAATTTATTAGCTTTTTTTAAAGTTGTTAAAGACGAATATAGTTTCACTACAAACAAGTGTTTGGATACTGCCTCCTTTCCTAGCTGTAAATAAAAACCAAAAGCCCACTGCGTCATTGGCGCTTAACTGAAAACGAATTATATTACAAATATTGTCTTTTCCAGTTCTTACAGCATTGAAAATAAAAATATAATTACAGTGAGATAAATTCTTGAACTGATGGATCTTTCAACAATTAATATCACTTTACGTCAAATATTCAATTTGATGTTGTTTATACTTTCCAAGACTGTTAAAGACGCATATAGTTTTCAGTAAAGCGCCAATGACGCAGTAGGTTTTAGACTTTTACAGTGAGAGAAGGAGGTCATACCCAAACTGTTGTTTGTAGTGATTTTTGTTCGTTTCAAGCTTGATTTGCGTATTTGTATCTGCTGAGCTTAAGTTTAAAATTGCCTTTACTTTTCTTTGAAAAACTTATTTTTCGGAAAGTTTTTTTTTTTAATTAACTTTTGTTCGGTTTTGATAGCAAAAAATTTCAAGTTTTTAAAAATTCCTTATTTCAAAATCAAACTTAAAAAAAAATAAATCAAATATTCATCAAAGTATCAAAACTGGTATCAAAGTAACAATATCAAAGTGAAAAAATGGGTTTGTGTCAACCTCGGAGTTTTTATTATCTGATGCTTGAACTATTTTTAACAAAATTACTATCTCAAAATTTTTATCGGATGGGTTTGGGGAAAAAGGGCGTGTGGGGACTAATTAAGCTTCGGTCTCTTTTGACTCTTTAAAAGTGAACTAGAACTTTCTATTTTCAATCAAATGAGCCCTCTCTGAAGTTTATACGAGTATCCCTTCTATAAGAACCATACATATCCCCAGAGTATAACTTACAATGCCTGTCTCTGGGCCCTGTGGGGGGGGGGTTGTGTCAACCCTGGAGTTTTAATATCTGATGGTTGAACTATTTTTAACAAAATGGTCACCTCAAATTTTTATCGGATGGGTTTATCTATCCGTCTGAAACGAAATAAGGTTTGGCGTGAATGTTTTTCATTGACTACTTTTATAATATTTTCTGAACAGGTTGTCATAAGTCAATGCTCTACATTTGTATTGATTCATTGATTTTAAATAACTTATTTTTTTCAAATGATTAATTAGTTATGAAACGAATTATATTACACATATTATGTTTGTACAACATGTGTCGACCCCGGAGTTTTTGTTATCTGACCCTTGATTTTTTTTTAACAAAATGGCTACCGCAAAATTTTTATCTGATGTATTTGGGGGAAAAAGGGCGTGAGGGAGGGGCTAGTTGCCCTTCGATCACTTTTGACTCTTAAAAACTGGACTAGAACTTCCAATTTCCAATCAAATGAGCCCTCTCTGAAGTTTATACGAGAATTCCTTCCAAAACAGCTATATATGCCCCCCGGGTATAACTTATGATTAATTAGTATATATAATTATTATAACTAATGATTAATTAGCTATAAAACGAATTATATTACAAATATTATGTTTGTACAACATGTTTCGACCCCGGAGTTTTCGTTATCTGACCTTTGAACTTTTTTTTTTTAACAAAATGGCTACCCTTCCATAAGAACTATATATGCCCCTAGAGCATTACTCATAACGCGTGCCTCCGGACCCTGGGGGGTTGTGTCGACACAGGAATTTTTCTTATCTGACCTTTGAACTATTTTTAATGAAATGGCTATTATAAAAATTTTATCGGATGGGCTTGGGGGAAAAGGGTGTGGGGGGAGGGGGGTTGGCTAGTTGCCCTCGGATGTATTTTGACTCTTAAAAATCGAACTAGAACTTTCTATTTCTAATCAAATGAGCCCTCTCTGAAGTTTATACGAGCATCCCTTTCATAAGAACCATATACGCCCCCAGGACAATACTTACAACGCCTATCCCCCGGGCCCTGGGGGGAGCTTTCGTTATCTAATTTTTGAACAATTTCCAAAAAACTTGCTATCTCAAAATTTGTAGCGGATGGGTTTGGGGAAAAAGGACGAGGGGGGGGGGCTAGTTGCCCTTAACTCTCTTGACTCTTAAAAAGCGAACTAGAACTTTCGATTTCCAATCAAATGAGTCCTCTATGAAGTTTATACGAGCATCCCTTTCATATGAACCATACATGCCCTTAGGGCATAACTTAGAACGCCTTCCCCTGGGAGAAAATACTTTTGTTGTTTCTTCCCCTGGGCCCTGGGGGGGGGGGGGGGGGTTGTATTGACACCAGAGTTTTTCTTATCCGACCTTTGAACTATTTCTAACAAAATGTCTATCTCAAAATTTCATCAGATGGGTTTGGAAAAAGAAGGGGTGGGGGGGGGGGCTAGATGACCTTGGATCTCTTTTGACTGTTAAAAGTGAGCTCGAACTTTCAATATCCAATCAAATGAGCTCTCTCTGAAGTTTGTACGAAGCACCCCAAGAAGTAAAAACTTGTCCAATGGGGTGGCGAAAATACAAACATAACAAAACAATAAAACAAAAAAAAAAAAAAAAACCTATCTATATCACAGTCCCCAAACAGCACCACAAACCTTACATCTTAACATTTTCCTTAAATTTACTATCATATTCATAATCATCACCCCCAGGAGCCATAAATATTTACCAATATCTTTATTATTATTATTAAAAAAAAAAAAAAAAAAAAAAAAAAAAAAAAAAAAAAAAAAAAAAAAAAAAAAAAAAAAAAAAAACAACTAAAATTCATACTTACTAAAAAGCATCCCTTTAATTATTATCTTAAACGAAGAAATATCACCTATATTTTTTATATTTTGATCAAGATGGTTCCAACTTCTGATCCCCCTGTGAAGGAAAGAAAACATCGATCGGGCCGAAACAACCAGCGGAATATTAATCTCTACAGATGACCTAGTATAATAATCATGGACGGAAGATCTCAGGTTTGCTAAGCTATCAAAACACGGGAGGTTTATACCCTTTTGAATTCTAAAAATGAATAGAAGTGTATACAACTCCCGTAATTCGGAAGCTGGCAGTATCTTTACACGCTCATACGCGTTTCGTACCGAATCCCGGGGTTGTAGGCCATCTAACAGCCCAACAGCGTTGTTTTGTAGAACTCGTATTGTCCGAACAATAGAAGGAAATGTTCCAAGCCAAACGCTACTACAATACAATATATATGGATGGATAAGGGAATAATAAAGAAGGCGCATAACAAAAGGAGGAAAAAAATGCTTAAGTATTCTCATTATACCCAGGTTACGAGACACAGTTTCACAGACATAATGTATATGGCGCTTGAATGGTAATAGAGAGAATTAAGACGATAGCATTCCAAGACAATAATTCAAGCATAATAGAATTATACTCCTAGTGAAAGCTCGTAACCCCCCCCCCTCCCTCGCCCTAGGATTATTGCCTAGCTGTGTCAATGGATATTACCTCTAAATAGAGAGAATTAAGACGATAGTATTCCAAGACAATAATTCAAGTATAATAGAATTATACTTCTAGTGAAAGCTCGTAACCCCCCCTCCTCCCTCGCCCTATGATTATTACCTAGCTGTGTCAATGGATATTACCTCTAAATAGAGAGAATTAAGACGATAGTATTCCAAGACAATAATTAAAGTATAATAGAATTATACTCCTAGTGAAAGCTCGTAACCCACCCCCCTCTAGGACTATTGCCTAGCTGCATCAATGAACGCTACCTTTAAATAGAGATAATTCAAGTTGGAACGATAGGATATTGTTTATAATTATTTGATTGAGATATAAAAAGGGACCTTCAAACATAGCTAGATCGAGATTTCTTCGGACCGGAATGTCCAAGCGTCTTATCGTGGAGGTAGACGAACTTTGAAACAAACTGATTCAAGTCATGACAGCTTTTCGTTACCGCAGCCAAATATGACATGAGTACCACATCGTTACATTGCTAAAATAAAGGAGAGAAATCAAAAAAATCGCTCAAAGTACCAAGGACACTAAAAATGAAATCTGACTATATAAATTGGCTAAGTGGAAACTTACACAACCATATGCGGCTTAAAAAAAAATCAGAAAAAACAACTTTCGTTGGTTTTCCTGATTTTTTTTCACATAGGTAATTTCTTAAGACGCCGGAAGAATCAATTCTTATGCTAGTTTGTTTTACCGTATTTGCCAGTTTTTTCACCAGATTTATTTTCACCGATACCATGATTTCTTTTGCTATTTTTGGGCACTTCTTTAAAACGATTGTGACATTAAATTCAGTGAATAAAACATATTTATAAAAATTCGTGTGGCTCGAAAAAAAAACCCAACTTTTGTTGGTTTTCCTGGGTTTTTTTTTCCAGACATAGGTAATTTCTATAGACACCGGAAGAATCAATTCTTATGCTAGTTTGTTTTACCGTATTTGCCAGTTTTTTCACCAGATTTATTTTCACCGATACCATGATTTCTTTTGCTATTTTTAGGCACTTCTTTAAAACGATTGTGACATTAAATTCAGTGAATAAAACATATTTATAAAAATTCGTGTGGCTCGAAAAAAAAACCCAACTTTTGTTGGTTTTCCTGGGTTTTTTTTTCCAGACATAGGTAATTTCTATAGACACCGGAAGAATCAATTCTTATGCTAGTTTGTTTTGCCATATTTGCCAGTTTTTTCACCAGATACCATGATTTCTTTTGCTATTTTAGGCACTTCTTTAAAACGATTGTGACATTCAGTGTCACATTAAATTCAGTGAATACAATATATTTATAAAAAATCGCGTGGCTCGAAAAAAAAATGATATCTAGATACTTAAGTCCCGTTTTCATTGGGTTAAGTGAATAACTGAATACTGAGCACTGATTTGTATATTCAAAGGCTGGAAAAGTATCAGATTGAGAAAAACACCTTAAAACAAAGGCTGCCAGTACAAATTTGATGTACTCGGTACTTCTTATTCTTTTTGTGAAGCCTTAGGCTTCACAAAAATCTAAAACCAAAGATCTAAGATCTTTTAGATCTAAAACCAAACTGGCCAGCCATGACAAAAACAAAGAGAGAAAATTGGATTTATTTATTCATTTATGTTATTACCTGTTGAATGTTTGTGCGCTATGATTGTTCATTTAATTTCTGTTCGTTTTGGGTTTCATTTATACTCTTTTTCATTACAGGCTTCACGGCTCCGTCACAGGTGACTATTTGCCGCTAGTCCTGGTAATTACTCACTAGGCAAGCTTTTCAGTTAAGCAACTGTTAAACTTTAGGGTAAAGGTTTAAGGGATTGGCAGCCTTCCTCGTATACAGGATGATTTCAAAGGTTGTTTTTTTTTTGTGGAACTCGACTTTTAGACCTTCATATACTGGTATATAGTTTAACTATTAGCGGGCGTCAAGTTAGAAAATAAGGAACGTGTGTGAAAAATCAGCAGAAAATGGAGCTCTAGAAGCATAACTTTCAGTATTGCTTTAGCAAACGACAAAAACTTCTAGCTATGCATATTATTAACCTAATTCAAGATTAAAAACTCCAAATTATTAGTTAATTGACTTGCCTACAAAAAAAATCTTTTCAAAAAGACCATTTAGGCTATTCTACTCTGTTACATTTAGTCCTTTAGTTAACTGTTGACATATAAACTGAATTCTCAGTTTCTTCTGTTTTAAGAATGTCACTTTTAGTACTTTACATTTACAGAGATAGGTTTTAAATTCCCCCCCCCCTGCAATCCTAAATTTTCCCAAAGTTCTGCGCGCTTCTTATTAAAATTTGCAATAATGTGTGTTTGCTTTGTTATGGGACCATTCCATTTGGCGTAATTACCCCCCCCCCCCCGCTTCTGGATTTTTTCCCTTAGATTTTGGGAGATGCCATTTTTTGTATCATCATTTACAAACATAAGAAAAGATCTTTGCCTCCCCCTTCCTACTGATAATAGTACTTTACAATTTTACATATTCCCACAGGCCTATACTTGTTCAATAGCCCGACCTAAAATAATGGGCGTGTTAAGCTATTGACTGTTGAATCACTCGCAGATCAGCTGCAGATAATGTGGGTGTTACAAACGTTGGTTGGGCTTGTTTGTAAACAAGAAAAGTTTTCGCTCGCCTCTTTCAAGTTATTGCAACAACGGAAAGGATATACACAACAACAAAAAACATTAATAGGTGTATAGCAACCAGAATAAAAATCGTAGGAAATCCCGATTTTCAGGTATGAATAGACCGAAGATGGGGCCAAAGGATAAAATTTGTTTAAATTTTGATGTCATAAATTTTGAGAAATGTATAGAAAAACTTGTTTCAGGGGTGAAGTTAACGCAATTGTGGTGGCAGCGGTTACTATATTTGTAAATAGCGTTGAATACAACATCAAATGGTATACTTTTTTCTATCTGATTTCTGTATTGCAAATTTACTGAAGATCATACTCCAAGAATGAATTAATAGCCGAGGCTTTACTTGATCACGGAAAGGTTGTTTTCAAGCTCCTATTTCAACTCCTTCCCTATATTTAAGGCCAAGAAGGTTAAATAGAAGGCAGCTCCTAAGCTAGATTATAGGCCATCCGGTAATCTTCTTGAGTAATTTCTGAGACCCCACTGCCTTCCTATTTACAATTAAAACGAAATGAAAATATTGAAAAAAAACTGGTATAATTTTTCAAACAGGAAAACGTTGATAAAGGTTTCCGGACGCGAAGCCAAAGCAGTCGGACTTTTATTATTGTTAGTGAAAAAAAAAAAAATTCGTTATTTTTACGTACTATATATATCTTTATTGAAATTGACAAACTATATCTTATTGAATTATGATATCTTATTGAAAAACTCGACTCGTTTTTCTACATTTTTATTTCGTTTTAATAATAATCTGGGTAAGCGATTTCTTTTCTGAACTAAACACTATAATAACAAAAGAGTAATATCATTACAAATTAATATAAGAACAATACAATCATATGAAAATATTTAAAAAAAGAATAAATCATAGACATTTTAAAATTTGGAAAGGACATAGGCAGGTACGTCCCTCCCCTTTGCACGTTTCTGATGGTCATTCTAAAATAAAGCTTCATCTGGGAATTTTTTATTTTACCAGGGAACAAAAAAAAACGTTTTGAACTTTTTCGCGAGAGCAGAGAAGAAGGAATAAACAATGATTAGACTAAAAAGCACAATATGCTCTGTAGCACAAGTTTATTTTGCCCTGTAGCACAAGTTTATTTTGCCCTGTAGCACAAGTTTATTTTGCCCTGTAGCACAAAGTTTATGCAGGATAGTTTGGCATCCACTCTTTGGGTGGAAACTCTCTTACCCCGTGTTTAGAACAATAGCATATAGCAATAAAAGATATGTATAAAGGATGAAAATTATTAAAGTTTTAATTTTAGATAAAACTTAAAAAAAAAATTTACGTAGCAAAATTTTAAGGCAAAATTAAAATCTAAATTTGCATAATAATGTTAAGTGGAATTTTGATTTCTTATGCGATGGAACATAGACACTGCTTAAACACATTTGGGCAATAAGTTAAATAAATTTGTGTCTAAAAAGAAACAGCACATTTTAAGCTCAGTAGAATTTTTTTTTCATTGACATTAGCTATTGTTTTAATAGATAATGGCTGTCCTGGAAAAATTAATTGACTAAATTATTGAAAGGAGACAGACAAATTAAACTAAGTATATAATTTTAGAAGTAAAAAACACAGATATTTTTACGTAAACAAGACTTTTATGTGGTTGCTCTTATTTTTGCACGCTTTTCCTTTCTTATTTTTTACTAGTGTCATTGGCCTTTTGAAAAATAAACCCCTATTGGATGAGCCTGAGAAGATCTTTGGATTTCCTTCATACTCAATTGAAGATAATCTGAAAAAAAGATCCTAGAAATAAAGAAGATCCTAAATATTCCTTGTAAAGGAAACTAAAGGATACTAATATCGTCGCTTACATCGGGAATTAATCTACAAAAGTCCCTTTACGATCACCGAAACAACCAACGTGGACTTAATTGCTCGATTTATTTTTCTTTATTTTAGGTGACCAATGAACATTGGTTAGGGTGGTAATTCTGGTGCATATTGGGATGAAATAAGAATATAGCCGGAATACATTTATGTATAGTGTGTTATATTTCACGCAATATCCAACTGTAATAGTTTTTTACAACAAGAACCAGGTAACCACCAGCGTGCTGGGAGCGACCTCTCGACTATAATGACAATCTGTAAGCTACAAAATAATAACCCACGATATGGTTTGCAGATGAATTTGAGCATTCGCGGTGACTATGTAAGAGCCGTCCTAGCCGAGTGGTTAGCACGCTAGGCTCCTTTGTTCTGGAGGACAGGGGTTCGAGTCCTGGTGTAGCTTCTTATCTGGTCAGAAACAGGGGTCAGTGGCGTGACTCTGTAAACTTAGCCAGAGTCGATCCAGCTCTAAATGGGAACCTGGAGAAATATGAGGAAGGTAAACAGGAAGGATGTGCGAAAGCACAGGATAGCTGGTCCCTTTTATGCTGATTCTATATTTGTAGAACCAAGACCGTACTATACTGAACAAACTTGACGGCAATGCCGCCAAGCCCTAATCTTCGGTTAAACTTCGCTGAATTGAGTTCAAAGATATACTTATCTCTGACAGTCGATCAATTGTCAGTTGACAGTCTGAAATTTTTCAACAGTTTTATCATGTCGGGCAGTTCATGGAGGTCTACAACGCGGTTTGTCCTCAATCATTTCGTTGCCATTTTTTAAAAAAGTACACTTCAGCCAGAGTCGATCCAGCTCTAAATGGGTACCTTGAGAAATCTGGGGAAGGTAAACAGGAAGGATGTGCGAAAGCACAGGATAGCTGGTCCCTTTTATCTGGTCAGAAACAGGGGTCAGTGGCGTCACTCTGTAAGCTCAGCCAGAGTCGATCCAGCTCTAAATGGGAACCTGGAGAAATCTGGGGAAGGTAAACAGGAAAGATGTGCAAAACCTTACCTTTATGTGAATCTATGGAAAAAACGAGGATCTAATATGGTATGGAAAAAAATCAACTTCTTACCGTAAAAAATTCCTGATTAAAATTTCCACTGCCACTCAAAAGGGGGAGCTGGTCACTCAAAACGCATGCAGCTCTAAGAACTTCTGGATTAAAGGGAACTTCCCCTTGTTTCATAGCCTGTAGATACTCCACAATAATTTGCACACGGTCTTTCAACATCTTAATTGCGCTAATTGTGTCTGAAGATGGTCAGAAACTGCAAGATATGAAGAACTTGAAGTAATACTGTAGTTAACACTATAAAAACAACACTTCTTTCAAAGCCCAAAGCCAGACAAAATTTAGCAAACATAATTTTCTGGCAGAATTGACCAGACAAAATCAAACGAGATTAGGTCAATACAGAAAAAGAGAAGGCAGATATTTCAGATCGATATTCATGTTCATGGTCCGTCTTCATTGCCTTATTAAAGCGCACGTAAGAATGTTGTTGTTGTTGTTTTTTGGGGAGGGAGGGGTATTTATCATAATCAGTTACTAAAGACCGATGTGAAATATCGAATAAATTTTTATTTTCTATATTAGTATACTTCTGCTGGTTTCTGCTAATAATCTTGAACCTCCAAGGGAACTGAACCATCTAAAGGAAACCAATATACATTCATCAGCGAAAGAAAGAGCACGAGATAGCAGAATAACAACAGAAAATCGAGATAACAAGCGGAATGATGTCCAGCACAATAAGGAATTGAATTCTGGTGTAATACAAAATGGCTAAAATTAATAGTTTCTGAGCGAAACAGAATTTTCAGGTTTCGATATTGTAAATTACTTAACAAGATTATTCTCAAAAAATTTGGTAGGTATCATGTTTTGTTCCGATACATTACATAGATGTTACAAAGTGTATTGTGAACCAGATTACATTGGAATGTAGTTTTTCGGGTCTTAGCGCAGTAGCAAGTTTTTTTTTTTTTTTTTTTTTTTTTTTTTTTTTTTTTTTTTTTTAAGTCCTGAACTTAGGATCTTGGGAAAAGTATATATATTAAAGATCAATTTCAAAAAGTATATCAACTGTATATATTACTGTATATTATTTTATTGTATATTATATTATATCCTTGGACTTTGTCTAAACCTGTTTTTTTTTGCATGTGAATCTTGGGATATTGTTAAATTTTCAATAGCAGCCCTGCTTTCAGAACCTAAAAAGATTGTTCAGGATTCAGATTGTTCAAGAGATTGGAAAATTCAGGAAGTGTTAGGTCAGAGAATTGAGGTTTTGCCCTCCAAGAGATTAATGCATCGGAAAATTAGAATCCTGAAGACCTAAAAGATCCAAAATTGTTTGACTTTCCACCTTTATCGCCTAGCCCCATAGGCCATAGCCAATAGCCCCATAGCTTAAGGTTAATGTTCCCTCTAAAACAAGCGGTTTTGCTACGATCCTGCTGATTTAACTTGCATAAAAATATCATTGGATTCATTAGTAACAGATCTATCAATTCATCGAGTCAGAATTATGATATTATTTAGACTTTTTCTTCGGGAACATTCCAAACTTACTTAAAAAATAGGGAAATGATCCTTTTTTCAACGATTCTTAATCAATTTTTAACATATTTTCAATTTAAAAAACCGTTTACAGCAAATTTCAGAAATGTAATTTGGCAGATGGATAGAGTGGGATGTTAGCTACGGAATGATATCAAAATTGTCTTTTTGTAGGAAAGCAAAAAATAACATACTAAAAGTTTTACAGTGAACATAATCCTTAAACAAAACAAAATCAATGTTCACTATATTTAGTAGGAAAAAAGGCAAGATTTTCTGCCAATTTATAGCAGTTTTGGCAGGTTTGAGTAGTTTCGGCTTGTTTTTAGGTGACCGCTTTTTGGCAACCTCATGAACTCTACTCTTGGGGCAATAAAAATTTATGGCAACATTCTTTATACGGAAAAGAGAGATTTTTCAAAATTGCCTGTGCATGCACTTTGTAATTCCATACATTTCTTGAATTTTAGTAAACTTTAAGTCAGAGCCCATGAAGTCAAACTTAAAATAGTCAAAGAATTTTAGTGAACTTCAAGTCAAAACTCAAAGTAGTCAAAATCGAGGTCAAAGTGAATTGAAAACAAACATGTTTTTACATGCTAGTATCTCGCATTCTACAATTAATTATTCAAATAGCAATATAAATAGTAAAATATGTGGTCATTGTTGCACAGGATTGGAAAGCAAAATCACTTTACAATCCTATGCAAGGTTTTCTACTGTTTGAGAACTGCTACTCTCCAGAGATTTTACTTTGGAGAGAATCTTTTACACCTTCCATGTGCTTCTATGATAATGATTTAATTTTAAAGCATGAAACATTAGCGAATGGTGTTCACAAGAACTAAGGTTACCGCTGAATAAACAGTTTTTAAACTTGTTGGGCTGCTATTCCACTGCCACTATCTCATCAACGTTTTTACTTTTTATCATCAATTATCGTTAAATATGGGCAAATTTTTAGGGAATATTAGGAAGTGATTCATTGAAGACATCTATTCTGAGGCAATGAAAAGTCACATGGTGATATTTTTTTATTTAGAAATTACATACTCGAAAAATCTCTAGAGCTTGCACTTTACATTGTTTATTCTCAGTGGCATAGCTGTCCCCGGGAATAACCTCTAAGGGGACGCAGAACTGAGTTTGTTTTTCTTTCGTGAATACTATGATCTTCTGATACCTTCTATTGGGGGTTGGGCAAAAGCCGACGTTGTATGCGGTTGCTGAAAGCCCTAGCTACACTTTTCTGTGCTCATTTTGTCTCCAAAAAGAAAGATGCAGAAAAGTGTTCTCGTGCTATGTTTTGCGTTTCGTGCAAGAAAGCGGGTCATACCTGCTATAGCGTGAAGTGTCCGAAAAATCAGCAAAAGGCAATTCATTAACATGATGAATAACGAAATCTCTAAAATTTCACTACTTTCTTGAAATATAAACGGAAATTTTTCCGAGCGGTGTCTTGTGGTTGACCAGTCTGTGAATAAATATAATGTGATATGCCTGCAAGAACACTTCATCACAGAAGCTGGCCTAAACCTACTATATCTCTGGCCGTCCTACTCTGTGTTCTCCGTGCCTGCAAAACGTTCATCTCCGAGGGGGCCGTCCGTCTGGCGGTATTGCCACGTTGGTTAGCAATCGTCTCGCGTTTGAAGTATACGAGGACAGTGACAATTTTCTTGCAACTAGACTAGATAACCTGCTAGTTATAAATTTGTACCTTCCAACTGATTACCGTGAAGACAAATCTGATAGTGCTTTTGCTATAAGTGCTGCTAAACTAGCCCGCTGCCTTAAGAAAGCCGAACGCGAGTCCCTTGAGTGCATAATAGTGGGTGACTTTAACTGTAATTTAGAAGTTGATATTAGTGCCCAAAATAGTCGTTGTTGCATTCTAATAGTAATACTTGAAAACCGCTTTACTATTCACCGGAAGAACCAGGACTTTTCGTATATCCGCCATGGTCCCCCCCGCCAAAATATTCAGGACTACCCAAAAGCCTGTCGTATGACAGATATAAAAAATTAAAAAACCTTATTGCATAAGAAAATTAGTTGCTCTGCACCTTCTCCCAAAAATCTAAGTCCCCTAAGCCCCTCCTCTCCTAAAAATTAGTAGCTTTTCATTAAAGTTTCAACTTGATCACCTAGCCGTAAGAAAAAGCACAGTATACTTACGAAAATACACATAAAATTTGTCACCTTTTAACGAACTTACCAATATTCACCTTACCCCCTCTAGATAACAACCAGCAAAACTATGGGGGGTCATCCCTTCTATCTAGTCAAAGAGCCTTTCAGACCACATGAAAAACACAAAAAAATTGGCTTTGGTAAAAATAAGATGACTGGATTTTGGAAGGTGGTTTGGCAATTCAGTTTAAGTGAGTGCTAAATTATTTGTCAGCTATTCTTACATTAAACAGTAGATAATTGTTTATAGTACTAGACAAAGATTATGGGTAACTTGTAAGAGTGGAAACTGGCGCTAATGTCAACAAAAAAAAAACTATCAAAGCCATCTAGCATTTGGCGACAATTGGCATTTTTAAAACTTTTAATCGTTTTTTGGTCAGGAACTGAGATCAAACACTTATTACTACCCTAGTTTTACCAATTGCGCTAAATGAAATTAATTCTGGAAAAAATGGCAAGTATCGCCAATCGCTAGATGGCGTTAATAGTTTTTTTTGACACTACTGCCAGTTCCGACTCATATAGGTTACCCATACTCTTTGGTACTAGAGATAAAACACTGGTCTATTTTCATAGATGTTAGAAGCTATAGTACTGAAGGATTCCTTAATCTTTTTCCCATTCCTTTCCTTTGGCTTGCTTCGCGAGTTTGATTAGACATTAAGGAAAGTAGTGTCAGAGAAGCGATTGTTTGCCCTAAATACAGACATAAACCTTAAGAGCAATAATCAATTACCCGCTGACTTATTTCTTGACTCGCCAGCAGAAACTTTGGCAACATGATCAACCCCAATTCGCTCAGCTTCCTCTGTTGCCAATGTGTATGGGAGAGAAACAAATAACATCTTTGGTACTCCATTCACTACATCAATTACTGACTCATAAACAGCTATTGGCAACTGAAAAAAAAAAAAATGGAGAAATGGGAGAGAAATAAATACAGGAGAGAATACATCTTTGGTACTCCATTCACTACATCAATTACTGACTCATAAACAGCTATTGGCAACTGAAAAAAAAAAATGGAGAAATGGGAGAGAAATAAATACAGGAGAGAATACATATCCTGTATAATAAATAAATACATGTGTAATGCGAGAGAATAATATATACATAATATTTATGGGACAGAAACAAATAACATTTTTGGTATGGAAAAGTCACCATTTCTCAATTCCCGCTACTTTTTTTTCAGTTGCCATAAAAAAGGGAGAGAAAAGAATAGTATATTTGGTATTCCATTCACTACATCAATTACTTACTCATAAACAGCTAATGGTAACTGAAAAAAATACTGCTGGTTTCACAATTTTTTAGACGAGAAATATATTATTCACAAACTGATAATTTGTTATGAAAATTAATCTGACGAAAAGTATTTAAGTTTTTATAGCAGGCTTCATGGTGTTGCCAATTAGCATTAAGAATACTTTTTAGAATGAAAATTTGCTAATGGTGTCTGACATATTTCACTAGTTAAGATAAGCAAGGGAAATTCTGACCTAAAAAAAAAACATTTTAAAATTTTAAAACTGCTTGGCCTGAAAAAAATGGGCTCCTAAAGTGGATAGTAATATACTTGCTTATAGATAGGGTAAATTTGAAAAATATAGTTGCACATTTACTTATCGTGTAGATAGGTCATATCAGCAATCAATTCGACGTATTTTGCAACGACTCTGTTGCCTCTAATCAAATAATTTCAATTTCATAGACATGAGGTTGGCTCATCAAGCACTTGACTTACCTTGAATTAAAAATGGCAAAACAGAGAGATAGGGAGTGAGAGAGCGAGAGAGGGAGAGGGTGAAGGAGAGAAAGAGAGAGAGAAGGTGTGCAATACGATTTCTATTTGAAATTATTATTTTATGAAAATATAATATAACAATAAAATAAAATATTTTCATTTCTATTTCAACTGTTAAAATTAAACTAGCTTTAAAATACACAAATTATTTATGAAAACTAATCATATAATTACATTTTAGTTACACTGTATTCATTGTAATTATATAATTATATTATGAGGACAATATTATTAGTTTAAAATCCACTAATCTTATCTCTAAAATCACAACAAAAGGAACTTGCAGTGTTACTTTTTATAAAGAATTTTTTTTTCGTGTTACTAACATTATCAGTTGAAGAATAACTTGGAGCTATTAAGTAATTAAGTGATCACATTAACGATGCTTCTTGATTAATAAGGTCCCTGCACCGGCCCTGCTGTGTTTTGCTAAAGTAGGGGTGTTAATGAGTTAGTTGTACTTGCAGCAGGACCAGGTATTTTCGCCTCACCCGGCATTTAAACAGAGCTTCTGAATGATGGTTTCCCACGATGAGTGGTCTTGTGCCAGTTCTTGGGCGAACCTCAGCCAGCATTTGTCCCATTTGTGGCCTGTATTACCAAGCTAAGGTCAAACCCACTGCGCCAACACAGGACAGCTTGGAGATATTGATAATAGCCATGACGAATTACAAATATCATCCCAATGTCCAAAATAAAAATTGTCGATAAACATCAAAACAATTGTCAAAAAATGCATATTGTACTTCTAAAAGCTATATGCACCATTATACTATCTTAAAAACAGTGCATTTTTAATATTTCAATATTTCACTAAAGATGTAGGAAACATAAAACTAAGAGTTAAAACTTACATTAGCATTCCTAGAAAAGGGGTTAAGTTTAATGAAAACCGGGCTATCATTGATTTCACAGATTTGGCGATGAACTTCAATGTCTGACATATTTGGGTTCCCATCAGTGTCTGACGTACTCGGGGCCCCAGCTGTTGTATACCAGCCAAGAAAGTCCATCTCACTGAAAACTTGTTTAACTACAAACAAAACATATTTGAAATATGTTAAAATATGATATATTTAATATTACAGATTTAATTATTATATTCAATATCATAAATTTAACATATTAAATTACAACTATATAATTAATATATATATATATATATATATATATATATATATATATATATATATATATATATATATATATATATATATATATATATATATATATATATATATATATATATATATATTATATATATATATATATATATATATATATATATATATATATATATATATATATATATATATATATATATAAATTTGATTTTGCATAATAAAAATATTATATTCAACTATTTATAAATTTAGAATATATTTCAAAATATACTAAAATATATAAATATATTTAAAAATATACTAAAAACTATTTTTCAGTAGCACACTAACAGCCATTCACAGTGAGAAGTTTGGTCTTTTCAAAAGCATTTGAATATGTTTTAAATGTATTTTGGAATCTGTGGTAAAGCTTTCTAATTTAGTTAATTATGAATTTAGTAAAAATATATTAAGACGCAAATACAAAGTTTAGAAATACCACTTAGTATTAAGATAAGGAATATATCCTGCCAAGTTTCTGCTTAACGGGAAATTGAGAAATCACCACTTCCTAGCTATTGCGTCGGTTGGTTAAAGGAAGGTGTGGTTGATAAAAATGTATAAAAGATACATTTTATGGGAAGGGGTAGACTGATACTAACTTTATGCCGGACTGACCTCTGGTCCGTTGTTTTTAGAAATACCTTGGAATCTTGTCGGATCATTGTAAGTGTCTAAGTATCCTATTATATATTATTGTAGTTTTCCGAGACTTGTGGTCTATTTGGGACAGCCAGTCCCAGTAGAAAAAATATATATCTGTTATTATTATATGTTAACTGAATAAAAGTATTGCATTATAGCAAATCTCTTTACGATCTATCTTTAGTCCCTCGAACATACCCAGTTGGTACGCCTCATTAGTTCGGTCATAGCCTAAGGCACGCTACCAAAGTTTAATTACCTTAGGGCCAGAGTTTACCTCCCCTATAAAGGGAGAAATAAAGGCATCTACGACTACACCACTCAAACACCATAAATAACACCTCACCAAAACTGGTGGCCGCTGGAAAAACTGGGTCGAGAGGGCTAGATAAAAATAGTAGATTGAAATAAAATGGCTTTACCAGAGGAAAAAATGACTTCCCTATCAACAGTACTTGAAATTGCAAAAATTATACCAGAATACGCGGAAAATTCAGATGTAGATGAGTTTATCGAAAAATTAAAAATTTTCGACGAACTAACTGAATCGTTTGAGGATAAGGTCAAAGAGCAATGCGTTGCAGCCAGATTAAAGGGAAGCGCCCTTAAACATTTTGAGGCAATTAAGGAAAAAGAGCCCAAGGACATCAGTACTCTAATTGAATCTTTTAAAACAAGATTCATAGAGACAAGCATCTCCGAGAGGCTAAGAACAGAGGTAGTGACATTCAATACCTCAACTAGTATCAGGGAATATGCAGACAAAATGTGTAGATCCGTATGCTTACAATTAGAGAAAGGCGGAAATGACGAGACAGTACAGAAAGTACAACTACATACTTTTACCCAAGGGTTACCAAAAAGTTATTAGGACTAATATTATCACGGAAACCTGAAAATTTAGAGCAGGCTATAATCCTAGTCAAAACAGAAAAAAATTGACGTGGCTATGAAAAAGTTTGATCAGATGTCAATAAATAACACAAGAGCCCAAGAAAGTATAAAATATGAAAGGGGAAAGAAGCGGGTGAACTATGAGGAGCCAAATCGTGAACCAAAAAGGCGCGACGGAGGCCGAGGGTCGCCTTCTAGGGAAATAGCTGACAGATTCCACGACCTTGAGAGATTAGCAGCTAAAACTATAGAAAATATGGGCACCCTCCCCCTCCAAAGACAGATAGTTGGGGAACCAACAATGACAGATCAAAAATATTTAGAAGTAACCAGGAAACAAACAAACAATGTAAGAGAAAATTTTATTGCTATTATTGTAGCAAACCAAACCACTATGCAGCAGATTGTTGGCATAGAATACGCAAAGAAGGCCAGACGTACAAGACAAGACACCAGTTCAGAACGCAGGGGGGCAGAAATTTAGGAAGGCAGGGAACAAATAATACTTGGCAAACACCTAATAATATTCCTGAATTTAGGCCTAGGAGGCAAACGGTTAACAATACCTAGGGTCAAAGTAGTAACGCTGAAGAAAACTGGGATAATCCCAGAAACTTTTGGCCAAACAGTGGGCATTTAAACGGAGAAACCAGCCTGTAAAGGTCGACAGAGCTGTTTCCTTACAAAGACCCCTATATAGTTTAGAATGTTGCGATACAAATGCAAATAATAATAGTCTAACCGATTTTGCGTTGTTTTAAAATTGAGTGTTTTCAAAATTTACCATGTTTACTAGATACAGGTGCATCTAAATCATTAATTCGAGAGGAAATTTTTAAGAGGTTTCCTCCTAGTGTCAAAAATCGCGTAAGCAGATGCCAGAATACCCTGACATCAGTGCAGGGCACAGGCTGACAATTTTGGGAGAATGTCCATTAAAATTTAGCACAGGAGATAAAGAAATAACCGTAACAGTGATAATATGCAAGCAGCTACCATTTCCTTGCATTCTAGGAGTAGATGCCATCAGAAAATATGGGATCGTATGGGAACCCATATCTGATGCAATAACCATAAACCAGGCAAATGAAAATAATAGGCAAATTTGCGTAACAACAGATAACGAAAGTGAAGATTCGAATTATAACCTAAAAATAAGCGGAAAAATCACAATAGAAGGGGGAACGAAAGCTCAAGTTCTAGCGACATTAAATACAAAAGAAGGAAAGGTTAAAACAATGGACGCCATGATAGGAGGATACACCATAAAAGAATATCCCATGATTTTCGTGGAAAATCAAGTTATAAAAATTGAAAATGGTATAACATACTTAAAACTATCAAATATAAGTAATAATAAAACAAGACTGAATCAGATAGAACTTGGATCAGTGGAAAAGATTTCAAATTCAGAAATAAAATCTCTAAACAGTCCAGAATTAAGCGTAAATTTCACTAGCCACGAACAATTATCCTCGTTAAAACCGCAACCACAAGAAAAGTATGGAATGTCGAAAACGGATTTTTTGCAACAATTTGATTTAAAACATTTACCGGAAAACGTAAAAACTCGGGTGGAAAATATTCTTGGGATTTCAAATGGACTTTTGCAAGACACAAAGCGGATTACGGATTAACTCACTTAATCACGCACAAGATATCAACAGAGGGCCCTACAATCAAAAAGTCACCGTGTAAAACACCTTATCATTTAAAACCATGGCTAGAAAGCCAACTAAAGGAAATGGAAAATCAGGGAATAATTAAAGAAAGTGTTAGCGATTGGTGTTTTCCACTAGTAATAGTCAGGAAAAAAGATAACACCTGGAGATTATGTACAGATTTTAGAGAACTAAATGCCGTCACGGTAAAAGACGTGATGAAGTTACCAAGAATTGATACGATTTTAGATTCGCTAGGAGGTACAAAATATTACACTAGTTTTGACTTAATAGCAGGACATTGGCAAAACGCTTTAGATGCAGAAACAAAGCATAAAGCTACAGTAATCTTAGACGATGGAAGAACGTTCACATTTGAACGTATGCCTTACGGCTTATCATTTAGTCCAAATTGTTTTAGTCGACTAATGAATTTGGTGTTAAAAGATAACGAACCAGGAAGAAAAAAAGATACCTTGGCTTATTTAGATGATGTAATTTTGTTTATGAAAACCTGGAAGACCACTTGGTCGGACTTAGAAAAATACTGGAAAACTTTGAAAAAGCAGGCTTAAAATTAAAACCAGAAAAGTTAAAAATAGTAATACCAAAATTAGTTTTTCTTGGACACCTGATAAACCAAGGTACTATTTCACCAAATCCAGAAAAATTTACAGTCATAGAAAATCTACAGCCTCCTAAAGATCAAAAAAATTGCAGATCAGTTTGTGGTTTGTTAAGCTATTTCAGACGATATATTAAAAATTATGCAACAATAGCGAAACCTTTGACAAACCTTTCTAAAAAATCAGGTAAATTCGAATGTCCAGCGGACGCAAAACAAGCGCTAAATGAAATAAAAAGGCAATTCTGGCACCAATACTTAAACTACAAAGATTTGTCACAAGACTTCTGTTTGCAAACAGATGCTTCGGGGTATGGTATAGGAGCCATATTATTAAACATAAATTCTGAAGGAGTAGAATCAATAGTCCAATACGCCAGCAGGTCACTGTCGGAGGCAGAAAGAAAATATTCGACAGTTGAAACGGAATGTTTAGGAGTTGTAGTTTCTACAGAATATTTTCGACAATTTTTACTTGGAAAAAAAATTCATTTTATGCGTAGACCAAAAATCATTAGTTTGGCTACATACGACGCAAAATACTTCAGCCCGGCTGACACGGTGGATACTACGTCTGCAAGCATATTCATATACCCCAATATATATAAAGGGCCGTACAAACATTTTACCAGACTATTTATCACGAAATCCCGATAAGGAGGGAAATATGATTACAACCATCCAGAGCGAACTGGAAGGGGTAGAAATACTATCTAATGAAAATATTTCGAATCATCAAGAGAAAGATGATTTTTGTTTAGCGATGAAATCCTTTTTATCAAAAGGAACGGAACTGCCAGAGCACTTTAAATATTTTTTAAAGGACTTAGATAATTTTGATCTTGACGAAATTAAAAATCTTTTGGTAAGATATCATAGACCATCGCAAGAATATAGAAAAGATGACTTAAAAATTATTCCAGTAATTCCAAAATCACTGGAAGGAGAAATTTTACAGATGGCACATGCAACGATTGGCTGTCACATGGGAGAAGCAAAAACTATGGGGAGGCTGAAAGGAAATTTTTATTTTCCACATATGCACTCAAAAGTAAAAGCTTTCTTACAAAGCTGCCAAGAGTGTGCCAAACAAAAGTCGCCACCAAGGACCCCTAGGGCTGAATTAGGTCTCTACCCCACTCCTTCAGGGGTAGGAGAATTAATGTCAATAGACATTTGGGGAACAGAAGGAAGTTTACCAGTTTCCAGGAAAGGAAAGAGGTGTGTACTAACCGTAGTTGACCATTTTAACTCATACTTATACGCTTTTCGAATTAAAGACGAAAAGACAAAAACCATTGCGAAAGTTTTGGTCAATCGCCTATTTTTGGAACACGGAATTTTTCCTAGAGTTTTACTTAGCGACAATGGGCCATGTTTTAGAGCCAAATTATTAGACGAAATTACAGAATATCTGGATGTGAAACGATGGTTTACATCGTCTTATATGGCAGCCGGTAATAGAAAGGTTGAACGCAAACATAGGGAATTAGCTTACATGCTGGGAATACATGCAAGAGAGGAAAATTAAAATTGCGATGAACATTTACCATTTGTAGTCTTTGCAATAAATACGGCTTTCTCACGTTCCTTAAAAGAAACACCATTTTTTTGCAACATGTAAGAGATCCTAGAATTTGTTTAGATGAAATACAAAATGATAGAATATATTACAACCTAGACCAATATAAGCAAGAAATGGTGATGCGGATGAAAAAAGCTATGGAACAAGTTAAAGACAATCTGGAAGATGCGAAAACAGAACAAAAACAAAAATATGACCGAACAAGCAAAAATAAAACAAATTACTGTTTAGGAGACTTGGTTTGCGCATAAAAAACCAACCTGGAAGGGACAAAAAGTTAAAACCGAAATGGGATGGGCCCTATAGGATTATAAAAATTCTACCAAATAACTTAACATATGTTCTAAAGCATCAGTATAAGGAAAAGCAAGAAGTAGTACACCATAATAGAATGAAAAAGGGATATTTTTCAAAACCGTGGAAAACAGAGCCTATTCTTTCAGGCGAAGAAATAGAGGAAACAATTTCACCAGTATATATCAGAAGACCATATGAATTTTACGACCTTTTTAATGACCACAAAGGTTGGGAGGAGTGGAAGGAGTATTTAGCCCAGTCTTGGCTACAAACTCTCCAAAACAAACAAGAGAAAAAGGAAAATATTTTATGCTCACCGGATACTAGTGATGAAGAACATCAAACACAACATAACGGTTTAAAACGTGATAAACCCAAGGTAAAATCCACAGAAGAAGAAAAATTGGAAGGAACCAATGAATTATCTGATTTTTATACATTAGACTCACCTAAAGTCTTAACGCAAAAATGGCTTTTGGAACAAACGCCATCTACCAGACGCGAGCTAACAGAATGCGACACTGATAATTCTTCTACAGAAACCGATATCACTAAACCTGGGCCATCGTTAAGAAAACCCTCTTTAAGAGAGAAATTATGGAGAAAAGTAAAGAAACCAGAAGGACAGCAACAAGTTCCTTCGTCAGCAGCACAAGTAGCTAAATCACTTATGAAAAAGGCCAAACATCAGGAGAAACAAAGATTAAAGATATTTGACGAGGCAACAAAACCGCACTCGAATTCAGAGCCTTGTAAACACACTATAGAGACCACGGAAAAACTTGCAAATATTATAAAGAAGAGAAGCAAAAATTTGGAGTCCAAAATTCGGACCAGGAAACGGAGAAAGGCAGAACAAGCGTAGCCCCCAGCAGATTAATATTTGAATAAGACAATTATAGAAATTCAAAAAAAAATTTAGCCTAAATACTCATAAGTTCCCAGAAAAAAAAAGTTCCGATCTAAAGTGACATCATAGCTTCCTGAAAAAAATTTTTTTTGTCTCCGAGACGAAATAAAACTTCGCGAATGGTGTAATGACAAGACTTGTCAAAACGAATTAGGCTACGTTTCATAAAAGAAATTAAGTAAGGCCACGTAACTTTTAAATAGGTGTAGTGAAACTAATTAAATTACACATATTTAGAATCAGCATTAAAAGGCAATTCTTTTGATATGTATATCGAAAAAAATATTTTGGGGGGATAATTAAAAAAACGAAGGAGGTCAGTCTACTGAAATAGCGTCATTGGAAGCTATGCTGGTCTCTCGTTGTTAAGTAAATGCGAAGCATCTACTAACCTTTGACTCTCTGAGGTGACACTTTCAGTCGAATTGGAAAAAATTGTTTTTAAAAGAAATTTAAAAATAATATTAATAAGAAAAACAGCAAGAGTTTACATTAAGTGCAATACATGTACAAGCTAGCTGCAATCTTGTTATAATTAGTTATAGTTTAATATATTAATTTTCTTTATTGGTTACAAAAGGTAAAAAGGAAAAAAAATTAAAGATAATAATTGAGCGCTATAAAGATTTAAGCGAAACTTAGAATAAGCTTAGAAAGCAAAAAAAAGTGCGAGGTAAAAGAAACGAAAAGCAATATAAAATTAAATTATAACCTAAAAACTTACCAGGAGGTAAAAGCCAACGACAAAATCCATTAAAAATAAGGCAAAAATTAACTCCATCGTCACAAGCAAACCACAATAGTAGTTTAAGGTAATAATTTTAACTCTAGCGATGTATTGGATCTGAGAAAACGAATTGGCACAGGAGATCCCTAGTTTAAACAATTGGTTTTCACTTGTGCCAACCCAAACACCCAAATCCCAATCCGTTGAACCCTAACAAAAACTAAATGTATCCACTTTTTCTTTGAAAATAAAATATAACATTACACAACGAAAAAACTTGCAGTAATGAACAGAAATTCATTCATACAACGTTCCCAGATTTAAGCTTATCAATAAACCACAGATAGTGGAAATCGCATTCAAAGCTATGTAGCCCTGCAAAGAGAATTATTGTCTCTGTTTGGCAAATAAAATAAGATCGTAATTAAAACTAAAATAAAATCTGTAACCAGTATGTCGTAAAAATTGCATTTTTATGAAGAAATGAGAACTAGCAAATGCGGGGCAAAACTTAATTAAAAGTGTTCTAAAAATCAGCTGAAAAAAATACAGTACTTCTTCTAACACAAACACTTTTGGACAGAGAAATTTAAATAATGTAAAAAAATACAGGTTGCGAAATTAGACACACACCCCCACCTCTTAAAAATAAGAAGATAATGAATTTGACCATAGAAGGGCAATCAGCATAAAAACTTGTTAAGGTTATTGAAAAAAAACATGAAACATATAAATATAGGCTTAAAAAAAGACCCATTTTACTGAAAAAGCGGAAAAAGACTTGGAAAAAACCCTTAGGCTTCATTGAAATAAATGATAAAAAAAAGAGAAGGGTTCAAGTTGAAAATATAGCCAGACAAAATTAAAGGAGAAGAAACTGAATGGAGTCAGTTAAACTCTGTTATACGCACATATTGAACTGACCGAACGAGACTAGTATGAAAATTATACTAAATAGGTACAAAATAAGTAGCATTAATACTACGGAGCCACCGTTACAGTGGTTAACTCGGGCCGAGATTAATGGAAATATTGGAGAAATGCTCCAAGTAGACAGGAGAAAATTATGCTCTCTTATGTGGGAGTCGTTTTCGAAAAAAAATAACTAGCATGGCGTAGAAAATTAAAATTAAGGCACATAATAGCCTTAAGACCTAAATTGAAGTCGAAACCTAAGACAAGACCACTAAAAGTTGGGAGGTTAAAGTGAAAATAATCATTGTCACTTGTATGTCTAAAAATAATTACTGTGACCCGTGAAGGCACTGTATTTTTCTGCAGAAGGGCCACTTTGTTCGATAAAAGAATAGCCCAAGAGAAAACTGCGGCCACAAATCAAAAAGTGTGGCAATACTATAAATAATTAATTATTGTGTGTGCAGGTTCATAATAGTCCTTTTAGCTGTAGCTGATGACAAGAGAACTTAGAAACGTTATAGGAGCTACCAGAAGGCAGCCCTGGTAACGAAACCTTCAGGGTACAGGCACAAGTCAATTGATAGCGCCATAACAGATAAAAAGACGAATAGCTAAAGTTTTAGCTTATCTGATCTAAGCTGTTAAATGGAGCCTTATCCCAAAAGTACATTAAAGCTGAAAAAAGAGAGATTACAGACAAAAACGTTATAAAACTGTCTCAATCACCTGAAAATTCAAAAAAATTTAAATGCTCAAAAGTTTGAATAAACAAACAGGCATATAGTAAGCTAATGACAGTTAATGACACAAGGGATTCGAAAGATAAGAAAATGTTTCTTACGAAGTATAAGAAGTGTGTTTTACAAAGTTGTAAAACAAAGATAAGAAAATGTATATAGTCGTATATGGAAAAGTTATATAGTTGTATTAATGTAATTGGGAAAATATATACAGTTACAAATGCATTTTGAAAACTTTTATAAATATAGAATTGTTATCATATGCAAAAAAAATTGTAAATATGTAAACTTTAATAGCAAAATCATGTTATATGACCTATTGCCAAGCCCTTATATAGAGGCTAATTATACTTATCAGTTATAGTGTATAAATCTATTTGTTAGAGTGGATTTTTTGTAAATATTTTAATTGCAGTTAAGACTTATCAACTAAAAGTCTTGACGGACTGATTTAAAAGTTGTAAAAAGAACAAATATTCCAGTGATTAAATAAATTATTAGGGTACATAATTATTATTTGTTTTTAACAATTAAGTTATGTATCATTATAACTTCGGTTAATATATATATATATAACCTAAACTATTCATGTAAATATAATGAATTAAATGTTGAGTATTTGTGTTTTTTTATTTTTTATATCATTCAAGAAGTATTCTAGATTAATACTTCATAAGCACTTAACAAAACAATAATTGGAATTAATTTCAATGCTAGTTTATACCGTGTTTTATTTTTTAAATGCTTTAAGTTTTAAACAGTAGTTAAATATCCTATCTAGTTTTGCGAATTAAAAAAAAATTATACTTGTGTAACTTATTACACAATGCTTGTATATATATATATATATATATATATATATATATATATATATATATTATATATATATATATATATATATATATATATATATATATATATATATATATATATATATATATATATATATATATATATCTATATATATATTATATATATATATATATATATATATATATATAATTATATATTATATATATATATATATATATCTATATATCTATATATATATATATATATATTATATATATATATCATATATATTATATATATATATATATATTATTATATATATATATATATATATATATATATATATATATATATTATATATAAATATATATATATATATAGATATATATATATATATATATATATATATATATATATATATATATATATACTATGTTTTTATTAACTTTAAATTTTAACTAGTGATTTAATGTTATATGTAAATGTTTGACTTTGAGTCAACGTATAAATATTTCTATTGTGAAAAAAAATCTGTTAAGTGATTAATAATTCTATATTAAAAATAAAAGAGGAGAAAGTAATTAAAAGTAATCAACTTTCGTTTAAAAAAAAGAAAAAAAAAGAATGCAGTGTTATATAAAAATTTTGAGTGTATAGGTAACAAATTATGCTTTATGTGTACTCTAATGTGAATATTTATTTTAGATACAGCCTTAGCTTTTTTTGGAAATCAAATTTTTCGTAGCATCCTTTCGGATCCATTTTTTCAATCATTTTTTGACGCACTTATGGAAAGTAACAAATTTTGAAACCACTTCAAATGTATCCTGATACTAACATCTCATACCATCAGAAACCAAACCATACCTGATCAACTGATATTTTGGAAACTATAGCAGAATTACAGACTTTACTACAAGTCCATCAGAAAGTGAGACAAAATCAGAACTTAATTTAGGCCTAGAGAATGTGCTACATGGCCAAATGGCTTATATTATAAAAATATGTGAAAATGCTTTGTGCTGGAAAAATATGTGAAAATTTAAAAACCAAAAATATTATGTGTAATTTATCCAAGGCATTTCTAAAACCAAAAATAAACGGTATATCAACCACATCGCACAGATAAATTGAATTATTAATGGGAATCAAATTTAAACTCAAATAATTCATAAACGTTTCTAATATAATTTGGAATCTAACTTGAGCAGAACCAATAATATAATGCTTAAGCCGCTTGGGGTCAAGTTAAAACAGAAGATGCATATGAAGAAGGGGAAAAAGAGTATTTTTCAGACCTAGAGACAGAGAAAAAGAGAAACAAGGATGAATTTCAAATTGAAATCCTTCGACAAAAAAAAAGAACATCGCCTATATTGGACCAGAAACATGACCCTAAGGAAACCCATTGAGGGTATATGCACTAATGACCCAAAGATGGCAGCATAATAGCTGTAAACAAAGTTAAGTTGTTTTAAAAGTAAAATATTAAGAATTGGGACAATTCTTCTTTAAATGGGGAGTATTGTGGAAAAGCTTTCTAATTTAGCTAATTATGAATTTAGTAAAAATATATTAAGACGCAAATACAAAGTTTAGAAATACCACTTTTTATTAAGATAAGGAATATATCCTGCCAAGTTTCTGCTTAACAGGAAATTGAGAAATCACCACTTCCTAGCTATTGCGTCGGTTGGTTAAAGGAAGGTGTGGTTGATAAAAATGTATAAAAGATACATTTTATGGGAAGGGGTAGACTGATACTAACTTTATGCCAGACTGACCTCTGGTCCGTTCTTTTTAGAAATACCTTGCAATTTTGTCAGATCATTGTAAGTGTCTAAGTATCCTATTATATATTATTGCAGTTTTCCGAGACTTGTGGTCTACTTGGGACAGCCAGTCCCAGTAGAAAAAATATATATCTGTTATTATTATATGTTAACTGAATAAAAGTATTGCATTATAGCCAACCTCTCTACGATCTACCTTTAGTCCCTCGAACATACCCAGTTGGTACGCCTCATTAGTTCGGTCAGAGCCTAAGGCACGCTACCAAAGTTTAATTACCTTGGGGCCAGAGTTTACCTCCCCTATAAAGGGAGAAATAAAGGTATCTACGATCACATCATCCAAATACCATAAAATACACTTTACAACAAATCCCTTTTTGGAATCCACAAACACTGGCTAACGGGATCTTTTGTCAATATTAATTTAAAAAAACAAAGTTTTTCCAAGGGAAGTAAAGAGCGAAGTTGAAACTTAAAAACAACAAAAATTATTACTTCACAGCCTATTTAATATATATTAATATAACTAGTATAAATAAATCAACTAATAATGTTTCCCTATGCTTTTATGATTATACAAAACTAGCGCTTTACTGAAAACACAAAAGTCAAGTATAAAAAAAGGATTATTGATTTAAGAGTCAAAAGTGAGTATGTAGCCTGACAATACTAAACGAATCTATAAAGCTTTGCATAGTCTTACACCACTTGTGACATTAGTAACTTTCAGTATACAATTAAAGTTATCTTAAAAACATAAGCGTAAAACTAAATAGTTTTTTAATAACAGCGAAGTAATTTAACAGCATTGTAGAAGCAGTAATTGAACAGCTTAAATCGTAAGAAATATGCTTTAGTATCACTTGAAATGAAGAACAAATAAGACATAATATGAACTCTGGAAATCCAATTATTTCTCTCTATACAAGAGCGAATTACATATTTTATTTTATTTGCACTTGCCATGGGGCGAAAAAGGAAGATTGCTAAAACTGTCCAAGTAGGATCCCAGTCTGTTGAGAACAGTTTGTTGAATTCGACCGTTTCATCTGAAGGGAATAACGATGTCGCTTCACTGAAGACCCTGGCGGATGATTTGCTAAGATGCTAACAATACTTACTGAAAATGGTAAAAAACTAGACTCTATAAACGATAGTATAAAAATGTTAGAAAATCGCATGGTATCAGTGGAAAATACACAGTCTGAGCTAAAATCAGAAGTTAATACTACGAGTTCGCGTGTTACACAGCTTGAATCTGATGTTCTAAGCTTAAGAAATCAAATGTCAATTATCGCTAGTGCAACGAAAAAGTATGAAACTGGGAATGCAGATCTGTCTCGTCGGCTTATGGCATCTGAGTATCGACATACAGAGACGAATATTATCGTTTGGAATGCTCCCTGCGAAAATACCACCCAAGCCGAAACGTTTTTTGACCAGTTGTGTTTGGAGGGTCTAGGTCTGTCCATGGTCCCGAGGTTTCGAGTTGTTGGTAGTGTCAGTAAGGAGCAACCGTATTTTAAAGTTGATGTTGGTTCTCGAGATGCGAAGGTCAGTGTGCTTAAGAACGGAAAGAAATTAAAAGGTAAAGTTGTTGGACACCATAGAAATGTATCTGTTAGCGATGATGCACCAATATCAGTTCGTGAAGCTCGAAGGAAGTTGTATGTAAAGAAATCTAGATTAAATGCTATAGGAGTTTCATCATGGGTTTCCAATACAGTTCCACCATATATACAGATCGACCGTGGTGGTGTGGCGGCAAAATTTGGTTACGATGAGCCTATCCCTGAGTTATGTGACCAATAGATGGTTATATCATGAATGGTGAATTAAGATTTTGTTAAGATATTTTTTTTTTTTTTTTTTTTTTGTATTTATGGAAAAAAAAAGAAAAGTTGTTCTTTTTTTCTCATTTATTTAGTTTTTGTTAGAATTTAGAATGGGTAAGTGGTAGACACAGGTAGAGCATTGTGTTTTCTTCAATTATAATTTTCTGGAATTCAGTAATGGAAATAGTAAGCCTGTATTGTGACAGGCTAGTGTTAGTGACAATTTTTTCACTTTTTTTGTATTCGTTTGTTTATTTATATTATTTTGTTAATATGTTTCTTATTATTTTTAGGTTATTTTGTGTTTTTTCTGGAGCTTCAATTACGTTGGAAACGGGACCACCGACCCTCCAAGTTATAGTAAGTTATTCAGTTGGTTAGGTTTGGTTGCAACTACCCTCCTTTTCTTTTTTATATATATATATATATTTATAAAAAATGGTAATTGTTCGTAATGATCGTTTGGATTGGCTTGCGAATAATCCATTGAGTGTTTCTGATTTAGGATTAGGGGTACTTCACAGGGATTTTGATATGGGGGTAGATGATGTTTTTCCGAAGGTTAATTATAAGTGCCCAGTTGATTTACATACTAGACTGGCACCGGATAAACTTGGCATTTTTCATTTGAATTGTCAGGGGTTAAATAGTACATTGGATTATTTGTCGGAGCTGTGTATGCTATCTGATTTTCATATTCTTGCACTTACTGAAACATGGTTAATGAATAATAATTCTGGACTATTGGATATTTCAAATTATAATATGTATGTTAAGAACCGTATTCACCATCAGCATGGAGGACTTGCCCTGTATATTAGAACTGATTTGAATGTGAAGGTTAGGGATGATTTGTCTGTTAATAAAGAGATGATTTTTGAGTGTTTTGTTACGGAGGTTGATAAGAATGGTGACCCATTTTTTATTGCTGTTTGTTACCGCCCCCCTTCAGCTAGTGTAGATTGTTTTTTAGAATTATTAGAGCAACAAATGGACCTTCTAACTCGTAAGAACATGCCGTGTTTTGTGTGTGGAGATTTTAACATTGATTTGAAATTGTTAGCATCTAATTTAAAAGCCCGGAATTTTTTGAATTTAATGTTAGGTTATGGGATGCATCCTGCTGTAAATATTTGTACTAGAGTGACGGAGTCATCTTCATCTCTAATTGATAATGTATTTTTGAATGTTCCCCATGATTCGTCGAGTGTTGTGTTAAATGATGTTTCGGATCACTTTGGTTTGGCTATATTAGTTCCGGGTATATTTAAGAATATTAATATTAATTGTGGTGCTCGCCCTAAGCCTAAGAAATTATTAGTTGATTCAAATACTATTTCAAGATTTAAGCTTAGGATAGAACAGTTAGACTTTAAATTTTTACAAGAAGAATTAGATTTAAATTTGAAGTTTGACCTTTGGTATGGTAAGATTAAGGATACGTTTTTGGAATGTTGTGAAGTGTCAGGAATACAGAAGAGAAGGGTGTCTCCGAATAAACCTTGGATTACAAAGAGTTTGTTACAGTCAATTAATAGAAGACGTTTTTTATATAAGTTGTCAACAAGGAGCAATGATCCTCATGATAATGTAATATATAGAGTTTATAATAGTAGGTTAAATGCTGCACTCCGACTGGCTAAGGTAGAATATTATAAGGTTAAATTTAAAAAAGTTGAGGGTAACCCGAGTAAGACTTGGACATTGATTAAGTCGGTGACTTGCCCTGGTAGCGTCTTGATCCGTCCAGATAATATGGGAACGAATAATAATGTTGCAGATGAGATGTGTAATCACTTCGCTACTATTGGGCAGCGTGTGTCATCATCGGTGCCAGTATTTGATCAAGATGGAGATTTTCGTCAGTTCCTACCTGAAGATTGTGATGTGTCTGCGTACCTTAAATCTGTAACTATTGATGAATTATTTGATGTTATAAATAATATGAAAAATGGTGCATCAGGAGGCGATTTTATTTCGTTGAAGGTTTTGAAGTCGATATTACCTGTTATATCTAGTCATTTTTTAGGACTGATAAATAATTGTTTAAAAGCTGGAATATTTCCCGATTGTCTAAAGTGCGCGAATGTTATCCCGATATTTAAAGGAGGGGATAAGAATTGTTTTAGTGATTATAGACCGATTTCTTTACTGCCATTTATTTCTAGAGTGTTTGAAAAGTTGATTCATAGTAGGATGGTAAGTTTTTTCGAGAAAAGACAATTTTTTAGTTCTAGTCAGTTCGGGTTTAGGAGTCATCATTCTACAGAGCATGGAGTTTTGTTTTTAACAACTTTTATTAATGATGCTTTAGACAAGGGTCTGAAGATAGCTTCGATATTTTTGGATATTACTAAAGCATTTGACTCTGTTGATCATGATATACTAGTTCAAAAGCTATATAGTAGTGGTATACGTGGTGATTTTTTAAATGTCATAGTTAGTTTTCTTAGTGGAAGGACTCAGTGTGTCGTGATGGATGGAGTTACATCTAAAATTGAATATATTTCGATTGGAGTACCCCAGGGTTCCGTTTTGGGCCCTTTGTTGTTTTTGGTTTATATTAATGACCTTTGTAGAGCTTCAAGTAATGTGTCTTGTTCTTTAGACCTTGATACTTACGGTACTAAAGGAATTCTACCATGTTTTGCTGATGATGCCCATTTCACTGTAGCTGCTAGAACTGAAAATGAGTTGATGACTATATTGAAACAAGGTATTTCTTCGATTGAAAAGTGGATGCGAGTAAATAAATTGAAACTGAATCACAATAAGTCGAATTTTTTGATTTATGGTAGAATTACTGGACATTATCCATGGATTAATAGTAGCCTATAGAAGTAGGGCACCATACTATTGTAAGATCTACTAGTACTAGATACCTTGGTGTTATAATTGATGAAAGCCTTAGTTTTAAAGACCATATTGCATCTGTTAACAGCAAATTGTCTCGTAATATTGGTATTATGCGTAAACTTAGGTATCTTTTTCCGTGTGAAATTCTGAGAATGTTGTATTTTTCTATGGTTCACCCATATCTCATTTACTGTTGTATGGTTTGGTCGAAAACATTCGTAACTCACCTCCATCCGCTCTGCGTAACACAGAATATGGCAATTAGAGTTCTTTATGGTAATCAAATTGACCTATCTGTATCGGTGAGGCATCTTTACCGCGAGTATAAAATTCTACCGTTAGCAGGAATATGTGTATTCTATAATGCTCTGTTTATGTTTAAATATTTAGCTTCGGAGTTACCATCATGTTTTTCAGGAATGTTTAGTCTTGCGTCTACTATTCACGATCATTTGACACGATCTTCTCAGTTGATGCGAAGACCAGCGATGGTCACGTCTAGGTCTAGGTTTTCAATTCGCCATGTTGTTCCGTTAGTTTGGGAGAGTTTGCCAGAGGATTTGAGGAATGTTGGGGGTTTGCAGGATTTTCGTAAGTCGCTAAAGAACCATTGTTTTGATGTGTATATTTTGAATGGATTATTCCACGCCACTTAAGTTTTGTTTTTGAGGAGGGTTTAGTTGCAGCTGAATATGATTATAATTATTATATTTTTGTTGGGTGTTGTTTGGAGGTTCGTTGGTTTTCGGGTCCGGTAAGTTGAGCTCTAATTATGTTGTTTTTTTTTGTTTTTTTTTTCTATTTCTTTTTTTTCTTTTTTCCTTTTTTTCTTTTTTTTTCTCTCTTTTTTTTGTTTCTTGTTTTTTTTATTTATTAGGAGGGTTTTCTCCCGCACAAGCATTGCTTCAGGGAATCGATGATGTATATTTTTTTTTAAATAAACCCATTGTTACTACTTGTTACTTGAATTTCAAGCTATCATATAAATTTTAAAGCTAGTCTACAGTCCTAATACTATCAAGATGGCCTTACTTCGAACTTGTGTACAAAATAATCATGACATGTCATTTTAAGAACCAAAACGAGAGCCAGTCATTGAACTGAGCTATTGTGCAAAAGTGATACCAAATTAAACGTAAAAAAATAAAGAAAATCCTAAAATGGATTGTTGCTTTATCTTAAAAGGGATTTATAATATTTTGATTCTATAAAAAGTGTCCTTAATTGGTTTGCTTTTACTGTACCAAAACTCCTATATTATTTTGTGTTTTCAGTAAAGCGCTAGTTCTGTATAATCATAAAAGCATAGGGAAACATTATTAGTTGGTTTTATTTATACTAGTTATATTAATATATATTAAATAGGCTATGAAGTAATAATTTTTGTCCATTTTAAGTTTCAACTTCGCTCTTTACTTCCCTCGGAAAAACTTTGTTTCTTCAAATTAATCTTTGTTCGTTTTTGATTAAAATTTAATACAGAAACAACTCTGCCATGATCTTTTTTATTTATACGGAATAATGTATGCTCGTTTTAAGTTTTAATGTCACTTCTTAGTTTCAGTTGAAAATATTCACAAACATGACCTATGATTCAAGTGAACATACCACTCGATGCCTATTTTTTTGGTTTCTTCCGAATATAATAATTTTTTTTGGCGCGAATTCAATTTTAAACCCTTATGAAGAGAAGCTGTAACCACTTTGCATCCTATGTACCATCCTAACTTTTTTATTGTTTTTTTTTATATAAATAGTTTATACATTTTTCTTTCTCTACACAGCTTATCAAAAACTTGCATTTTCCCCGTAAATCAAAGAACAGTATATTTCCGCTATTCGTCGAAAAAGTTGATGAATAGCAGAAAACACTCCCTAGAGAATATGGAGAAAGTAGGCCACATTTAGACGTTTAGCAACTAGCACTGAAAATACTTCCTAGAATACAACATTTCTTATGCCATATAAGAACACCGAATTTTCAACAATTCATCATTCATATTTTGAACTAGCTAGCTCATATCATATTCATATTCACTAAGTACATAAATTGAGGAAAAAATTAATTCCATGGATTCAACGAGTGATTTCCAACAAGAAATGGTAAGTCTATGTTATTATTTTCCTCAGGTTGTGAATGGAAAATATTTATATTGATAGCTTGTTCTATTCAAATATTTGATCATATTTACTAAGGCAGCCACTGATGCCATAAAGAATTGCCCCTTCTCTCTCTTAAGAAATAAAATTACAAACAAAACATTGAATATAATAAGAAATCACTAATATTCTAATGAAGGGAGTGTGCAGGAGAAGCAGGGTTGCCATCCCTAGTGATTTATCACTATTTCTACTGATTTTTTATGTTGCCTAGTGATTTTTTCTAGCTAGTGATTTTCATTCTAAAACTAGTGATTTTTACCTAAATCTAGTGATTTTTCACGATATAGCGCGTAGATTCATGATTCAATCGAATAAATCATACAAGAAGCTAACTATTAAAATTAGTGTCGGAAGGCAATTCGTTTCCACCAGGCAGTTTTTTCCTAAACAAGTTTTTTGACTTTTGGTTCTGACCGTCTTAAAGAGTTCATATTGAATTCTTCCAACGGATTAATGAGACTTGCTAAGGGGCCTGGGAGGGGAATATACGGTGAGGGTCCCTTGTAAATCTCCAATTAAGGGTTTTGAATCAGAGTTATTACAATGATACCAGTTTATACTTCGAAGCTTTTCAACTTAAGAGGTGGCACAAAAGTTGCCATTTTTTGCTATTTGGCACTTACGGATGGCAAAACTGATTAAAATCACGTAGATATGAGCAATAACTTTCAAATCAACCATTAAAAACCTCTCTAAGAAGTTCTGGCAGCTCACTAGCCTCTACCTTTTCCACTTAAGACATGTCATTTTTAGTGTCATTTGGCAGTTGCAGGAATTCACAAATAAAACGTAGATATGAGAAATAGCTTTAATGTGAGCTATTAAACATCTGTCGACGATGTTTTTGTAGCCCGCTAGCCCCACTCCTTGAGAAATGGCACATAATGTGCCATTTTTTGTGCCATATGACACTTGCAGATGACGGAATTTATAAAAAGCACATAGATGTGAGAAACAGCTTTCCACATCATACCACTTAATGAGCCATTAAGCATCTCTCTATGATGTTCTGGTAAACCGCTAGCCCTGGAAAAAAAGGAGAAAAAAAGGGAGACAGATCAGTGCTACCCATACAAAAAGTGATTTTTCTTGTTTTTCAAGGTTGGGGACTGTAATTTCCTTGGATAAGGTTTTCGACTATGCTGATTACAGCGGTACACTTTTCATTTTGATCTGACGCCATTTTCGAGGGTTTTCAGGCTTTTTTCGAAATAACCATAAATTTCTTTACCCAATAAACTTTTATTTTTAATAAGAACTAAAATGATAGTTACCATTCCTGAATCAATTCCAATGATGGAATTTTTTTCACTAGGCAGTTTTTTTCTAAACGCGTTTTTTAACTTTTGGTTACTATGGGCCGTGGTTCGCTCTTTACTAGGTTGCAGCTGCCGCTGCAACCATGATATTCAATTAAAAAACAAAAATTATCAAGAGAAGTAAAAAGGTAATATCGGAACTTAAAACAAGCACATATAAGAACTCATATAAGAGGTCAAACAAAAGAAAAAAAGGTAAAGAAAAAGTAGAAAAATTAAAGGGAAAATAAATTACAAACAATGATGAAGCCAAACCTAAAACGAACAGAAAATACCATATACAAGAGTGGGTTCACGGTCCACTCAAGCAACAAAAAAGGCTAATTTGTCATTTATACTTTACACAAAACAACATGTATTGCTTCAAATATTACCACGTGTTGTTTCTGAGTTTTATTTAGGATCTCCATTTCCTGTATATTTCTATGCGGTACTTTAAAAGAAAAGAAACACAATGAAAATTAGTGTCACATCAAAATAGTAAAATATTAAAGTTATTATTATTAAAAGTTATTAAAGTTATATTTGTTATTATACTAAAGTTATTAGGTTGTATTAAAGTTATTATTATTATTATAAAGTTATTATTATTAAAGAAACATTAAAGTGCCACGTTGAAATAGTAAAACCAAATTGATTTTCACCAACTTTTTAATATTGAAAAAAAATTGTTTATTCCTAGGAATTAGAGTATCATTTTGGCTTTACTGAAAACTAAATAGATTGCTTCGAACATTACCTGTTGATGTTTTCAAAAGGTTTATTTAGCAACCGATTTTTGTACACATTTAAAATGAATGAATTTACAATGAAAAGCAATGTACACAAAATATTTCTGCACCAAAATACTTTTTCTAAACTAATTGTCACAAATAAGTGTGTATCAATAGGTTTTTTTCCTTAGAAGCACAAAGCACAATCGACACTTTTGGGAAGAGCAGCAGTTGTGACCAGTTTCATTTTTAAGTTTTTTGCTTTGTTTTTTATATGTTTGTTTTAAGTTTGACCTCATTATTCATTATAACTTCAGTATAAACATCTTTTTTAGTTTGACTGCTTTTTCTTATTTTTAATATCGCTCTTTACTTTTCGGTGGCAAACTTTATTTTTTAAGTAAATTATTGTTCGGTTCTTATTGTCCGTTAAAATCATCCATATCCGTTCCGTATCCACACTTGTTATTTGATTTTGATAAAAATATCAACTAACCAACTTAAATAATTCACATCAACATTCGCAAAATAATTCCTGAATGATCGTTATTCAAAAGAGTCCATTCATGGTCTATATACACGAGGTCGGAAAAGGGTGTATTTGGACCCATTTGCGGCCCCTCAGCTGTTCAAATTACAATCCTTGCATCATTGTAATTTCAACAAGATGTAGCATGATGAAGAAAATACTTAATATTAACTAATGCCAATGATTAATTAACCTGTGAACTGATATCAAAATATATTTAATAAGCTTGATGAAGGATGACAGATTGCCGAAGATTGTTCTTTTCGGCCAACCATCTAGGGCTAAACGGAAAGCAGGTCGTCCCCGTCTGGGTTGGGAGGACGTCATAAAGAAAGATTTAAAGGAAATGGGAACTTCGTGGGCGGGTGTAAAAAGGGAGGCTTTGAATAGATTGGGGTGGAGGAGGAGCGTGCGTAGCTGTGTTGGCCTCAGGCGGCTTGGTGCTGCGATGAGTTGTTAGTAGTAGTAGTAATCCCTTATGATTGAAATTTGTTAAATTTAACTGTTTAATTGAAACGAGTAATTGAAAATTGGCATATTCGAAATGATTCCTGATTTGAAAAAGGTGAAATACCTATACACAAAATTAGGGAGAGGGCGAAGCTCAGGGTCCAGAATCCCATAAGAGGCCCTCTTTATTTTGATCACTCTTCAACATTAAATATACTTTTGATACAAAAATTTAAGAAAAGCATTATTATATTGTAATACAAAAATTAAAAAAAAATATTTTTTTATAAAACATGTTTATTTTTATACTAAAAATAAACACTATGATACAAAAATTTACGCCAAGAATTTAAGTTTTTTTGCAGTTTTGTATAGCAGACGAAGCCAGGCTAAGTTTATAATATCTTGATTTTCAAGTTTTAAGGCTTCTCGAAAACTTCTTAATTTTTATAGAAAGCGAATTTACAACCCAATATCAAACACATAAGAAACTATAAGGTAAAATGAGCACGGCCAAGAAAAACCCACTAAAAGTGATTTTGGCTTCCTATTAGTGGTTTCAGGCTTAATATAGTCAAAAGCACTATTCATTTTCAAAGGAAATTCAGGACTAATAGAAATAAAAAGTTAATTCTTACAGTGTTCCTCTTTAACTTTGTAGTAAACTTTGTCAACTATGACATCCCCTTCGATTTCATTAAAAACCAGTTCAAAAGAGTTCATGATTTCTACATGCCGGCCTCTTTGTTGACCAATCAATGCTCCGATAACTGAAAAAAGATTCAAAATGCAACAATGGAAGATACATTTATTCTTCATGCCAAAGCCCAATAGGCGTATCTGACACTTCTCAAAAATAGGTTATTGTGCTATTAAGATTAAATGATATTTTAGTTTGGCAGAAGAAAAATGGCATGAAAAACATATGATTTAGATTATTACTACTACTAACAACTCACCGCAGCACCAAGCCACCTGAGGCCAACACAGCTACGGACGCTCCTCCTCCATCCCGCTCTATTCAAAGCCTCCCTCTTTACACCTTCCCAGGACGTTCCCGTCATAATCTTTCCTTTATATTAGGATGGATGGATGGATTATCCCTTAGATTGATTGCAACTGATTGGATGGATGGATTATCCCTTGGATGGATTATCCCTTAGATTGACTATATTGATTGAACTGAAAAGTCTTTAGTTCTAGGCGACTCCTGTTCACTTCAGAACTGCTGGCAGTGGTGCATCGATTTCTTTTTTTTTTTTTTGGGGGGGGGGGGGGTTGGCTGTCATGAATTTAATGGATCCTTTTTTCTTTGTTCTTTACTTGACAATTGTGTACGAACTTAAGGAAATTCCTGAATACACCACTGATTTCTAATCACCATCATCTGACTACAGCTATCTCCATTCAGTTCACAAAAGAATACGATAGTGATGGGAGGGGTGCAAATACTTAAAAATAAGATGAGCAGTCTGTTTTGGAAATATTGCATATTGTTTACCGTTCCTATCCATAACTCCACATAAAGTCTCGCGTCAGATAAATTCCTGCTCATGTATATATATATATATATATATATATATATATATATATATATATATATATATATATATATATATATATATATATATATATATATATATATATATATATATATATATATATATATATATATATATATATATATATATATATATATATATATATATTTATATATATTTATTGTGTTATATATTCTATATATATTTGTTGTAAATATACATCAGTACATTTCCCAAATAGCTACCAAATTTACATATTAATCCAAATTTCTCATATTTACCCAATAGTGAATATGAAAATGAAAACGAGTGATCTTGTTGAATTGCATTTGAAAGTTTTTTTTTTGGATTTATTAATATGAAAAAGAATGGGTTTTAACTTTCTATTGCAAAACTAAGATTTACTGATTTTGCATCGCGATTTACAATAATCAAGTGTGAAAAGTTAAATGGGGCTAAGATTGTAACATGGAAAAAACACTTGGGTGTTTCATTGCCTGAAAAAAGAGAGATTTTGAGGTTTAGGAGTGTTTTTTTTTTTGCCAAAATCTTAGAAATTTCAAGTTCAACAATAGTACTTTGTGCCATGCTTTGTCATTGAATTTCTGTATTTCATATTTTTTTTTCTATACATCTAATTCCCCTACTTCTGTGTGTAGGTATTGTTTTATGGAGGTCATTGTGATATGGACTTGATGGCAAAAGATTTCTCCATACTTAATTTTATTGATAGAAATATTAAAAATATATAAATACTTCTTAGGAATTAGAGCTTTTATGAACTGAGGGAAAATTCCATGCAAGAAAGCATATTCGTTAGAGGTATTGAAAGGGGAGCTTCATTTAAAAATAATAAGAAAGGTAAGTGTAACGTTTAGAAAGGCAGAGGGTATCTAAGTGGAACCAAGCAATGGTATTCTTTTTGTATGACAATCAGAATATTTAGATATACTGATTGAGAAAAAGATAAAAATGTAGCAAAATAGCTTCATGCTAACTTGAAGAAATGTGTGCTTCTTCAAGAGAAAATACAAATAGGATCATACTAACAAGTGATGAAAACACTTGCCTTCGCCCTATTTCTACTTGTAAAGATGTAAAGACATAAAGTTGGTGAAAATGTGTCTCAATTTTGAGGGGAAAAAAAGTCAAATTTAGCTTAGTCTACTTTTGCTTGATCTAGACCTGAATATTACCTTTTTCAGCACAAGACGAGAGAACCAAAATAATTTGTCTGTGATGTCTGGGAAATTAGGTGCCGGATTTCAGTTTTCTGTCGTTTATTTGGAGTGTCTTATCCAAGCTCTGCAATTTATTGCAAGACCTTCCAATCAATTTGAAATAGTTTTACCACACAAACCAGAAAAGTTGATAATGGACGAGATGGGGTGATCATTTTAAGGTATCAAGTCCCCCATTGTTTTTTTGTTTTTTTTTAGTAATTTCCGTGTTGGTTTGGGGTGGGGGTCGGGTATTGATACGTCGGTTTTGTGAATATTTTTTTGGAATATTGTTTTGCTGGAAATATTATTCAGCAAAGCAAGAGTCCTTCACAAATTTCTTTCGCAATTTCAAAACTAAAAATACAAATTTTTTTGGGAGGTCATTCAACACTAAATCCCTATCTCTCTGGTTACAGTCTTGGCAAGTGGAGTAAGGAATTTTACCAGAAGAATGTTACCACAATACCTATGACTTGAGCTGGATTTCAAGCAAAACTTAAATAATTTTTTTTCAAAGTTCACTTTTATTTTTGTAGAATTTTTCAAACCTTGTAAGTAAGGAGTGTCTTGTAAATGTGTCTCAGAGTATGAACAATATCAGCATGGTATATATTCAGCGATGTTTGCTTCTCTGCAAAGGTTAATAGGTTTTTTTGAGAAAGTAGATGAAATGGCACTTTGATCTTTCCTAAAATAGAATCACATCATACTATCATTGTCTGGATATGGATCACTCAGTGCAAAAAGTTGAACAGGGAATATATTACTGACAGACATATGGTCAAATTCAAATTCAAGTTAATTTATTTAGGGTATATTGAATAATTTATAATTTGTTCTTCAAAGAAGTCGTGAGATGCCACATGTCAAAAACGCAAAATAAAAGACAATTGCTTCTTTACTAAAGGATATAAACAAATAATATGGAATAGACAGAACTGAGTCAGTGAATTTTTCAGGTAATTTGTATTATTTCAAGTGCTTTTTGGTAGAGAGGGACTAATCTAAACTCTTTCCACCTGGATAAGCCCTCTTTAAAAGTGGGAAATAAAAAACAAACATATATCCACAACAAGATATATCCATAACAAAATATATCCGACTGCTATTGAAAAATTGAAATTTGCTCAGATTGCAGGGCTGAGCTGTGCTAATGAATAGGTACTATTTGGAAGATGATTGGAGAGAGACTAGGTGGAAAGATGACATACCACTGAAGAACTCTTTCTTCAACTTGCTGACTTTTTTCATTAGTTGATTATAATTCTGGTTTTGTGTCTGGAAGGAGTGTGGTAAGCCATGGTAAGGTTTGGTAAATGAAATTTGTCTGAAAACAAAGCAACATTTTGCAGAAGTGCTTAGCCAACACCAGGCTAAATCAGTAGCTGAACTATCAAGTAAAGCCACAAGTGATCCTAATTTCGTATGGAAAGTGGTCAAAAAAGATAATTCAAAAGCCTATAATGCTGTCAAAATTACCAGTGGTATGGTTACTTTAAAATTGAGTTTTCTGAGCCTGATCCATCAAGGTCAAATCAATATGAAAGGGAGCTTGATGGTTGATTAGGCCAATCAATTGATGAGATCAGTTTTATTCTTACTCAATCTGTGGTTACTGAGTGCATTTCTAAGTTACAAAAGAAAACTTCTAATGGTGTTGATGGCCTCTGTGTAAAGCGTCTAAGATGTGGGTCCCCTCTCTTGATTGAGCATCTGACCTCCTTACTCTTTCAGATGATATTCTGTTGTGGTATAGTTCCTGGCTTGTTCAGTGCTGGAGTAATAACCCTGGTATTAAAAAGGGGAAAGCCCTGAAACCAACGTTGTTCTTTAGACCAATTATGATGTCACCAGTTTTGTGCAAAGCTTTTGATTTACTAATTATTGACAAGATATTGGATAAGTGTTATACACTGGATAACCAATTTGGCTTCAAGAAAGGGGTAGGCCACAACCATGCTCACCATTTGATTATTAATTTAATTCTACATGCTCATGAGAATAATGTGGTATTATATTTTTCTGGGTTTGATGTATCTAGAGCTTTCAACACAGGTGTACATCCACGTATCTTATTGACTGCTTATAAGAATGGAGTTAATATTTCTGTCATCAAATTGATACATGATATGTATAAAAGCTAAGATCACCATCTTAGCCATCAATGCCAAAGTTAAGATCACCATCTCACCTGGTACAGTGGAACTCACTCCTTCAATTCCATTAAAAAAGGGTATTAGACAGGGCACTGTTACTTGTCCGCCCCTGTTTATTAATACTGTCATTGTGCCACAACAGAATGTTCTAACCACATGTATATTTAAAGGAGTTGATGTTTTGCTAGCTAACAATGCAGATGACATCCTTGATATTAGTAGAATAGCCTCTGACATTGAGGAACATTTTGAATTCTCAATAGGGAGTATGAATATATTGGTCTTTGATTTAATGAGAGTAAGACTGAGTTCCTGGTGTTCAATCACCACTCAGACTGCCCAACTAATGTTCAGTTTGGGTGAACATGTTATTAAAGCACAAAATACACTGACATATCTTGGTGTACTAATTGGGTCAAATCTTTGCACCAAGTGTCAACTTCTGAAAGATTTTTTTGCCAGAAAATCTAGGAATGGGTATGGTTTACTAGTTGCATAAAAGTTTAAATTTAACTGCCCAAGCTAGTATTTATAATGTATTTGTTGTTCCACATCTGCTTGCCTTTACACCATTTTGATCTCTTCTTACCACTTCAGATATTAAGGATATATGGAAGTGTTTTTACAAGTATGCAAAATATTTGCTATGGCTGCCTCTCTGGACTAACAACAGCTCCCTATCCTAACAGTACAGAGTTGCTAGCCCAGCATCTGCAGTGCAGAAAAGAAATGAGATATTGGAGGCAGATTTTTGGCAAAAGTACCTCTGAAATTGTCCTTTGTTGATCATGTGTTTGTTGATCATTCATTTGAGAGCTTTAAGCTCCTCAAGACCTGTCATGGTCTGGAAGACCTTAAAAAACAATAGAATACAGGTGTAAATTAAACATCTTATAAAAATACATTATAGGAAAAAAAGAAGTATTGCCATTAGATTCCTTATTTTATATTATTTCTAAATATCATGTTTTTTTCCGGCAATTCACCCCCCCCCCCTTTCAATAGTCCCAGAAATGGCCCTGGGACATATCAATTAGATTAGCAGGGTGATGTTTACATTAAAAGACTTTTCAGGTAGCTAAGAAACAAACTTACCTTTATAGTCAGAATTGCATCCTGAATTCACATTTAACATTTATTTATGTTAGAAATGAACTTTATCACCACACCACCCACCCTCCCCCCTCCCTGTATATACCCATTCAGGATACATTCTAATTTGGAGAATATATTTGCACATTAGCAGGGTGGGGGTAAAATTCATTTCTGATGCAAATGAATGTTAAATTTGGATTCAGGATGCAATTCTGACTAGAGAGGTATGTTTGAACCCCCCCCCCCTAATGTGCAAATATATATCCTGAATTGACATATGTAGGGGTGGGGGTAAAGTTAATTTCTGATGCAAATGATTGTTTAATTTGGATTCAGGATACAATTCTGGGTAAATTTGCAGTGGGCCACATAATTTAGCTAAGATGAAAGTGAAAACATCATTTGATGCCTTTTTTTATGCTCTTTCATAATTCAAGAATTTCTTCTGGGGCTAGTTGCACCTTGAGCCCTTAAAAGGGCCCTGAAGGTATTTCATTTTGTAACCACACAAGGAAGTTACCAACACTAGTTAAGTTATTGAAAAGCAGTTAAAACATATCACTAGTTTATAAATAAGTTGTTCAAGAGTAACATATTCCAAAAATAATTATTTATAAAAATTCAAACCTCATTTATTAGGCAACTCAAATATAAAACGTTTTCCTACAGTTTCAAGTTTTCCAATGCTGTTGACATAAATACTGCTGAATTTTTCAGTTCAAAACTTTGCTGTTGACAATTCATGGTATATTCTAATTCAGGGTACCATATATATTTGCACATTAAGGGGGTGGGGTGGGTAAATTCCATGGTAAATTTGCAGTTGGCCATATAATTTAGCTAGGATGAAAGTGAGAACATCATTTGAGGCTTTTTTATGCTCTTTCATTACTCATACAAAATACCCTTAATTCAAATTCAAATTAATTTATTTAATATAAAAAATACAAACAAATTTACAGCAGCCATCTACAAAAACCCGAAGGTTTGTTTATGATGGCTGCAAATCCATTATTATAAAGCTCTACATCCACATAACAACTATCTCTTTGCAGGGAAAAATCAGCATTTGAATTAAATCAACATAAAGAACATCTCCTACTCTAAAAGGATTACACTCTAGAAATCGCAAGTGAGAAATAACACCCATCATCCTTACAACATCCACTAAAAAAAAAAAAAAAAAAAAAAAAAAAAAAAAAAAAAAAATAAAAAAAAATAGCAACAACAGAGGTAAAGAAAAAAAAATTAGATACTTCTAGCTAAATCAACTATGACCAAAATCAATAAGTATTAGATAGGCTACAGAGCCAACTCTGTGTGCTTTGGCTGGGTAATTTTGTGAAAATGCAACCTTTGTCTGTCCAAACAATTTTTATGCCAAACATTATTCAAACTTCTAATCATTCAAATTATAACTGAAAACGTAACACTTCAATCTACTCTTGAGCTGGCTTGCATTATCAGGGCCCCTTTAAGGGCTCAGGATGCAACTAGGCCCAGAAGTGATTCTTGAATTATGAAAAAGCATAAAAAAAGGCATCAAATGATGTAGCCCATTGCAAATTTACCCAATTCTGACTATAGAGGTAAGTTTATTTCTTAGCTACCTGAATAGTCTATTAATATAAAAATTACCCCTTATTTGTAGCTTATTGATGTAGACTCCTCTATATTTACTGCCATTTTGGTAAAATTCTACTTTAGCTACTTTTGGGGTACTCCTATGTTAAACATACTCTTTTATATACTGCAATGGAATCCAGTGACAAAAAACACATTTTTGACAGGTTAATTCAAGACACCACTATAGAGCAAGGCAATGTATAGTGTGGTTTTCATTGCATATATCCTGTTTAAACTGTTGTTTTTTGAGGTTTAGGGGGGAAGGTACCTAGATTAGGTTATGTAATAATATATGTTATGCTTTACCCCCACCCCACCCAATGTGCAAATATATAGCCCAAATTTGTTTCTAAACTCTTATATATTCATCCTATTTTATTTTATTTCATTAGCATTAACCAAACTAGCAGTATATAAAAGAGTACATTTAACATAGGAGTACCACTTTTGGCTATCTTGGAAAGGGATTAGGTTAGGAAAATGAAATGTTCAGAGACAGGTCTAAAGGCTAAAGTATGTCTCAGGAAAGTATTTTGAAGTGCCTACCTCCACTCCTTCTCTCTCTAGAGGGTCCAGAAATTTGCCTACATGACAGGTCTATATCTATTGAAATTTTTACAAAACAAAATTTTACCTTAATTTTCAGTTATCAGATTCACTTCTCTTGCTTTAGTTCTGAAAATGCAATTCCTGTAATTTGAGTAGAATTTTAAGACATATCAATGTTTTTTTTTCAAAATTTAGGAAATATATTTGCATATCTTTAAAACCTTATAAATTGGGATTGAGCAAAGCTGTGAAGCTGAAAAAAATTGTGTTGCACTTGATTTAAGCAGAAGATCTATTTTGCAAGGTTTGAACTATAACACAGATTTTGGTAAAATTCTACTTGAGCTACTTTTGGCTATCTTGCTAAGGGGTTAGGTTAGGAAAATGAAACTTTCAAGGATGGTTCTATAGGCTAAAGTATATCCCAGGAACAGGGGAGATCCAGGATTTTTTTAGGGGTGGAGGGTGTGCAAAATAGGTTGATCTGAAAAAAAAATTAGGGTTTTATAAAAGCAAAACCTTGAAAATAAATCTTCTGCTAAAATGAAGTACAACAAAATTTTTTTCAGCTTCACAACTTTGCTTAATCCCAATTTATAAGGTTTTAAAGATATGCAAATACATTTCCAAACTTTTGTAAAAAAAACATTGATATGGTTTAAAATTCTACTCAAATAACAGGAATTACATTTTCAGAACTGGAGCCAAAGAAAAAGAAACTGATAACTGAAAACTAAGGTAAAATGATGTTTGGTAAAAATTCCAAAAGGTATAGACCTGTCATGTAGGCAGTCTTTGGGACCCTCTAGAGGGAGAAGGAGTGGAGGTAGGTACTTCAAAATACTATCCCAAGACATACTTTAACCTGTATACCCATCCCTGAAAGTTTCATTTTTCTAACCTAACCCCTTTCTGAGATAGCCAAAAGTAGCTAAAGTAGAATTTTACCAAGACTTTTAAGGTTCAGGACCCTCTAGAGAGAGAAGGAGTGGAGGTAGATACTTCAAAATACCTTCCTAGGACATAGCCTACTTTAGCCTGTATAGGCCTACTCATCCCTGGAAGTTTCATTTTTCTAACTTAACCCCTTTCCAAGATAGCCAAAAGTAGCTAAAGTAGAATTTAGCATTTTTATGTTAAGTAGCCAACCAGACTAATAAGTTACCCTTGGCAAGCCTAATGCTAGTGGAGTAAGCCTACGCTAAACCATATTGGTATGAGGTATATTATCTTATGTAATTATATGTTTTTTTAATTTCCTAAGCTAAAATGAGGATACTAGAATAATAAGAAAGCTTTTAAGCCTGTTAGTTAATCAATTAGGCCTAGGCTAGTGCAAGATGCCACTCTAGGCTACCTTGCTTGGGTGATCCTTCCTGAGCCCTTATTCTTGTCCAGTGCTCACTAATATTCATGATGACTAATGGATGCAATGAAACCGTAACACTTGCAATTGTACCGTTTCCTGCAAGCACATTTTCAAAACTTTCATCTACTTCCATAGCTACAGCTTCACGTGTTATGTTTTCAAAAAGATTTAAACAGGGTTGCCGCCAGAACAAAAAATTTCGTAACGTCCAACCTCTTAAAACGTAACTTTTCGTAACTTTTGATAGGAAAGTCTCTTTTCAAGGCTGGGTGCCCTAATTTTGTTATCAAACACGGTACTTAAAGGGGGGGGGGGGACATTTGTTGCCTGTTTAATTATAAAAATATATTTTCCCGTATTCTCATTAAAAATCCCCATCATCAACAATAAATAGAACAATAGGAGAATTTTTATATAAACACTGGAACGCAACTTTAAATGAATATTTCGACCCTATATACAAGGGCCGTCCTCAGCAAAACAAAAGAAGAAAAAAAACAATATAAAAGAAACTCACATTAAAATCCAATCATGCGTTCCACTGTTTTATATAAAAATTTCCCTATTGTTCTACTTATTGTTTATGATGGAAAGGCAGTGTGGTCTTCGTCGCTAATTAATCCTCCCTCCAACTTTAAAAAGATGCCTTTTTTGTATATTAACTAAAAATTTTGAAAACCACCCCTCCTCCTTTCTAAATATCAATAAATTGGACACCTTTTTACTTTAGCATCAAAAACAGCTATGCAATGAAAAAATCGAGTTGATTCGGGTGCAATTTGGCCTTTTTATCTAGCAAGTTTGAATGACACTTTGTTTTCACGCAAGAAAAATTAAAATAAACCATTAAATTGATCTTCTTTCACCTAAAAAAAAAATCCTCAAGAATGTGGAGAAATTAAAAAAATCATGCGTAGGCTATATTATGCATAGTGTGCATTTGCTCAAGTTCGGACAAGGTGTACCTTAGTTTGTTCTCAGTTTGTCTTTGATTTGGATGTAATTTAGGATACTTTGAAGAAAAAGACAAGCAAAGATTGCATTTTTATTTAGCAAAATTTAAATAAACAACTCAGATAATCGTTTAGGGCTTAATTTAAATCTTACTTTTTATGTAGGTATAAGACACAACATATTATATACTTATACAGGGAAGCAAGCAAAATCAATTAGGAAACATGCTTAACGTGGGAGTTCACTTTTTCCACTTTCTTGCTTTCCTTACAAGAGTATCCGGGATCTCCCCTGAACTCGGGTCAGGAATTGCTCTTCTGACATGCATAAGATCAGAAACAGTTTTTGGATTGATTCTATTACGAAGTGGGGTCTTTATCATTTTTAACTCTGAAAAGCTGACGCTCTGCTCCAGCATTGGAATGGGGTAGACAGGTCAATGTGAGAATGAAATTTGGTAAAAATTGTAAGGAAGAATTGTCAGCTTCATCTTATAAACTGGCAACACACTTCCAGAACTTTACTACAGACAGTTTAACATCTAAATTTGCCTCACTTATTATAAAAGGAAGACGTCTCCACTCTGTGTTTAACGTCTCAAGATCAACATGAGGAAAGTATTCTATAAACATCTTAAACAAAGGGACAATTGACTTCACTTGCCTGGACTTTGCTACACTTGGAGATAGACTTTGAACTAGACCCAATAAAGGGTCTCTTGGGTTTATTCGCAATTATATCTCGGACTGTAGCTTGATATAAAATGCTAAACAGCTTTTTTTTACCTCTGGCACTTGGCGCTCCTCGGCCGCATCCTTTTCGATGCTTTCGAGCTCGTATAGTTGAAATTCTGCACCAAAATGCATATCTTGTATACTCCTGAAATTTCGCGGATCTGAAAAATCTATTGTAAATGGACAAGTTTTTCTAGGCCTCAACTGACTCTCGCTAATGAAATTTGATCCTATTTTTTGAAGAAGGGATGAAACACTAGATTTTAATTTATGGACTTTTACGTCCGCACTCTGGAATTCGACGTTTAGTCCGTTAACAATGGGTAAAACGTATATAAGAAACAAATAAAACAATTTTACTTTTGGATTCACCCAACCCAAATAAAGATTTACAGCCCTCATGTGCTTCCCTTCTAAGAATGGTATCTTAAAAAACTCTGTGAGTACCACCCATTGTTCAATCAAGCGGTCGGCAACTGATTCAAACACCAACCATCTTGTTGTACATGGATAGAGTAATTGATGCTCTGCAACCTGTAGAAAATGTTGAAATTCTTTCAGCTCTGCTTGTCGCTTTGTACTTCCTGAAATGTAATTATAGATGTCGTGACGTCGTGACTGAATTGCACAATGTCTGATGGGAGTTCTTGCAGGTGGCAGAAGAGCAGAGCGAGAACGAGTGACAAACACAACCAATTATGGCAAGCCTGGGTAAATCATTTTTAATTAAAGTGGCCAGGCCGTTCCGTTTGCCTAACATTACACTGGCATTTTCCGAAGCAAAGTCAATTATATTTGAGTAAGGAATGCATTGGTCATTGGGTTTCTAAACAAGTGTCTTCAAACCATTTGCATTGGCGTCGTGAACCTCAGGTAGAGCAAAAAACTCTTCCTATAATTCACCTGAATTAAAGCGAAAGTAACGACAAATAATCACCAGGAACTTAGATCCAGTCCTGTCAGTACTTTCATCGACTAAAATGGAGAATTTCACTCTTTTAAGCTTATCACTGAGTTTCTCGATGGCAAAAGGAGCAATCACATTTTTATTAAACTGGTGGTCTTGGTTCTTGCACACTCAAAATTTTCAACAGTTGGAGAGTCACTAATATAAGCTTCAAGGACGTTAGGTAACGTTTCCATAGTACTCATTTCTTGTTTACTTGAAGCTATCCGTGCAGCAAGAGCGAGTTCTAACTTAACAACTTTATCTTTAGGCAACAACTGTTCTTTTGATTTAGGATTTACAACTAGTTCATTGTTCTCTACTACTTTAATTTGATTGTGCATGCTTATGTGATTTCTATTGTGAAAATCAGTTTCAGCATGTCTAAGCAAATGAGTCATACCCCCAAGCACTTTTTACTGACAATATTTACAGTAAGCAAAGTTCTTACTGAAAGGACACCTTTCAATCCAATCTTTAAGATCTTCATGCTCAAACCACTTCTCCCTAAACTTCCTATCTTCAACTACCACTTCCCGTTTCTTCGCAAATCTTTCTTTTTTGTATGGACGCGTTATAGATGATCTTAATTCCTTATCTATTTCCATATTTTGGCTTTCGCAGTTTGGATTGCACTCAAAAACCAAATTTTCTTCACTAGCACATAGATGTTAAGTAGATGGGTTTTGGGTTGAATGTCCCGGGGACTCTTCCTGGCAGACTTGTAGTTTTGAACTAGGCTCCAGATCTAACACTCTGCCAGTTTTTTGCACTGCCTGACCAAAAATAGGTGGATTTGTTGATGAGCCTGATTGAAGAGATTCCGAATCTGACTTCACAAAAAACCTTTGTATATCCATTACCAAGAGAAGTTTCTTGTCTATTTGAAAAAAAAAATAACATCGTATGCTATACAAGAAGCAATCGTATAATCCAACAGACTCTTTTACAAATAAGTTTAAGAAAGAATTAAAGTGTTTAAAGGATGATGGAAAAATAACATCTCAACTTTATTACAAATGCCTGCCACGCAGTTCCCTAAATTATATGGACTTCCAAAATTCATAAGCCTAACCTACCATTACGACCAATTGTGTCAAGTACAAGGTCACCAACGAGTGTTTTGAGCAAGTGGTTTAGTGTCAATATGTAAACCACTTTTGTCTACACAAATTTCGTACATTAAGAATTCTTCGAATTTGGTAGAAAAACTGAAAAAACTAGAAATTTCTTCAAGTTCTTTGCTTTCAAGCTTTGACATTATATCAATGTACACAAATATTGATGTAGAAGCAGCCGAAACTTTTCTAGAAAGAAAGCTGTTAAGAAATTTGGATTTGATTAGTGGTAGAACAGATTTGGAAGTTTCTGTAATTATGTATTTAGTAAGGTTGTGCAACAAGTTCTCTTATTTTTTTCAATTCAAAGGGAAGTATTCCGAACAAATAAATGGTTTACCTATGGGGGCCCCTTTATCCCTTTTATTAGCTAATATTTTTGTGGAGAAAATTGAAACAATTGCGTTAGATTCATATTTTTTAAAACATATTTTTGGGGGCCGGTAGGATGACATAATTTCAGTATGGGATTATGGGGAGGAGGAATTAAAAGGATTTTTGGAACATCTTAATTGTTTGGGGGGGGGGAATTTAAAGTTTACTGTTGAATTAGAAGAGAATGGGAATCTTCCTTTTCTTGATGTTCTTCTTTTGAAAAATGAAAATAGTCTGGATTTTAAAATTTACAGAAAAATGACAAATAAAAATATATTTCTGTCTTATAGTTCCGGTCACGCTCGCCAAGTAAAAATTGGTTTGATCATTTCTTTAACTGACCGGATCTTTAGTATTTGCTCTCCAAAATTTTTTGGGGAAGAGTTGTCTTTTCTAAGAAAAATATTAATAAGCAACATGTACCCAGAGTGGTTAATTAACCAGACTTTTTCAAAAAGAAGAAAAAGGTTTCTAGAGATTTCTAAGGAAGTCTTGGAGACAACTCGGGAGAAGGATGTTTTTTGTTCCTTACCATATGTACCCGGGCTAAGTGAAAAACTTAAAAGAATTTTAAAGAGTAATGGTCTAAGGGTAGCTTTAAAGAGTAATAATACTTTGGGTAGTTTTCTAAATTCTGGGAAGGATCTAACTTCATTGGGGCAACAAAGTGGGGTTTATCAGATCCCATGTACTTGCGGAAGCTCATATGTGGGACGTACTAACCAGAGTTTGGAAATGAAATTATTACAGCCTAAAGATTCTATTTCTTTGGCTTTAAAGCAAGAATATAAGTCTGGAGATTTTACTTCAGCCCTTTCAGAATATATTTTCAATTTTCCAAACCATTTTATTTTGTTCGAGAATGTCTCTTTGATTTCTAGGGATCGGGGTTTAAATCAAAGTTTTCGTGAAACTCTTGAATTAAAGAAAATCTTATTCAAGAATATTGCTTTGAATCGGGATACAGGTGAATTTGGGCTGAACTCTATCTATGGTTATTTATTAAAATCTGACAGAGTAAAGTTCAATTCACCCAATGTAGTTGACCTTTGTCCAAATGTTATATCATTGAACGCTAATGAACCGAATCCAAGAAGGTCAAGGAGGCTAGCTTCCGCATTTGCTTTGAAAAGAATTAGAGAATTAAACAATATGTAGTTTTATTCGATTTCGTATGTAAACTTTTGTTTTAAATTGTTTTAGTTAAGTTTTACTACTGATGACGGTCACTGTATATGTGATCGAAATATCTGGTATTTTTTGTGAATTTCTATACACTGTCTATTAAAAAGGATTTTATCCCTATTTTGAACTTTTATTTTATCGTCATGGAAAGGCAGTGTGGTCTCCGAAATTATCTACGTCCTATTTATTCAACTGCAAGCTCTTCTTCCGGTTTACCTGCACAACAAAAAAAACACCTCCCCTTCCCTGTTCGATGCGTGTATATAACCTCAGGCTACTATTTTACTTATTTCGTTGTTGTTGTTTTTAATTGCCATTATTGGCGTTTTAAACCATAAGTTGATGAGTAATACGTACAAGATAAAAGGCAAGTCAATAAACACAGGACAATTTAGAGTTTTTCAGAAAACAAGATAACCAACTATATTTTTATTTATTGTTAAATTTCAATAAAAACCGATCCTAATAAATCCTGCTTCTTAAAATGACCCAAAAAATCATTTTAATCGCTCCCTTCCCGTCTAATTTTTTAGATTGGCTCGGTCTCAGTCTCACTTCCTCCAGCCTTAAATTTGCGTCACTCCAACATGAAGATTTGAGGAATTCCGAGTGACAGAATTTTTGTTTTGTTTTTACTTTATCGAACTAAAAATATTTCAATCGTTGTCTTCAGTTCCTATACGAAACAGCAGTTATTTTACATAAAACACCTTTTTTCTGTTTTTAATTTGAATCATAACTCCCAACCAAAAGAAAGCAAGAAATAAAAGAAGATTACTTCTTCAACCACACACTTCAACCCCAAAATGTTAGCCTAAGGCTGTTTTGATGGGTTTCACAAGTCCAGGCACGTACAAAGAATTTTTAGGGGAGGTAAAAAAAACAAAACTCATTTTCAAAATGAACTAAAAAGTAGAGAATTGTTTTTTTCTCAAGAATATATGAATATAAATGAACACGAGGGGTACAAAAAGTATTGGGTTTTACATAACATAAACACCAAATTTATCTAGGTTTTAAATGCATAAACGATATAAGTCAATGAATTGAGGAAAACAAGTAAAAACAAATCAAATTTTTCAAAAACGAGTCGATTTTTTGCCCGTAATTTTCACTTATGTTTATAGATTCTGGAAAAAAAAATATTTTCAAATTTTTAATTTTCCAATTACAAAAAAATATCGTGTCTCATCCAAGATTAAAACCTAAGTTAAGAAAGTCTCAGGAAGTGCTCTTACCGTTGTGCTATACTGATAAAAGTGGAAAGTAACTGAACATTCGGGAGTGGTTGAAAAATAATTCACAAATCGAAAAAATTGTGTAACAAAGAAATAAATGGAAGGTGGAACAAAAAGATCAGTGAGTTAATAAAAACGAACTGCAAATGATTTAATTAAAAACATTAGGGGGGATAATAAAAAACCTATAATTTAATTTATTTAATAATGAAGTGCCGAGAAATTCGAAGAAATTTACGTTTTCAGGAGGTTGGGGCCCCAGCCCAACCTACGTGGTCCCTATGAATCAGTTTTTAAGTAAACTTTAAGCCCACCCTAACAGATACAAGACTGTTTATCTTCTTCATAAAACTGGGCACTAGTCCAGTTGTCTTTTTCTAAAGCCAAATATTTAGTGATTGTCCTTTTCTGAAAAAAAAACATGCTAAACACACAAGTATTACCATTAAATTCTTTATTTTATAGTATTTCCAAATATCATGGCCCCTTTTCTGAAAATACACCCACCCCCTTGATGGTCCGGGATATAGCCCTAGGAATATATTAAAAAAATTAACCAATCAAATTCTTACTTTACAATATAAAAGAAAATGAAAGAATATTACAAGAGAGCATGTCATCCACAAGATTCGACACAACGATGAAATGTATTTATATAGTTATATATGGGACCTCAGAATGGGAGGGGGGTATAATGTCAAAAAAGTGACCATGATACTTGGAAAAAGGCTAGCATGAAATCGAAAATTCCGGCTCAACTAAGCCATCCCCTCCTCAATGCTTGGATATAGCCTTGGTTATAACCCAAAAATGGCTTATTTTTACAGTTTCATATATTTTGTTGATATCAGCTGTTCATAATCCCATATGAAAAGACTAAATTTTGTATATAACCAGATATTATGTCCAACCAATCAGAAGGGGGAGCCAAGGCCGTACCCAGAGGGGGGGATAGGGGGATTTGAACCCCCCCCCCCCCCGAAAAAAAAATGTTTGTTTGACTCGTAAAAACGTAACAAAAATGGATATAAACAAATTTTGTATGCACTTTTTTAGTTTTTTTTGTGTAACCCCCCCCCCCCCCCATCCACCCGAAAAAAAATCTTTGAGTAAAACCCCTTCCGGCAAAAAATCCTGGGTACGGCCATGGGGGGGGGGGTGAGGTTGTTAGTGTTGTTACCCAAAGAATAATACATATATAATCACATATTTAAAAAGAAATTATAAAGAAAATAGCTTCTATTATTATTTACCTGTTTTTATTAAAAATTTTCCTTCCTGGCTTCAGTTTGTTACTTCTCAATATAATTTCAGTATGACTGCTTACGGAACAAGATTCAAGTTCAAACCCAACTGATGAAAGTTGGTGACTAACTGAATATTGTCACTTGTCTCTAAGCAAATGTTAACCTTATGCTCATCATGAGAGAGAACGTTCTTAAATTAGTATGCGAAGTGGGTATTTTCTCATTCGAATAGCCGAGTGATTGTGTGATAAGACTAAAAGACCGCGATGTGAAAGAATGTCGATACTCATGTCAGTGTAATTAAAATGGGAATAGCGGATTTTTTTCAAGGGGGGAAAAATAGATTACTCAGAAAATGTGAAACTTGTTCATTATGTAAAAGCGTAACATAATTGTACCATAAATTCAAAAACGTAACAAAAATGTAACGTTTTTAGGACCGTAACGTAAAACGTACCATTTTATTTAGAATGTACCAAAAACGGTAGGAACGTAACCTCGGTGGCAACCCTGTTTGTAAAAGCCGAATCTAATTGCCATCTAGGATTTTACTTTACAAAATATGGAGGAGGTCGACAACCTCTTTTATGCTTGTGTTATGTCACGAATTCACACGGGGCAAAATGTGTTTCTTTAAGGAGAGTGTCAAAATTTTAATGAAAAGGCATTTTTCAAAGGGAATATCCCCCAAAAAATTAATTATTTTCAAAAACCTGAGGGGGGACAAAAAAAACTAAAGAGAGGAGCAATTATCCCCCACCGACACTAGCGTCTGTTTTAAAGAAGAAAAAGAAAAAATCAAATTCTTGGCACAAAAATTAATGAAGCTGAAGTAAATATATATTAGACCCGTCTTGCAGATTCTGCGATGTAAAAAATGAAACCATTGTTCATTCAAATGTAATGTACACCATGTAGCCTGACACAGTGTAATTTTTTTAATAATTTTTTAAAGTGCCTCAAATACTATAAACTATCACTCTCACTTAAAAACCTGACTGACTACACATTCACAATAGGTACTAAACTTGATAGATACATTAGGATAGTGAATCTACAATAGATTAACATTCCACATTAAGAAGAAGAAAAAGGAAGAGGCCAAAATAGTCTCGACTGAAAATCCTGCACTGCAAGTTCTAACAGAATAAGAAAAAAAAAAAAAGAATAATCCAATCAATAATAATTCTTGCTTGTAGGATAAATTTGAATATAGGTGGCACTCAATTTGTTTGGTTTCACGATTCGTGCTGCCAAGAACAGTGTTCCTAATTCCCTAATGTGAGAATAAAGTAACTGAGTGCCAAAAAAGAGTAAAATTATATTAAGCTGCAATCCATAAGAAGTGCAAGAAAAATATAGTTTCTAGGTTATCTAAAACCATGCATTTATTACGGCTTTTTTCGGACGAACTTTCCAGTTCTTCTTTTAGTTTTATTTTTTTGCTTCAGTCTCTATTGATGTTTTTTAAGCTTTTAAAAGGCAAATCAAGCGCATATGAAGCAGCTTTTTTTTCAGAAAAGTCAAACCTGGGCAACCAAAAACATTCCTAATCAGCGAACTAAAAAAAAGACATATTAAGACAAGGATTTAGTGTCTAATTAAAGCTTATTCACCATCCGTTTTGTCTCCAACACCTAGAAAGAGATACATTCGGATTCAGTCACTTCAGATTTCACGGACTTGATTTTTTCTGTTAAACCTTACTATTGCGTTTTTACACAAAACAGGCATTTTTCGTGATTTTTCAAAATTCATTTGTCCTTTGACGTCATTTTTTGTGTTATGACAAGTCGATGAAATATTTCAACTTCATGCAGCAAAGTGTCCAGCTGAATTGGATTTGATACCTTAGAGGACCCCCTTATCTTGTGTAAAGTTTAATTCTTAGTTCGTGGGGCTAAACTATTCAGTCTTGATTGTGCCCTTACTTGATTACTATAAATTGAAGAGCTTGGATAAGAGATCTGAATAAACGAAAGAATATAAATGCCAACACCTACTTCACCACATATCTTAGAAAACCATTGAACTTATCCCATCTTGTGCTGGAGATATCCAGTTTTAATAAAACATACATAATACGATAATGTGAATTTGTTTTTCGATTAAACGGAGCAGAATTTTTTTCTAAGCTTAAAAAAGGGCAGTTCCTAAAAATGTTCTAGCATATTTTGCTACAAAAACTCTAAAAATCAGCTCAAAGGAAATATCATTTCAGCAAATTGTCAGCTTTGGGAGTTTCCCATGGTGCTACCCGCTTTGATTGAAAACTTTGCCAGCTCAGGAGACCTAGAATTTCATTGTCTTTTCAATCGAATTTGATAGTCAAACCACAGATTCTCAATAGCTCCCGATAGTCACTAGTTCCCAGGAAGGCTGCGCTAATACACCCTTTGTCCTTTAGACGGTTAGCCGACACTGAAGGTCACAAGCCAATTTTAAGGTTTCACAATTTTTCCGAAATCCTACAAAGTATTAGACAAAAAAAAAGCCAAAATGGTAGAATATCACCGTCTGATGCGACTTTTTGGGTCTAGGGTATCAGAAAAGCTTTAAATGTCACGATAAAATGGAAATTGGTAGACTAACTTCAGCAGAATGTTTCTGTAGCATTTTCTGAGGAACCACTTAACAATTTTAAATCCTCTTCTTTGGACAAATGTGGCCCATTACTGGATAATGGCTTGAATTTTGTCTGAAGAACAGTGTGGAATTCTTGACAGCTCAATTCCTGTCGATTGTGATAATTACAGTGGCGGATCCAAAGGGGGGCGCCCCCCTCCTCTAACCTAGTCTATAGTAGTGTTATTTACTTAATTAACGCAAGTTTGCGTTAATTAAACTTGCTCCAAACGCAAGTTTATCGGATCAACCTATTTTGCCTCCCCCCCCCCCTAAAAAAATCCTGGATCCATCCCTAGATGGTTAATAGCAGATAAGACCAATAAAGTGTGTTCAGAAGTTGCTGGGCTAAAATGCTTTTAGAAGCATAGAGGTATCAAGGCACTATGAACTCTTTGTCAAGGAAAAGGTGCCCTTCAGTGGACATAAATACCCCAAAAATTATGATAAGGCTTTCTACTCGAAAATTCCAGTGTCCAGTCCAGAGGTACTACCACTCAGTTCCGGTCGCTTTTCATAGGTACTGGAAAACATAAACCTACTAATTTCCTTTCTCGTCAATATTGGCACATTTTTTGCACATTATTGACACACTATATTGAGACATTATTGGCATATACGTTGGGTATTTTGTTTCAATTTCTCCGTTGAATACCGTTGTTATATTTTAAATCGATGTTTCCGTGACCAAAATCTCAAAGCCCCACAAGAAAAAGTTTAATTTTAAGTAGAATTAAAGCATTAAAGTAAACCTAAAATTTAAAAGGGAAAAAGTTCAAAATAAAGTAGTATGTTCTAAAATAAATTTAGAATTGGAAACACTGACTGAGAAGCATAGTGGTTTCAAATTACCGTTTCCATAAGATGGACTGCACCGGGGAGTATGTGAAATGGTCTATGACGGGCCAAATACAAAAAGGTCAACCAATCACAAATGCCTACCTTTTTGCGAACCTAATACAACATCAACCAATGTGATATACCCACTTGGACAATATGAGAGTAATGTACTCTTCTCAAAGTAAAACATTCTCGTAGGCCAGGTTCTTCAACAGTGTTTCCATGCCTACCGATTTATCGTGACATTTTACGATTTTTTTTTAACCGTAGTGATGAAAAATCCGATTTGACGACAAATATCGATATCTAGTTCATTGTCCATTCTAACAAAATTTGTTTACTGAAATTTAGATAAGTTCCTGACGTTCAAATGTGGGATTTGCGAAAATTATGTTAGGCTCATATAGTACAGGCTTCAGACCTTGAACCATATTAAACTGAAAAAAAAAAATTCAAATGAAAGTAGAAAATTACTAAAAATTAAAACGAGCTGAAATTATCCTGTATACATATTGATTTGTTGTTAATTCAAGCAGCCACGGCTCAACTTTAAAGATAATAAAATATATACGCAATGTCAGAAATCGTTTAATCGCCCATTTAAAATACAGTAAAAAAAATGTTTGTACTCTGTCCTCACTGGGGTTTATTCGCAATGAAGAGACCCCAGGCCTGATCACCAGCAGAACAACGCTTCACTTTTGCCTCCCAGCCTTCCAAGATGTAATCGTAGTCCCTTTCAGAGAATTCCTGAAATGTAAAATAAGGGACTGGGTAAGTAACTAATTTCACAGCTAAGGACAAGCACCTTTGATTAATAAATACAAATACATACCAGTATCGTATATAAAGTAACCTAACAAATTATACGCAAAGTGCAATGATTACATTATCTTTCACATCACTAAATGAAAATATCAGATAGCACTTTCCGAGTCTATAAAAAAAAATCTCTAAAGCAGACTTTAATAAGTGCCGCGTCATTATAAAGAAAAAAGGAACTGCAGTTAGTAAAAAAAAAAAAAAAAAATAAAAGAAAAAAAAGAAGAAAAAAATGCTGATGAATATCTTCTACAAAGGATGTTATTAGGCCCAAGACACACTTAGCGTTTTGCCGAGCGTTTTTGGCCGTTGCTACTCTAGCGCGTACACACTGAATGGTAAACATTCTGCCATCGCAACATAAGTCGATTATAATATATCTTATAATTGTTTATATTATAAAATGTAATAGCTTATAATAGTTATTATGGATAATATATTAGGGAACACAAATAAAATAAGCACTCAGTCTTTTTTAATTTATGATAAATAGCTTTCGATATGTTTAGGGTCAAAGGCAGGGGCTAATTAGGGCCAAACTCCCTGACATTTCAAACTTCCTTGAATTTCTAGGCAGTTCCTAATCAAATTATCTAGCTTTTTTGTATAATTGCCTTCTTCCTTCCCAGGAAAAGAAATTCATGTGTACTTCCAATTTCGTTTTTTTAATAATACACCCTCTGCAAACACTCTCTCATCAGCAGTCGTCAGTGGTAAAAAAAATCACCAAATTTATACGTTTCCATTTAGTTCCAAAGACCACCATTACGACGAAGGCGTTAAAATAACGACCGTTTATTTTTGCTTTTGTTTATTGTAGGTAAAACAAACGCTCGGTAAAAACACTAAGTGCGCCTCGGGCCTTATGGTGAAATTTGTTAAAGCTATTATATCAGTTCAGCTGATGATGAAACCAAATCGAGAAACCCAAAATGCTTTGGATTCCCCCTTGGCAGGAGGTTTGAACATCATAATTATATTTCCTGCTGGTTCTACGGGTATTCTATTGCTTTTCGTAGCTGCCCCAAAAACTGCCAGAGGTTCGTTCTCATTTATCAAGGCTATCGCCTAGCCTATGTTAATACCCAAACTTTAGGTGAAATTCAGAAAATTTTTACAAGAGGGTAGGAGATCTGTGAAAAAGGGAAGAATAGCTGATGGTGACTGATGATACATTTTACATATTTCCTTACATAATTCTCCGAAACATAAAACAAAACAAGTAAATACGAAAATGTATGAAACAGGGCTGGCTCATCAGAGAATATAGATTCGGGTTTTTTTAATATCTTATCCGGGCTCGGTGTCCAGTCTGTATATTTTACAAACTACTAATATACAAAGGATGTTTTTGAACACTAATTACAGTGGGGTTTTCTCAAAGACTTTATATTACTCCAACTCTGGGTAAAATTACATCGAGAAATCTAAGGTGTTCTAGGATCCCTGTAGACAGGAAGTTATAATTATATTTCATACTGGCTAAACGGTTATTCTACTGTTTTTCACAGCTACCCCAGAACTGATTCAGCTTTGTCCTCGTTTATTTAGGCTACAATGACTGTTAACATAATTTCATAAGGATTTATACCCAAAGTTTTAGTTAGGATTAGGGAAGACTTTCACAAGCGGGTTGGAGTCTACTGCGAAAAAGGAATAATAGCTGATACCAACCAATACATTTTACATATTTCCTCACAAAATTCTCTTACAAAGGTACATTATCAAGATCCAAAGCCAAAAGGGCCTCCATAAAATAACCACGAGTAGGAAATGTTATGATTAATTAATTAAAAAAAACTTTTTCCACAAAATAAGATTTTCAAAGAAAAGTAAAGAACTCCATTAAACAAAAAATGAGCAAAAATAAAATCAAATAATCTACCAAGCGTGAAACTACAAATCAGCATCGATAAATAAATGAAACCCAAAACGAACAGAAATTATAATAAATAACCGAGTCAAACTCAAAACGAGCAGAAATTAACATAAGTTGGGCGCAAAACCCCTATGCCTTCCAAAGGCCAGAACAAAATTTGCACTTTACTGAAAAAAATATAAATGTTTTTACTTTTATAACTTTAATAAATCAAATAATATTAACATTTTGATTACTAAATATCAGTATATGTATATTAAACTGACAATGCACATTCATTTGTATTTTGTGGAAAATTTTTTTTTTAATTAATTTCTGTTCGTTTTATATTGACATAGTCTTTTCAGGGAAAAAGAAAATAATACTTTAAATCTTTTCGTTTTTTAAAACTTTATAGTTTGGCCTGCTATTTGTATGCTGGAGAAAAATTTTCAGCAATTTTTAACAACATACACCCTTTTAAAAATCTGGACACAAATAGTACTGTTTAATTTAGTTTCATACCTCCTCTAGTTGACCTGAAATGGAAAACTTGATACCATTCGCAAAAAAAATCTGTTTACTTTCTTTGATAGCTTGGATACAGTCACGCTATTTTGATTTGGTTAAATTTTAAGAGCAGAAGTAGCCCCGAAAGTTTGAACATAATACCCTCAGTGGTTCTTGGGATACTGCTGAGATGCCTTATTAGGAATTAGCATTATCACAGTGCATTTTGATTTAATCTTAAGGCAACATTTAGTTTTTAAACATAATGGGCAAATGATAGGGTGGGCGTGGGAGGGTGGGAGTGGAAGGGGGTTGCCCTCCAATCACTTTCGACTATTTAAAAGGGCATCAGCCCTTTCTATTTTCAATCGACTGAGCCTTTTTCGAAGTTCCCACGACAACTCCTTCGATACGAAGTGCCCTGGTCTAAAAAACAACAACAGCAAAAAATAATACATTATACCCACATCGATCTTTACTATAAAAATGTCAAGCCTTCCAATCACTTTCGACTATTAAAAAGGAAAATAGGCCTTTCGATTTCCAATCGAATGAGCCCTTTTGGAAACGACAATGCTTTCTGTAAACACCTTATATGCCCCCAGGGCATAAATTACTACCCTTACCCTCAGGTCTGTTAGGGTGGTGGTCATCCTCTAAGACTGAATTTCCCGAACTTTCAACTACGTTGAAAGTTCGTTCAAAATTTTGATTGGATGTGTTTATGGAAATGGTGGGCGTGAGAGGGGCGGTAGTCGCTCTCCAATCACTTTCAACTATTAAAAATGGCCCTAGCCCTTTCAATTTCCAATCAAATGAGCCCTTTTGAATTTTCTACGACAAAACTTTCAATAATAATTTTATATGCCCCTAGGGCATAGCTTACAACCCTTGCCCGAGTGCTGGGAGGGGGGTGGGTGTCAGTCTCAAAGACCTATTTTCCAGAACTTTCTACTACGTTGAACAAAATGGCTATCTGAAAATTTTGATTGGATTTGTTTGGAGGAATGGTGGGCGTGAGAGGAGGGTTAGTTTCCCTCCAATCACTATCGACTGTTACAAAGGGCACTAGCCCTCTCGATTTCCAATTGAATGAGCCCCTTTTGAAGTTTTACGACAGCTCTGTCTATAAAAACCTTATATGCCCCCAGGGCAGAACTTACAACCTTTGCCCTCGGGGCTCTGGGGGGTTTGTCATCCTTAAATACATAATTTCCAGAACTTTCAATTACGTTGAACAAAATGGCTATCTATAAACTTTGATTGAATGTTTTTGGGGAAATGGTGGGCGTAAGAGGGGGGTTAATTACTCTTCACTCACTTTCGACTATTAAAAAGGGCAATTTCAATTTCCAATCAAATGAGCCCTTTTTGAAGTTTCTACAACAACTTTCTATACAAACCTTATATGTCCCCAGGGTATAACTTACAACCCTTGCACTGAGGGCTCTGATGGGGTTATCATCAAGATGATCAAGATAATGGATATCTCAAAATTTTGATTGGATGTGTTTGGGAAAATGGTGGGCGTGAGAGAGGCGTTAGTCGCTCTCCAATCCCTTTCAACTATTAAAAAAGGCACTAGCCCTTTCAATTTCCAATTGAATGAGCCCTTTTGAATTTTCTACGCTTTCAATAAAAACCTTATATGCCCCCAGGGCGTAACTTACAACCCTTGCCCTGAGGGCTGTGGGGGGGGGAGGGGTTGTCATCCTTAAAGACCTGATTTCCAAAACTTTCAACTACGTTGAATAAAATGGCTATCTAAAATATTGATTGGATGTGTTTGGGGAAAAGATGGGCGTGAGAGGGGGGTTAGCTGCCGTCAAATCACTTTCGACTATTAAAAAGGGCACTAGCCCTTGGAATTTCCAATCAAATGACCCCTTTTTCAAGTTTCTACGACAAAGATTTCAATAAAAGCCTTATATGCCCCCAGGGCATAACTTATAACCCTTGCCCTGAAGACTGTGGGGGGAGTGTCCTGCTCAAAGGTATAATTTCCTGAAGTTTGAACTGCGTGGAACAAAATGACTATCTCAGAACCTTTATTGGATGTGGTTGGGGAAATGGTGGGCGTGGAAGGGGTGTTAGTTGCTTTCCAATCACTTTCGACTATTAAAAAGGGCACTAGCCATTTCAATTTCCAATCGAATTAGCCCTTTTTGAAGTTTCTACGACAACGTGTTATATAAAAACCTTATATGCCCCCTGGGCATAATTTACAACCCTTGCCCTGTTGGCTGTGGGGGGGGGGGGGGGGGGGTTGTCATCCTCAAAGAGCTTATTTTCAGAACTTAAAACTACGTATCTAAAATATTGATTGGATGTGTTTGGGGAAAAGGTGGGCGTGAGAAGCGGGTTAGTTGCCCTCTAATCACTTTCGACTATTAAAAAGGGCACTAGCCCTTTGAATTTCCAATCGAATGAGCCTTTTATGAAGTTTCTACGACAACGCCTTCAATATAAAAACCTTATATGCCCCCAGGGCATAACTTACAACCATTTCCCTAAGGGCTGTGGGGGACTGTCCTCCTCAAAAACATAATTTCTATCTAGAAATCAACTACGCTGAACAAAATGGCTATCTCAAAATTTTGATTGTATGTGTTTCGGGATATGGCGGGCGTGGAAGGGGTGTTAATCGCCTTCCAATCGCTTTCGACTATTAAAAAGGGCACAAGCCACTCCAATTTCCAATTTAATGAGCTCTTTTCGAAGTTTCTATACAACTCCTACGATACGAAGTGCCCGGGTATAGAGAAAGAAGAAGAAGAAAAAAAAAGTAATACATTGTGCCCATATCGTTCTTTACTTAGGCAGCGCTATCGCGCTGCCTATGGTAAGGGTACATACCGAACGAAATAACATCAATGCAAAAAATGTACGGCAGACTATACCAAGTTAAAGTCAGGGGGGGTCTCGAAAATTCAGTTATATCATAAAAAAGTCAGCTAGTCCAGGTCACGTCCTCCAATCAGCACCGCAAACCATATACCTAAATAAAATTAATCAAATATAATATTATAATCACCCTTCCAAGGGTTCACCCCCATTCACCAATACAGAAAAAACATAATTTTTAATATAACAATTCGTGGTAACAAGTAGTTAGCTTTCGACACCGCTTTCTGCAAACGCCCATGGAACTTCAGTTGCTCATCAACAAGTACCCCCAAGTCTCGTTCTTCCTGACTGGTTTGTAGCTGAATATGAGACTGCGACTTCTGGTCGCGGACGGTATACTGGTGATGATGATTGTTACTGCCGAAATGGAAGACACTGCATTTATTGATGTTGAACTCGAGCAGCCATTCACTGGCTGCAGAAGATTTCATAAGGATTTATACCCGAAGCTTTAGTTAGGATTAGGGAAGATTTTCACAAGAGGGTTGGAGTCTACTGCGAAAAAGGAATAATAGCTGATACCGTTACATTTTACATGTTTCCTCACAAAATTCTTTTACAAAGGTACATTATCAAAGAAAAAGATCCAAAGCCAAAAGAGTCTCCATAAAACAACCACGAGAAGGAAATTTTATGATTAATAAGGGTACGTACCGAACAAAATAATATTAATACAAAAAATGTACGACAGACTATACAAGAGGAGATTCTAACTAATGAGAATGTAATTAAAAGAATAAAAAACACATAAAGAAAGAAAATCCGCGATTTGCACAAAATCCATAGTTGTTCGCTAGTATCCGTCGATAGCAGTTCATATTTTTTTGGATTTTGTGCAAATCGCGGATATTGGCGAATAACTCGCTTTTATGGCTGTTAGGTATTTGGTTTTAATTCTTTTAATTTTTGGCTTTTATTGAATTTTATTCATCTTTTAAGTTTTTGGTTTTTTCTTTGGTTTTTTTGGTTGTTTTAACATTGACTTTCCGCGTTTGTTTTTTGTTGTTTTTTTTTCTTCGGCACTTTCCTTGGATACATTATTTCGTTTCGCGCTGAAGAAGAGAGGCGTTTGTCCTCTCGAAATATTCGCTTTGTTTTTTCAGTATTTTCATTTGGCCTATAAAAACCCCATTTTTGCTCGTTTTTCTTTCTTTATGTGATGTCAGGCCAATGTGGTTTAAGAAATTATCTTAGAATAAAAAACATGAATAATACTAATAAATGATACCATATATGAAACAGGGCTCATCAAAGAGGTGCCACCATCGCATGGAGATTTGAGTTTTTTTCCTTACAAAATATTCTTATACAAAGGATGTTTTTGGACGTTTATTACAGCGGGATTTTCGTAAAGACCTTAGTTCAGTATACTTAAAGACCTTACTTCACTAAGCGGGATACGTAAAGACCTTACTTCAGTATATTAACTATTTTCTACATGATGCATGAAAAAAATGATCTAAAATCAATGGGAGAATATCGGTCTCAGATGGTAAAAAAAGAAGATTTTTTTTTGGGGGGGGGGATCCATTGATGAGTGATTTGTTTTGTAGTTGTGAGAATGGCCGCAGAAGCCATAAGGCTTTTTGGCAAATATTTCTTTTTTGTATTGTTTTTTTTTTTAAATAAATTCTCTCTCTGCTCTTAACAAGATCATTCAAATCGTTCATTAAAAATGACCAGACAGTTGATAAAATCTATTGGCTCAACCCCCCAAAATATTTTGAATAGTGACGTTTCAGGCCTAAGCTAGTATTATCTCTTACTGGAAAGAGGATAAAGCCAGGTAATTTCACCCATCCTACTTCTCCCCAGAAGCCCGAATTTGTATTTGAAACTAAGGGAGTTAAAAACTTAGAAAATGAAAACTTGTAGAGCACAAAAATTAAAATTAGAATGAAAATTAAAGAACACACATGGTTTTTTTCTAGGCTAGAACTGGATAAAACAATCTATGTAAACGGGTCGTTTGCGTTCGAGCCCATCTCAAACCTTCTGGTCCGCGTTAGAATTTTGGCATTTTCAAACAGTTGGAAAAGAAAAAGGCATAACAAAGCCACCAGCGAAGGAGAGCTCTGTTTGTGACATAAAAGAAAAAGTGCAAGGAGCCCCAAGGAGCCTCATCCCCCCAAAATATTTTGAATAGTGACGTTTCAGGTCTAAGCTAGTATTATCTCTTACAGGAAAGAGGATAAGACCAGGTAATTTCACCCCTTCTACTTCTCCCCAGAAGCCCGAAATTGCAGGCGAAACTAAGGGAATTAAAAACTTCCGAAAATGAAAATTTGTAGCAAGAAAAAAAAGTTTTTTCAAACCTTTATACCATATCTAAAAGTGGCACAGGCTTGATTTCTTCCTCAAGAACGTTTCATATTCTTGTCGTCCAACCTCCCCCGTTCTCCATTGAATAATTTCTGCTGATGCTCATGATGCCTAGTTAGGCTTAACATTTATATAGAACACATTCAAAATAAACTTTAAGGCCAATGCTTACCTTGACAAATTCATCTTTTTTAGCATGGAAGCTTTTAACTTCCTTCTTGAGTATATCAATGAAGAAAGAGGTTTTATCAATAGCTTCAACGTCTTTGAATCCAACCGTTGAAAGGACTTCTCCGTACTGCTGAACCGTCAGAAGATGATAGCCACGCTGAGAAACATATCGGGTGAAATCTTCGGAATGTTCTTGTTCACCACGACAATAATCTGATATGAGCACTCGACCTCCGGGTTTCAGCCATTTCTACAAGGGAGAAAATCATCAAGTGCTGAAGAGTAAAAATTAGTAAACGATTTCCTTTAAATAGGGCATTTTGCTGTCTGTAAAGGGCATTGTCCAGAATATTTTTCGAAAAAAGAAGAGGAATTTGAGTGAACAAATTTCGAAACGGGTTTCTTCGATGTAAATTCAATGGGTGAAGATTCTAGGAGGCCAAAAAATTTTGTCATCAAAATAATGTCTGCTTTATAATTTACACGTTAAACATCAAAATTATGCAGCAAATACTAATTTAAGATTTGCAAGGATGTTTAAATTACCTTTTTTTTTAAATTTCTTGTATATTTCTCACAAATTTGTTTCATTTTGAATATAATTTGTTTATCACAACATCGCTGCTTAGCTGGCAGAATCTCTTTCATTAAAAACTTTCTCATTTACTTAGACTTAGATCCTCCGACGCTTAGTGGCGTTTAGAGCAGCAATGGTTTGCCTTGACGTCGGACGATCATGAGCCGGAGACCAAAGCTGATTGGCAGATTTTCTTAGAACTCTTGTCTCATCCTCAAGAGAATAACCAATAGTGATCCGTTGTCTATCACTCTTCCGGAGGCCGGAGGAGGGGGGGGGGTCAGACACCAAAGGTCATAGGGAAGCCGTTCATTTCTCATTCGAGTTATGTGACCCCAGTGTCGACACTTTCTAATTCAAACTTCGTCGGTTGTTTGTGTCTGCTTCATGAGAAACCAGATCTGGGTGCTAGGTGCTCTATCACCCCAACTAAACGCAAGTGTTCTTCGCAGGCAGTTGTTTTCGACAGGCTCAGCTCTAGACAGGCTCGAGGATTCACATCCACAAGTATACATGGAGATCACATTGTTGGTGAACAGGCACAACTTCATCACCAGAGAGTACTTGCTAGACCTCCAAGCAAAGACTTTCTCGGCAAATTTCTGAGTAATTTTACAAATGGAAAAATAATCCAACCGGTGTTTAGTTTACTGTAGAGAAGAACAAGCAGAAAAACATTTGTGAATAAAGGAATAATACTTTTCATCCCATGTCATTCTAAATAAAACCGGTTTTTCTTTTACATTAATAATCTGAATTCCGGTTCGATAGGATTAGTAATGTCCGGTTTTGTTACTAACGAAGACTTTTTTTTGTCAGGGTCACTTAGTATATGATAAGAAAGATTAAAATATTATCAGTGACACATTCCCACTCTTTTTTTTTAATAAATACATCCAGACTGTGTTCAATAAGCTACATAGTTAACTTCAAGATAGCATTTATTACAGCCCAAGCAGTTGCATTGCTAGGGGGGCAAGGGGACGGCTGTCCCCGGGCTCAGCCTCTGAGGGAGTGCTAATTTTTTTTAAGGGAAGGGGGTGACATTTTTTCCCCCATTCCGCGGGCTCAGCCTCTGAGGGAGTGCTAATTTTTTTTAAGGGTAGGAGGTGACATTTTTTTTCCCCATTCCTACCAAAAGTATACGATTTCTAAGAGTATATCAATTTTCCAAGACAGTCTCTATGTTAAGGCTCTTAGAAAAATGATTGATTTAGAAAATATTATATATTTTATTTAGAAAATATTATATATTTTTTTTAAGCGTTTTTCTTTTTTTCGGGTTTTGTCCGGCATGCAGTAATGCATTGGATTGTGTTTTTTAAATATGATGTTTGTTTATTTATTTATTGTAACCCGTTTGTAAATAAAAAAAAAAAAAAAATGTTTGTGTTTTTTATTAATTAATTCTTAGATTTGCTTGGGTAATTTATGGAAAACTACTTCTAATTAAAGACAAAATTAAAAAGGGTAAACTTATTTCTTTTTTTTTATCACAAATATGTAAAATGGCGCCTCTGCTGTAAGGCGACTTCATTTTTCTTGAGGGGAAGAGGACAACATATTTTTTCCCGAATTTTTTGTCGAGGGGAAGAGGGCAGCATACTTTTTCCCAAACTTTTCGTTGAGGGGAAAAGCGCAACATATGTTTCCCATTCCTTACAAAAGTATACGTTTTATCAAGAGTGCATCAATTTCTTAGGACAGCCTCTATTTTGAGGCTCTTAAAAATTGATTGATTGATATGTTTTTAATCAATTCTTTGATATTTAGTTATTTATGAATAAATATTCCTACTTAAAGAAAAATAAAAACAGCAAATATTTGTTTTAATCTTTTTTTAAATATATTTTTTTAATAAATTCTTTGATATTTCGTTATTTGTGAATAAATACTCCTACTTAAAGGAAATTCAAAATAGAAAACTTACATAGAAATGGGAAAACAACGTTTCTTTATCACCAATATGCAATATAGTGTCTCTACTGTAGACAACATCAAATGATCCTTCAGGGAATGAATGCTTTGTAATATCACAGATTTCAAAGGACACTTTTGTTTTGACCTCTAGAGGCTGTTTGGCTTGATTCTCCAGCGCCAGGGTAATCATGTTCGTGGAGAGATCAACTCCATGCACTTCAACACCGTACGTGCCTGCCATGTGGAATGCAGACCCTCCTATACCACAGCCTACATCAAGCACTTTCATTCCAGGTTTCAAGTTTAAAAGCTTGCAGAACTCCTATAAAAATACAACATTTCTTCAGTTCTCTAGAATACCTACGTTTTAATAAATTTAAACCTATTTTTAACTATATTTATGTCATAAATTTATAAATTTGAACAAAAATTTGAAAGCGATTATAATTAAATTTAACCTATCTTTAAATAATAAAACCAGTTCTATATCATAAATAGATTTTTACCTACTTTTTTGATAAATTAAAATATCTGCAGACGTATGCATAGCGATACTATTCTGACTTGCAAACTTCAAAAGGAAAACTCTACCATCTTCAGCGGCAGCCATAGTCCCAGCCCTCAGCAAACAGTTCGTGGTAACGAACTGGAGTAAGGAGCAAACCTGCTCAATAGTAACCGAAACTCTAAAAAACGTAATTTTGATACCAATAGATACATAAGAAATCGGCTTATTATGTTGATTTTAAATATACAAGTTTCATTCAGTTTAGTCTTACTTATTAGCGGCTACGAGCCAGAGAAAATTTGCCTAATTTTCAAAAAAGGGGGGAAACACTCCCTAAAGTCATAAAATCTTAATGAAAATCACACCATCAGATTCAGCATATCAGAAAACCATATCTATATTTTCAGCATATTAGAAAGTTCTTTTTATATGTCTTGATTTCTCTTTTCCGTCTCAATTTTACGCGTGATGTTGTTAAGGGTAATAGTATGGGGTAAATTTTCAGCGGGACTGAATTGTCTAAAGGATATATCCTTCTGGAGGGGGATTTATCCGTGGAGGTGGTGCCAGATTTCCTGGCAATATTTAACAAACGATCAGAAATTAAATTAAAATACGAGCTTTCTTCAACTGAAAGTAAGGAGCAACATTACAACTTAGAACGAACAGAAATTATTACGTATATGAAGAGGATTACCCCCTCTTCAACACCTCGCTCTTTACGCTAAAGTTTGAATTTTGTCCCGATTGTGTAAGAACGACTCCTGAAGCACAAGGGTCGTTTAATTAGAACAATAGGAAGCTTTTTCAAAGTACTAAAAAACGTTAGCTTAAAGAGCGAGGCGTTGAGGAGGGGGCAGTCCCCTTCATATGTGTAATGATTTCTGTTCGTTTTAAGTTTTAATGTTGCTCCTTACTTTCGGTTGAATAAACTTATTTTTTACTGAATCACATAAGAGCTCCAAGAAGCTGCCAAAGTTAAGTTCCTGATCAAGAATCTGTCAAATGTGCTTCTGAAGAAGAGCTGTAAAGCACTGGAATCAACTGAAGGACTCAACTGTCAGCACCCTCTCTATTCAGTCTTTCCAATACCAACTTGACAAGGAGCGGGAGAAGAGGCGGTGGAGGTTCGACCTGCACCGACCTCCAGGAGTCATCGACTCAAGAGCACTACAGGTCTCGAGGACCTTAAAGCTCTCAAATGGATTAAAGCGATTAATGTAAGGTTATTAAGACAAATTACAACATGCTTTTAAATAAATTTAACCTACCTTAAAATAATAAAACCAGCTACATAAAGAATTTTAATAGTCAATTACTTTTAAATAATAGGAACCGTTCCATAGTTTAAATAATTTATAAAATAATTTTTAAATAATTTTCACCGACTTTTAGAGAATCATACCAGATCCATAGAAAACTTACTTTCATCGCATATATATGGAGGCAAAGATGTACACCCATCGGGTTCAGGGGTTCCCTGGAGGGGGATAAAAACTAAAAATATACATTTTGGCAACAATTCTTTATATTTTCAGTTGGAGGCCTAACTGTGTAAACAGAAATTTATGGTAGGTATCAAAGGCGGATCTAGATGAAAATCTTGGGGGCAGGGGGGGGGGGGCAATTTGACAGGGACATCAATAATTGACCAAATTAATAAGTTTATTTAAAAATAAGAGTAGAAAAGAGAAAAAAAAACGAAATGAAGGCGCCAGAAAAATCGAAGGGGTCTGCCGCCCTCCTGGATCAACGCTTTATGGGTATTGAAGCGAACCAAGTCCGTTATTTGTTTTGAATACAGCAAAATAAACTATTTTCACTAGATAGGTATTTGACGTAAAGTGTTGCTTTCTAATTCAATTTAGTCTGATTTGGAAAATGACAACAGTGCCTAAGGCATAATTGTGAAGCTTGGGGGTAACTACAGGCTTTGAATGCTTGTGTTTTTTTGTTGTTTTTGTTTGATTTTTTAAAATAAAATTTTACACGACACTTTATTTCTATTTATTTGTTAATTATTTTAATCATTATACAATTATTTTTATTATTAGGCCTATACAATTATTTCAATTATTTCTTCAATTATTCTTTCTTTCTCAAACAGCCTCTTGACCCTGTATTTCGCATTCGTTTTTTTTTGTAAATTTCAAAGGGGAAATAATTCTTATTATTTTTACAATTAATTAACTGGGACAGATTACAATCATGTTACTAACAGAAGAGAATAAAACACGGGTAAGATCAACAACATTTTATTCTACCAGTTTACAAATTTAAACTTTTCAAAAGCTTCTAGTTTCGAAACAAAGCAAACGATACATAAATGGCTAGCCACATATAGCTATATATTGTCTTATATTGCAAAGGTTATCCATATATAGGTACTGGCCGTGTATAGGCGATCCATCAGAGGGGCCAAAGCCGCGAGGGGAAAGTGGCTTTTATTTCGATAAACAACTCAGTTCAATCTTATACCAACTTATGCCAAGACAACTAAACAATAAAAAAAAACAAAAGAAGATAAACCAAATGAGCCAAACTTGTAAAACATCTAGGATTATTTTTTTTAAAATTCATTGGGCCCACTCTGGTGTTACAAAAGAAGAAAAAAGCACATGTTAAGCAAATAAAAACTAGTTGATTCGTCTCAGAAACGAGTTGAGTTATGTCAGAAATCCCCTCGTTAAGTACCTTGTTAGTTCGGACTATAGCTAAGTAAAAAAAGAAGCTAACCAGAGAATTGTAAATTTATGTGACACTTATTATCACCGTTGGCAACATGGGTGTCCAAGATTTTTTGGGGGAGGGGGGGGGACAAAATTTTTTTTAAACGCATAAAAAATATGTTCATTTCAATTAAATTTTTACGAGCCAGAGGGACATTTCAGGGGTCAAACCCCGTACTCCCCCCCCCCCGATAGAGCCTTGACCATCAGCTGGAGCGGAAAAATATGCAACGCTGAAAAGCGGAATTCGTTCAATTTCAATTCTCGGTTTTAAATAATAATAAATGCAAATAATGTAAATATGAGAAGTAAATAATCATAAGAGACTAATTTTAACTTGAAATTGGTAATGAATTATCGTGAAACCAACAATATTAGTCAGGCAAATACAAAGAGCGTCGCTCTGCAATCTCTTAAGTTCTTCAGTTTTTTATACAATTTCTTGGAATTTATGTATGATGTCGTATTTTTAAGGTTCCCCCCTCAAACAATCTCCTGCGCAGTGGCGGATCCAGGGCAGTGGGGGTCGAGGGGGGCGTGCGCCCCTAGCATAGTCTAAAGTAGTGTAATTTACTTAATTAACTCAAGTTTGCGGTAATTAAACTTGCTCATAACGCAAGTTTATCGGAACAACCTATTTTGCACCCCCCCTCCCTAAATTTTTTTCAGATCAACCTATTTTGCGTCCCCCCTAAAAAAAATCCTGGATCCGCCCCTGCTCCTCCGCGCAGTTTTTAAGCCCCCCTTTTCCCCAAAAAAGCTCCTACATACGTCCCTAATTCCAGTTTATTATCTTTTGAGCAGCATTTCCAACCTTGCATAAGTCAGCAAATTATTATCTTTTTTTTCATATAATACATTGGTTACTTACCTTTAAAATATCATCGAAAACGTTCATTCAAGCCTGTGACTAAAAACATTTTCAGGCTAATTTAACTATTAGATTTTTTTTTCGTTTATTATTAATATATTTTTTGTTGACAACCACTTTCTATTTGATTTATTACTGCTTATAGCAGAGCAACAGCTGTATGTTTATTCATTTTTTTACCAGAAATTTCGGACATATTATAGATAATAAATAATTAAAGACTATACTATAGCTCTTATCTTTTAGGGACGATATATTTTAAATCAGATTATTATTATTATTATCATTATTATTATTATGGAACAGCTAGAGTTGGCATCTACAGACAGGCTCTTGTCAACTTTAAGCCACCTGTGTTAACAAATGTAGGCCAAAATCGACTCCAATAATAATCTTAATTTCTAAAAATTTAAAATCTAACTCAAATTTAATTTAACTATTCAATAGAAATAATTTTTAAATTGACTCGCTGAAGTAAAAAGAAAAGAAGAAACTGAGCAGAATATTGTATTTTCTGCAACTTATGAAATGTCACAAAAAAATCTGATTTATCATATAATTTCAAAAGTTGATATAATTTTGTTTTTCCAAGGGTATGACCCCCCCCTTAATCCAGCCCTCTCCAAAAAACAAGCTCCTACATGTGAAAGCGATTCCAGTAAATCGCATTTTGAACAGCTTACAGGAAAAGCTTTTTTAAATTCACTTAGGGCGGCAAAGTATCTTTTTTCTTCATATATTACTTCGGTTATTTCCTGTTTACATATTCTACATATTGAATTGAATTTATTTATAACCCGTTGAAATACAATCATCCCTTGGATGTTTAGTCATCCCTTGGATAAGCAAATTAAAATAAAAACAAAAACTTTTTGGCTTAAACACTATATGATTCACTCTCTTTTTCTTTTCTACTGCTTTCTTCTTTCACTGTTATAATTTTTTTTTCGTTATTTCTTTTTTACCGCTCATAGAGCAACATCATTTTGTTTAGTCTGTTCACCATTTTTTTACAACGTGCGGATAATAAATATCTAAAGACGAAAGGAGAACTCTTATCATTCAGTGATAAATATGAAAAAATCAAATTAGGATCTACAAACCCTTGTCGTTTCCAGGCCACCTGTGCTAACAAACGTGGGCCCGAAAATACGTTCATATCGCAGAATACCGCTTCTGCTATATTGATTCTCATCTAAAAAGGCTTGAAAGCTTTCATACTGCTCTTCTGAGTGTGTCATTTTCCTTAGTAAAAAGCACAACTGATTTGGATTAGCTTTTGCCTGAAATAAATAGAAAGATAACAGAATTATTTTTTAAAAGGCAAGTTGAAACATTGAATATAAGCTATGTGACTATATACCACAGTTCATATATTATCCAGTATGATCATTCTCTATCTCACCCATTATAAAAACCCGGACCGGGGTGCGAGTGCTCCGGAGAACGTTTTGGCAGATATAAACATGTTAGACATGCTAGACTGTTCCGACTGTTTTCATCAAAGTGCATTGAAACAAACGGAAATAAAGCTAATGCAGAAACAGGCTAAACAAGCTAAGGCAGAAATAAGTGGGAGGAGCTTTTTGTTCACGAAGACCAGAAATGATCTGCGATAAGCTTACTGGTATATTCTGTCTACTGTGTTATATACTGAGCTGAGGTGGCTTTCAAATATTACATATGAAAAAAAGAACAAAATATGATAATCAGGTGTCATTTTCCTTAGTAAAGCACGGTGTATTTTAATTGGCATATTACCACATATAAAAACAAGATATAAGCAATGTCGTACCAGGGGTCGGGAGGGGGGGGGGGGTAAAAACATATCAAAAATGTAAAGTTAATATTTAATCCCTCTTGATTTCTGGGAATATTTCTGGTCTACGCTGTTATTATGAAAGTAAAGAGTAACATTAAACGCCCAAATGAGCAGAATTTATTTGTCAAACCGGACAACCGTTCAATTAGGTGTGGGACAACCCCACACCTGTCGTATCCAGGGGTGGGGTTGTAAGGTTTGAATCCCTTCTGAAATTTCGCCCGACTCTTACAAAAGTAACTAAAATACATATAAACAAATTTTTGTTGCGTTTTGTTAAGTTTTTTGGTAGCCCCCCCCCCACCCCAAAAAAATCCTGGATATGTAATTTTCCTTATTAAAAGCGCAGTTGATTGAATTGGCAGACATAAATAGAAATATAAAAGTAGCCTATTTAAATTGGAAGTTAAAACACTGAACACGAGTTATACGCCTGAACACAGAGGTGGATTACAAAAATATTTTTTAAGAAAACTATTGAATTAAACGCGGCATTTTTGTCACTATCGTTGGAAAAAGCAGAGTCGATTTGAATTAGCTTTTGCCTCAAATAAATCGAAAGATAAGATTTTTTATAATTGTCAGGTTCAAACATTGAATATGAGCTAGGAAACTGTATAATTAATTTAAAAAAATTCCAATAAAGTAGGACCACAGAGAAATAGGGGGACTTGCAAAAACTTTTATGACTAAAAAACTTTGTTATTTTTACTGGCTTAGAATTTCATACAAACAGTTTTAAAACCAATCAGGTTTTCCAAAGGCGGAGTTATATGTCTGTCCATGTATAAGGAGTAGTGTGATTGGCTTTAAAAAAAATACTTCACAAATACATAACAACGAAATTAAAACACACTTTTTACCATGGAGTAAACTTCTAAGCGAAGAGAAATGGCTGACTTCTATCTAACTCTGTATAGAAACAGCATATATGAGCCGAAGAACCCTGTAATTGTTTTTCTAGTTTTTTTACCCTCTTGTATTATTTATACTATGCAACATAAGTCCTTTTGAGCTGTCATATTGCTAAGAAAAAATACAAACAGAAGTTGTCAAAGAATCGCTCATACAGGTTTTGAAGGAAAAATTAGATCAGATAAGAAAAGAAATGGTTTATACATCAGTTACATTAATACACTGAATATTTTTAACGCTAGAGTTCAGTATTATCTGTTGTTTTTACTAAATTAAATTAGTAAAGATAAGTTTTTTTATATGAAAGTAATGAGAGACATTGAAACTTTAAGTGAACAGAAATTATTTGTCTTTACACTAAACTTTTATAGTGTTTTAAAAATACTTCTCATTCCGATTTAACGATCCTTGTGTTTGAGCCACAATTTATAGAATTATCCAGTAAGTTTATCGCAGATCATTTCTGGTCTTCGTTCTCGGTGCGAACAAAAAGCTCCTCCCACTTATTTCTGCATTAGCGGGAATGAGGGTTAGTCTGTTTCCGACTGTTTCCATGCACTTTGTTGGAAACAATCGGAAACAGACTAACCCGCATTCCCGCTAATCTGACTTCGCTTATGTTTATATCTGCAAAAACGTTCTCCGGAGCACTCGCACCCCGGTCCGGGTTTTTATAATGGGTGAGATAGAGAATGATCACACTGGATAATTATATGAACTGTGGTTTGAGCAGTCGATCTAAAAAAAAAAGGACAAGAATTCAAACTTTAGAGTAAAGAGGCAGGGTTTTGTCGATGGGAGAAACAAAAAAAAAGAATAAAAAGAACAAAGATGACTATTAGAATTAAGAAAATTAATTTTTTGTAATAATTAGGACAATATCCTTTAAAAACTTGTTTTCAGGGGGGAAGGGGAGGAGCTTCATCTCCATAACACCCCATAGATGTGTCTCTGGTTCACTAAGCCGTAATTCGAACAAACAATGGGGTAGTAAAAGCCAAGAGTGGCCGCTGAAGGCTACAGCTCTTGATGTTGATGCTATAGACAATAAAACAAAGCCGGCGTATAGTTTATATAAAATAGTATTAAATACAATATACTAAGTATATTAACCACATATCTTAGTATTTTTTGCAAAAATAACTACGACCCAAAAATGATAATGATGCAATTTTTCTGAAAGAATATGTATTGTACCAGAAGAAAAGTGATTTATACTCTACATTCGGTCCTAGGCGTCGTTTTTAAGTCGAAAGGGATTGGAAACCAACCAGCCCTGGTCCTGGAACCTTTTTTATATCTGGTCCTTTTGTTACCCCTTAGGACATCTGATCAACATTTAGAGGTATCTATTTTGTACCTTGTACCTTCTCTGTGGCTGCTCAATGGAGGGGGGGGGGGTATCCGTGAGGTATTTCCGCAGGGAATAACTCCGGCCTATTTTTTTTCTTTACACATATATTTTTTCATCTTCTTACGTTTTTTCGTGTATGCTTTAGTCATTTATTGAAGTTTTCTTCATTTTTCTTTTGAAAAAAGTTTACAGATGTGCAACCAAAATATTTGGGCTGTACTATTTTATTTCTTGTTTGAATGAGAAGTTTTAGCCATTGTCATATACTTCTATACTTTCATTCTGTTTCTAAACGGAAAAGCAGTATGGTTTAAAACACATATGAGCAAATTACTTAGCAAACAAAGGCGGATGTAGAGCAAAATCTGGGGGGGGGGATGTAACAAGGGCGCCAGTAATTATGCCAATAAGGGCAAAAAATACTGGGGGGGGGGAGTCCCCCATGGATCCGCCCCTGTAACAAACAACAGCGTATTCAGCTTATCTGATATGGTGCCATAACGAAAAAGTTTATTCGTATTTAAATAGCGGGAAATGAGATGTACTATATTTCAAAATAAACAAAAAATGTTACCGATTTGAAGAAATGGCCCCCGCCAATTTAGTTTTGACATCAAAACTGATTTCCCCGATTATTAATGGTATTAACAAAAGAGGATATAACGCATATTGAAAAAAAAAAAACAGAGAACGCCTTTGAAGTCTTTTGAATTGGTGTAGCCAAATTATTATATACACTTTTATATGCGAAAATCTGGAATTTTTCTATTGATTCTTTTCAATTTTTTGGATTTCTCTGTGTTTTTTGGATTAAAAAGCAACTTACCTTGATATAGGCTTTCACGGAGGTAGCTCTCTTTAGAACGAAGACAGACCGTAAGTTAGAAATTCCAGAAGGGGATGTCTCACTCTGAAGAATTCTAAAATATTCGGTTGGAGTTCGGTAGAATGTTGGATTCTCGCCAATCTTGATATTCCCTAAGAAAACAACAATAAAATACACATCAAAAATAAATATAAGCAATTCTTGATGGAGTGGCATCCCCTTTCCTGGATATCATGAGTCTCTTCTGAAGTCTGGCAAATGCATAGATATCGAAAGATCTATTCATTTCCTATTTGTTTTTACTAAATATTTCGAGGATGTTGATATGCTAGAACCCCTTCGAAATCTGAGTCCGGATACTCCACAACCAAGAAATTGCTTAGGTAGGCAAGAAAAAGCTTCATGAGATTGTGATAAAATTCCATTTCCTTTATATTTGGCTGCTAAAAAATTGGACTAATGCCCAGGCAGGCATGTATACAAACACTTTTTGGGGAGGGGTGGTAAACTGATTTCATTTGATAAATTAAAAATGGAATTGCCTAAAAATGCAGTAAATTTTTGAATTGGGGTGTCTGGCTTCGAGGCCTTCTCTCTGCGTATATCCCTGTGTCCCGGTGTAAAATTTGTTTGAAAAAAGAGACTATGCAAACTGATAAAAATACAGCGGGTTCAGCAATGAACTTTAACCAAAGATTAATAAAGATGCGTGCGTATTTTCTGCGAACTCGGGAAACAATCCCGAGATGTGGTAACAGTTTCCAAGCAGATTACCACATCTGCTTACTAAGTACCTTAGAATTTTCCAGAATAAGGGGATGTTGCCCTTATTTGCACCAATTGGCGCATGTCAAGCCTGGCGGAACTGAGTGGCACACGTGCAGTTCTGACATGTAAACCATATGGCAGAAGTGGGTGCCTTCCTTAGATCTTAGACAAAATACATTTCGCCCTTCCCCTTAATGTTCGTGAATTGACGACAACGATTCTCTTAATTAACCAATTGCTGCTAATTAAAAAATTGCTTCAATTAGCAACCAAACCGGTAAGTTCTAATCCTTCTGGAGCGGCATTTTAACTACAGGCTAAAAAAAAAACCAGTTCTACATCGTACGACCATCAACGCACCAGTAAATTTGTGCGTACGACTAAAAAGCAATGATGACTTGCAAAACAGATTTAATCTGCTCAAGTTATCACACTAAATTCTATTAACTTGTCCAAGTTTTCCTTTTTTTCGAAGTTCAATGCTGTGAATGATTAACTGCAAATTGAGATGAAAAATTTGGCCATAAAAAGGTTTCCTTATAAACCACGTTGGCTGCAGATGTACGTGCAACTAGTTTTTTTCTTAAAAATATTGTTTTTAATATTCAAGTTTTGTCTCTCGGGAAAGGTAAAAAAAAACATTAATTATATGAAAAGATGGTACTTGGATCACCCACCGCTACATACTGTACAGGGAACTACTACAGGAAATCAGACAAACGGGCATTTGCTAGATAGTGCTTAGCTATGTTGGCCTCAGGCGACTTAGTGCTGCGGTGAGTTGTTAGTAGTAGTAGTAGTAAAGCGTGATTTAAAATTGCGTTTACAATATTTAAACCGTTGTTTTTTGGGGTTTAGGGGGGAAAAGGTACCTAGATTAGGTTAGTTTACGTATTTAATATATGCTATGCTTTACCCCCACCCCCCAAATGTGCAAATACATAGCCCTAATTTGTTTCTAACTATTATATATTCATCCTATTCTATTTTATTTCATTAACATTAACCAAACTTGACTTCTTACGTGGGTACTGTATAATGCATAAGTACCGAAAAGACTTGTTTAAAAATCATGAAACGAGTAATAATAGTGATATATTGCACTACACAGTCCTTTTTAATTCTAATAATTCTAATTTAGCGGTTACCCTCCCAGTGGCGGATCCATAGGGGAGGAGAAGGCTGCACGCCCCCTAGCGTAGTCTACAGGAGTATAATTTACTTAATTAACTCAAGTTTACGGTAATTAAACTTGCTCATAACGCAAGTTTATCGGATCAACCCATTTTGCCCCCCTCGGCAAACCGAGGTCTGGGAGGGGCAGTTGCCTACCTTCCCCATAGGAAATTACACCCCCTACTCCCAAAGGCTATATTTTGGGATTAAATACTATTTATTTATTAATTCCAAAGTGCGGGAAGCTTTGTCAAGCTTGTCACACTAAACGTTATAAGAATTTATTGCTAGTCCATCCAGCTATTAAGCAATCTACATACAAGTTTTGAGGAAGAGAAGTGTTGCTCCTCCTCCCCCAGAGGCCCTCCCGTACATTAAATACTGTTCTGGTTCGGTTACTGGGGGGCACCAGCTTTGGTCAATCTTACTTATAGGACAGAAATCAGATAGAAAATGATATTTCGATTCCAATCAAATCCCCATTCAATATTTTTCCAAATAGAATAATTATTGTCGCTGTAATTCCATCTCAACCACCCTTGACCCCTCTCCCTTAATGAGGTCAGATTTACGCCTTAGCCATACAGGAAAAATTTGTGGATTTTGCGAGCTGAGACGGCACTGATTGTTATGTTTGAGAACAACATTGATCGAAAATTATACATATATATTTTGTATCTGATCTTTGTCCTATAAACACGACTAACTCTCGTTCCGACCCCCTCACAACAACATTCTTGCTTTCACAAATACTTCACAAGGCGGCCTTGTTTCGTTTGCCTAATACCAGCTTTATTTTTAAATTCCCGAAGATTAAAGATGAGCAGATAAAAAAAGGCTACTTGTCTGTTAAACGAAACACACTCAAGAAACTACGCTGTGTAAGATATGACAGAAACCGGTTTGCCTCTCTGGGATCCGTTATGATTTGCTTATTTTGAGTGAGAAAAAATACGATTTATGTATATTTTCATTAAATATTTAATACCTTGAGGTGGTTGGGGGTTAGTTTAGCTATTTAATATACTGCGTTCTGTTTTCCATAATTCTTTGTTGTAGATTCCATAATTTTGTTTATACACTACTATATTATGATCATGTTTTATTAGAATTAACCTAAGTTCACTTCTTGGGCGTGTTTCGTTTAACAGACAAGTACAAAACAAAGTAACTTTTTGGATACTGTCCACGAGAGTAAGAAGACCGGCTGTGAACAAACTATGGTTACTAACCAAATTCAACTGAAATCAAGTTATCAGCTTGGAAACACCGGCCAAAATAAACTAAGCTTAATTTGCTGGGAGAGAAATCGTACCATACAATCTTTGACGCAAGTCCAAAAGTCTCCGCCAGAAGTGGACTTCCATCTTTGTGTCTATTATGGTCTATCGATTTTTGTATATGTCTCATATCTTTAAAAAGTAAAATCGAAACCTTTCAAATAAACCGGTCTCGTGTAAGCCCATTATAGCTCTTTTTCAATCCAATAAACATTACGCTATGCAGTATATTTTTGTTTATAGAAAGTTTAATAAATTCCACTTATAGATGAAATTTTCTAAACTAAATTCGAAAATTCTATCAGGATTTTTCTATTATCAAGAATTCTTATACTCTGTGGTAGCAGTAGCATAGCGGACGGTACATATCTGTTAGCTAGTACACACTCGAGAATTTAGATCGATAAAAATCAGACAGTAACCGGTTTATAGCTGTTTGTATACGGAGACAATTAGCTTCGGCTCAGTGGAGAACTACATTGTACCTATATTTCAATAAGCATTTAGTTAGTAATTTGGTTAGGTTACATTTTGCATGCAGCCCCGCTATACTTATCCCCACCTAATATGCAAATACACAGCCCAAATTATATATATCCTATCTATCTCCCACGCATCTTAGTTGTTTCAACCCCGTACCTGTAGGCCCAAATTCTCGAGTGTGTACTGGCTAACAGATAAGTAACCAGTGGATTAGTGCTCTGTTTGACAATACGGGGTCCAAAGCTTGATTCTTTGCTGCCACAAAATTGTGCGAAAGCCTTCTACAAGCCCTTGTAAAAAAAAAGCCAAGCAACTGAAATGTTGATCTGAAGCCTATAGGGCAGGGGCTGATCCAGGATTTTTTTAGGGGGGGGGGGGGGCAAAATAGGTTGATCCGATAAACTTGCTTTAGGAGCAAGTTTAATTAGCGCAAATTTGAGTTAATTAAGTAAATTACACTACTTTAGACTACGATAGGGGGGGCGTCCCTCGCCCCCTGGATCCGCCACTGCTATGGGGTCATCAACAAAAGCTTCTAAACTAGAGTTTTACCAAGCCTACTGCGAAATCTAAAGTTAAAGATGTTCTACTCTTATTTGTAAACACAAAGCTCTGTGTGGCAGGAAATATATGCTTCAAATAAAAATACTTCTTAATAGAAGTATTAGAGCATAATAGGCAGGGCATATGAAAAATGCAATCCCAATATGCCATTAGACCACATGATGCTACTTTGACTGGTATAACGACAAAGAAGGGATATTTCATTTTTTGGGGGGATAAGGAGCTTTATGTGGAAAAAGGTAAAATCCACTTGACAACAACGGTAACAAAACCAAGGTACTTACAGCCGTAAGGTACCTTGGTTCTATGGTTCTTGGTTGGAGTCTATCCAAGTCCGACAAAAACTTGAACGTTGTCAATCCCTATTACCGAAATCCCGCCATTGTATCTAAAATTCCTAGTTCCGTAGCAAAAATCCATAGGCTCGGCAAGGAGAAATTTTTTTTAGAAAATCCAAATTTAAAGTAGAAATAAAGTACCAAAGTAAGTCTAAAAATAATAGAGGAAAATATTCAAAATAAAGTAGTCTAAAATAGTCTAAAGTAGTCTAAAATAGTCTAAAGTACTCTAAAATATAGTAGAAATGGTACTTACTAAAAAAATAAAAAATTGTAATGTTACTTACTAATTCATTTGTTTCTGAAATGGTTGAGATACGAGGATTTCTATCGCATCAGTCGTCACAACTGACCAAGCTCGATAAAGTTCTATGTAAAACTAATTTTGACAAAATAGTATATCTCCCCTACCATGTGATAATGAGAAAAATGATAAACTCATCTATATTTATTACGGGGTGTCTCCTAAGGGTAGCGTATAATTAACAGGCATGAATATACAATGTGTAGGGGAAATTGGCAGGACAGCCAAATCCGGTTGATAAAAGTACATCCGTAATTGCAATTTTGCCGTCGTTTTGAAGAAGAACCGTAAGTTGCTGTGAAATACTTATAAAATTCCCACTTGTTATGGATTTTAATTAAAATGTTGAACTAAAGCTAGCCTAAAGTTATCTTCAATTTTTTGGGGGTACACAGATATGATTATATAGACAGGTGTATTTGAAGCGATCCTGTAAAATATATTATTTTTTGATGCTAAGTTTTGAGCATAAAGGTTCCTTCACTTTGAATTTTGGCTTTCCGTTCTGCCCTTCACGCTGAACTCCGTAAGCCTTCCGTAAGGCTCATAACCCTCCGTAAGACCTTGCGTTAACGTACCCGTAAGTCAAAACGCAATGCTAGAGCTCTGACGGAAGAAGTTCAAAATATTTCAACTTCTTACGTTTACGTTTAAGCAAAATGGAAAAAATATTTGAGTTTGTAGAAGCTAGAAAATGTTATATAGCTCAAAGGACCCTGTTTTCAAGGACAAACAATTTAAACTAAATTCTTTGGAAAGTCTGTAGCCAAATTTTTCATCAGCAGGAAAGAAATTAGTAAGTATAGACTGTCTTGATTTGTAGGCCTAGGCTAGGATAGGCTATACTTTGATAAATATTGCTAGTTTTTTTCAATTTCTATTTGGGTTTGAGGTTAAAATAAAACCTGCTGTGGTACAGTTAATCATTTAAAATGATATTTAGGAAATTATTTTTGTTACTTAACTCACGATTTAAAATGTTCTTTATGAGGCTGAAGCAAGAATAAATTTAGATTAGGGTCTAACCTATCTAGTTTGATCTAGTTTCACTACATCCTCTCAAATGAAAAAGATTTAGGATCATTGAAAAAAATAAAGACTTTAAGCTAATTTCTTTGGCAATGTAGAAGTTTTATATAGGCTATCTTAGGGATATATCCAGGACCATTAGGGAAGATAAGGTACACTGTCAGAAACACATGTCATACAGGAAAAGAGCATAAAATAAGGAATCTAATGGTATTTTTTAAGTTTATTAAGCCATTTTCTCCTTCAAAGCTGCTGATCTGTACTGCTACCTTGCATTGTACTGCCATTCCCCATGATTGGGTTCAATATGGGCTATTTAAGGCTATTTGTTTTTTCTCAAAATGATAAAATTGTACAGTATTACCTAAATTTTGATTTGAAATAAGTACAAAAATGTTACAAGCCATTAATGATCTGCAAAGTTTTGTTCATAGCATAGGCAAAAGGCTATATATTTTAAATTATTTTTTTACAATAACATTTTATTTACATTTCCAACATGTGAAAATTATATTTATGGAATTCACAACAGACAGCGTATTCACAGTAGGCTACAGCAATTTTTTCTGTGGTGTTGAAATATATTCGTATGGATTTGTTGACACAGAAAGATAAATCAACTACCAAATATTAATAAGAATTTAAATGAAGGATACAACCATTTAGTACAAAGATTTGAATGACACAGAATTAATTTTTGGTCATTAGATCTATGTAATGTGTGATCTTTAAGAACTTTGTCTGAAAGGAAGGAAAATGTCATAGAAAAATATGAACTTTGAGGAAAGGAAAAAAGAGAATAGTAAATACAATGTCTTCATTTCCCCAAACACCTGTGTGTGGATACTGTCTTCAAGTAAAAGTTGAATTTGACTAACTTTAGTTGGACCCAAAGCAACCTTAAAATTTGATACAAACACAACGAATTGTATTGTATTTTAAAGACTTCCAATCAGGACACGAATATGCATGGTTTTTTGGCCCATGACCAACAGGTTTTAAGTGACACTCAACTTTGATAAACAAATGGAAATACAGTACAGTCTATTGAATATTTATGCATTGAAGTATTGCAGTAGCACAGAAATGATATTGATTCAGTTAGTACCCTAACAAATGTTTTATAATTGGGTGTAGTCAAAGTACTTGTTTCAATAAATTTGATTTAAGGCACAGTAAATTTTACTTCTTTTTCTAAGTGATCCTTGACTTTCTATGGTCCAAAAAATTCTTTTTTTTGTTGCTTCATAGAATTAATCAGCTATGGAGTTCTTGCTATTGAGGAGAAAATTAACTAAATCTCCATAATATATTTCACGAATAAGCTCCAATAAAAATTGGGCTATAAAATGAGTATGTTTAAAGTTTAGAAATTGAAAAATTTAGTAATCATTGTGTTTTTTTTTCTAGTTAATGAGCTTATGAAAAGATGGGGGAGCTTGAGAACCTGAGAGACCACTATGTCCACCTAAAGAAAAAGGGAGATCTACAAGTGGATCTGGTGCTAGTGTAAGCTTAAAGCCAGAAGACCAAAAGCTTGTACAAAAAATGAAACTTACTTTCTGAACATATAATTGAAAGGAACCGTAAGACAACAGGGAACACTGTTCAAGATGAGAATATATCAGTGACAATTTATTCAGAGTGTGCAGGGGGGTGTCTCTAGTGAGAATCCCTTGAACTATGCAACAAGAAATTTTCGCCAAATCTCCTGATCAAGATGTTTCACATGCTGCAGTTAGCAGCCAACAATATAACTATGATGAGGTGAATGATGACTGATTTTATTACCCTTAGTGAAGAAATTCTCATTAACAATCAAACGGATATCCAAGTTCCAAGCTTCTAGTAGGCAACAAATATATGCATCAACTAGCCAAAATCAAACTCATAATAGCACAAAGACAGGGTTTAGAGATCAAACAGACCTGAAGGAACAGCAAGCAATTGACAAAAAAAAAACAAAAAAACAGCAATGACCAGCATGATCTGGAGCGGTACTTTCTACAATCACTGTTATCTCATCTGAATAAAGTACCAGATGACTCAAAGTTAGAGTTGCAGATGGAGATCATGAAGGCAATTAAAAAATTAATTTGATCATTCAGTGTATTTTAGTTTTATAGACGAACTTAATAAAGCTTTTTTTTTCTCTCTTTAAGGTAAGCTAGTGAGGTCTAAAAAAACAAAATATTCCAGCAATATAAATAATTAACAATAATACACTAGTACCAGAGTAAAAACATGATATGAAAAAATAGTTTTGACATTTCTATGGCTTTGTTTTGAAATGTAGTAACTGTTTTTAGATTTTCTTTGAAAAAAAAATCTAATAGCTATAATTTGGTGTCTTAATTCTATGGGATATGGTGAAAAACAAGGTAAAGAGGACGCTTTTTTAACATAAAGTTATTAAAATGTGTAAAAAGACATGCTTGCCATGAAACTGAAACTAAAGAAAAAAATAAAGAGATTTAAAGAGATTTAGAGAAATAAAGAAATTTGGAAACTGCCATGCAGTGTCCTTTCCCTTTGCGAGTGTTCACTTCCAGAAGTTTAACGTTGGAATGGGATAACCACAGGGATAACTAAAGAGCAAACTACAGCCCATAGTAACCAAAAAGTTAAAAAACGCGTTTAGAAAAATTAATACCTAGTGAAAAAAATGCCATCTGACACTGATTCAGGAATGGTAACTATTATTTTGGTTCTTCTTAAAAGTAAAAGTTAATTTCGAAAAGAAATCTATGGTGATTTAAAAAAAAAGTCTGAAGCCCCTCTAAAATGGCATCGGATCAAAATGAAAAGTGTACCGTTGGAATCAGTATGGTCAAAAACCTAGAATGAGGAAATTACAAGCCCCACTTCCTTGCACAACAAGAGAAAACCACTTTTTTTGCATGGGTAGCACTGAAAATTGACGTTGCAGTGTGAAGGGAAGATTTTCGATGTGAAGGAACATAAACGTAAGACCCGTAACTATGAAACGTAACAACCTTAGGACTAAACGTAACGTAAAGTCTTACGTTTTCACTGTGACGGAACCTTAAGTCATAGCTCGGAAACACTTGAAAAATTTCAATTGGTATTGAATACTAATTTTGCCTTTGTTTCCAAGAAGAACCATGAATCGTATAGAAATTGAGCTAGGAAACACATTGGAAATTTCGGATACCCTATGTTAAACGGACTCTTTTATATACTGCTAGTTTGGTTAATGCTAATGAAGATAAAATAAAATAGGATGAATATATAATAGTTTAGAAACAAATTTGGGCTATATATTTGTACTTAGGGGGGGGGGGGTAAACATAGCATATATTAAATACGTAACCTAACACTAGGTACCTTCCCCCCCTCCAAAAAAAACACAGCTTAATATCGTATATGCAAATGAAAACCAAGCTATCATTGCCTACTCTAAAGCGGTTAACACGTCAAAAACGGGTTTTATCATTGCCTACTCTATAGTGTTTTCGTGGACTGGGTTTTAAAGAGTCCGTTTAAAATAGGAATACCGAAATTCCCTACCGATAAAGAATTTTGATTAAATCGAGAAATAAATTTAGTTTTTTTTTTTTTAAGAATAGCACTAATATTACTGATCTCCATGTAGATAAATATTATTTAAAAAAATTTAAGCACAGTAAATTATGATTTTTTAGATATTTGAGAATTGCAATCCTATGAAATGTAGGCTATTAAATTTCTATGTAGATTTAATGTAACTCTCCTAGACCTGTCTCACTGCATCTAAAATTAGCTGTCAAAAAGGAATAAGCCAGAGGGGGTATATATGCCAAAGACGAGATAGTTTTGTTAAGGTATTGTATTACCCCAATTAGATGCAAATTTGAAAGAGAAAGTCTATAAACTAATTAATATATAAAGGTATACAAGGAAAAACGTTTTGCGATTTGGTTGACAATCAATGAACAAAAAACGAACAATAAAGTGGCGAAGAATAGCAATAAACGTAATCAAACTTTCAAGTAAGCAAATGAGCCATTTAATCAGCTTATAATATTTTTTTTGTAGCCGGTAATAGATACGTGCATAGCGGTAGTGAAGTAATATCCATGCTTCTCTTCCGAAATATCAAGATTTCTTGATATTTATCTTTTTATTGATAATCAAAAAAAAGATTGATAATCTTTTTTTTGTGATTAATTAAAGAAAAACTTTCCGAAAAATAAGTTTTTCAAAGAAAAGTAAAGGCCATTTTAAACTTAAGCTCAGCAGATACAAATACCTTTTAAAATTCAAACTCAAAACAACCAGAAATTACTATTAAGAATAAATGAAACCCAAAACGAACAGAAATTAAATAAACAATCATAGGAAAAACATACAACAAGTAATAATATAAATGAATAGATAGATCTTAAAGCGAGTAATGCTTAAATTGAATATGAAAATCAAGCTTAAAACGAAACAAATATTTTCCTATTGAAGTATAAATGAAACTTAAAACGAACAGAAATTAAATAAACAATCAATGCAAACAAAACATACAATTGATATTAATGTAAATTAATAAATAAATGTTAAAACGAGTGAAACTTAAATTGGATATGCAAATCAAGCTTGAAACGAACAAAAATCACTAAAAACAAGAGTTTGGGTATGACCTCCTTCTCTCACTGTAAAAGTCTAAAACCTACTGCGTCATTGGCGCTTTACTGAAAACCAATTTTATGACAAATATTTTCTTTTGTACTTAATATTGAAAATAAGCATTAAGGTTATAGTAACATTTTGAACTAATGAGCTTTCAACAATTAATATCATTATACATCAAATATTCAGTTTAATTTATTAGCTCTTTTTAAAGCTCTTCATGACGAATATAGTTTCACTACAAACAAGTGTTTGGATACTGCCTGCTTTCTAAACTGTAAATCATAGGCAGCGCAATAGCGCTGCCTGAGTAAAGAACGATGTTGGCACAATGTATTATTTATTTTTTTCTTGGTCTTAGACCAGGGCATTTCGCATCGAAGGAGTTGTCGTAGAAACTTCTAAAAGGGTTCATTCGATTGGAAATTGGAGTGGCTAGTGCCCTTTTTAATAGTCAAAAGTGACTGGAGGGCAACTAGCCCCCTCCCCCACGCCCATTATTCTCCCAAACACATCCAATCAGAATTTTGAGATATCCATTTTGTTCAGCGTAGTTGATTTCCAGATAGAAAATATGTTTTTGAGGAGGTCACTCCCCCACAACCCTCAGGGCAAGGGTTTTAAGTTATGCCCTGGGGACATATAAGAACGATGTTGGCACAATGTATTATTTATTGTTTTTTTTCCTTTAGATCAGGGCACTTCGTATCGAAGAAGTTGTCGTAGAAAACTTCGAAAAGGGCTCATTCAATTGGAAATTGGAGTGGCTTGTGCTCTTTTTAATAGTCGAAAGGGATTGGAAGGCAACTAACACCCCTTCCACGCCCACCATTTTCCGAAACACATCCAATCAAAATTTTGAGATAGCCATTTTGTTCAGCGTAGTTGATTTCCAGATAGAAAATATGTTTTTGAGGAGGTCACTCCCCCACAACCCTCAGGGCAAGGGTTTTAAGTTATGCCCGGGGGGGCATATAAGAACGATGTTGGCACAATGTTCAGGGCACTTCGTATCGAAGAAGTTGTCGTAGAAACTTCGAAAAGGGCTCATTCAATTGGAAATCGGAGTGACTTGTGCCCTTTTTAATAGTAGACAGTGATTGGAAGGCAACTAACACCCATTCCACGCCCACCATTTCCCGAAACACATCCAATCAAAATTTTGAGATAGCCATTTGTGATTTCCAGATAGAAATTATGTTTTTGGGGAGGACACTCCCCCACAGCCCTCAAGGCAAGGGTTGTAAATTATATCCTGGGGGCATATAAGGTTTTTATAGAATGCGTTGTTGTAGAAACTTCAAAAAGCTCATTCGATTGGAAATTCAAAGGGCTAGTGCCCTTTATAATAGTCGAAAGTGATTGGAGGGCCACTAAACCCCTCTCAAGCCCACCTTTTCCCCAAACATATCCAATCAAAATTTTAAGATAGCCATTTTGTTCAACGAAGTTGAGAGTTCTGGAGATTAGGTCTTTGAGGATGACAACCCCCCCCCCCCCACAGCCCTCAGGGCTAGGGTTGTAAGTTATGCCCTGGGGGCGTACAAGGCTTTTATAGAACGCATTGTCGTAGAAACTTCAAAAAGGGCTCATTCGATTGGAAATTGAAACGGCTAGTGCCCTTTTTAATAGTCGAAAGTGATTGTAAGGCGACTAACACCCCATCCACGCCCACCATTTCCCCAAACACATCCAATAAAAATTTTGAGATAGCCTTTTTGTTCCACGCAGTTTAAAGTTTAGGAAATTATATTTTTGAGCAGGACACTCCCCCCAAAGTCTTCAGGGCAAGAGTTATAAGTTATGCCCCGGGGGTATATAAGTTTTTATTGAAATCTTTGTCCTAGAAACTTGAGAAAGGGCTCATTCGATTGGAAATTCAAAGGTCTAGTGCCCTTTTTAATAGTCGAAAGCGATTTGAGACCCACTAACCCCCCTCTCACACCCACTTTTCCCCAAACATATCCAATCAAAATTTCTAGATAGCAATTTTGTTCAGCGTAGTTGATTTCCAGATAGAAAATAGGTTTTGAGAAGGACACTCCCCCACAACCCTCGGTGCAAGGGTTTTAAGTTTATGCCCTGAGGGCATATAAGAGCGATGTTGGCACAACGTATCATTTATTATTTTTTTCCTTTAGAGCAGGGCACTTTAGAGCAGGGCAACCCCTATGCCTTCCCAAGGCCAGAACAAAGCACTTTACTGAAAAAATACAAATGAATGTGCATTGTTAGTTTAATATACCTATACTAATATTTAGTAATCAAAATGTTAATATTATTTGATTTATTAAAGTTATAAAAGTAAAAACATTTATATTTTTTTTCAGTAAAGTGCAAATTTTGTTCTGGCCTTGGGAAGGCATAGGGGGTTTTGCGCCCAACTTATGTTAATTTCTGCTCGTTTTGAGTTTGACTCGGTTATTTATTGTAATTTCTGTTCGTTTTGGGTTTCATTTATTTATCGATGCTGATTTGTGATAGTTTCACGCTTGGTATATTATTTGATTTAATTTTTGCTCAATTTTTATTTAATGGAGTTCTTTACTTTTCTTTGAAAAACTTAAAATTGTGGAAAAGTTTTTTTTTAATTAATTAGAAAAAAGAGGGAAATTCGAAACAAATCATGGAAAGGCTTACCCGAAGGATGAAAGCATGATTCTCTGATAAAAAGGTAGCCATCATCTTTAAGCCAGGTTAACATCTTTCTGACCAGTAATCGAACTTCATTGTCATCTAAGTACATTAAAAGCCAGTTGCTAAAAATCACATCATATTTAAATGAAGGTAGTTCGAGTTCAGTAACATCTGCACGAAGGAAGTCTATATTGTCAAACTTTGAGTTTCTCTCTCGGTTTTTGCTGGGTGTAACTTTCCATAAAATCAACGGCAGTTACTTGAGTAGCAACAGCAGCCAGCTGTTCAGTAAATCGGCTAAAAATAAGAACAGTCTTGATCTTATAAATTTTGGTACTGTTCTATTAGCTGGAAGCCACGCAAGAAGTGAAGTTTGGTATGCTAATGAAATAAAACAAAATACAATGAAAACATAATAGTTTAGAAATAAATTTCGGCTATATATTTGCACATTAGGGGGGTGGGGGTAAAGCATAGCGCATATTAAATACGTAACCTAATCTAGGTACCTTTTTCCCCCTCAACCCCAAAACACTTAAATTTAAATATTGCAAACGCAGTGAGAAACCACTTTTCGCAATCAAATTCTCCGCTGAAACAACCTGTTTGACTAGTTTTCTTTTATCATCTGTCTTGCTTGGCTTCCAGCTAATAGAACTGTAGACTACCTAAACTTTTGTTCAGTAATTAAATTTTAAGTAATTAAAGCTCATTAATTTTGTTCAGTAGCTTTTTTTTGACGTAATTAAAATACAACATCATTAGTTAACATATCTTTCGGTACTTTTGCTTTATATATAACACACGAAAGAACTCGAGTTTGGTTAATGCTAATGAAATAAAATAAAATAGGATGAAAACATAATAGTTTAGAAATAAATTTTTGCTATATATTTGCACATTAGGGGGAGTGGGGGGTAAAGCATAGCGTATATTAAATACGTAACCTAACCTAACCTAGGTACCTTTTCCCCCTCTAAACCCCAAAAAACAACAGTTTAAATATTGTAAACGGGATAAGAAATTACGCTTTGCAATCCATTATCGTTTGCAAATACCCATTTGACGGGTTTCCATTTGTATTTCCTTGTACAGTCTATAGCGCTGTGTTATATATAATGCATGAGTACCTATCTTTCTAATGCTAATCAAGTACCCCTAACTCTGTCGTATAGCCATACATAGTTCAGGGTACTTGTGCGTTATAACTAAACCAGCGCAATACACGAAAGAAGTCAAGTTTGGTTAATGCTAATGAAATAAAATAAAATAGGATGAATACATAATAGTTTAGTAGCAAATAATATATTTTCACATTAGGGGGGGGGGGGGGTAAGCATAGTATATATAAATACGTAACCTAACGTAGGTACCCTCCCCCCCATAAACCCCCCTAAAAATCGTTTAAATATTGTAAACTCAATGAGAAACCACGGTTTGCCATCAATTTATCTAGCAAATACCCGTTTGTTCGCTTTCGTGTCTGGTTTCCTTTTACAGTCTATAGCGCTGGTTTAGTTATAATGCACAAGTACCTAATTCAGCTACTAATAAAACAACCTGTCCATGTGGCTGCGGTAACCTGTCACTGTTGTCACCTGTCACTAATGCTATATAGCGGTAACCTGTCACTAATGTCATATACCTAGACATTCACGCCTAAGCGCGTGTATGGTCAGATCACCCCACAGTTTATAGATAAACTGTGGATCACAGATAAACTAATTCTATAAACTGTGGATCACCCTGTCGGTGAAGCTCCTGCCAACAAGTAGAAGAACGATGCCTGGCTGAAAAGAGTACAATTCCATTTTCCTTTAGCGATTTATGGATAAAATGGAAAGCTAATCATCCAATGAAGAACTGAGAAAACCGTTTTTTGAACATAGTGCAAGAAGCCCCCCTCCCATCCCACATTGGAGTTTAATGTCCTAGAATACCTGGTAAGACATCCTTGTTTCGGCACTGAAGTCTATCCAGGTAACTCGATCATCATGCATTTTTGTGTCGCTCAAAATTCAATTTGAACTTGGATCAGAAGACCCCATTGTAGAGGTTTAAAACCTCTATATGCAATTTGGAATTGAGTATTTTTGCCAAAGAATGACCATGGATAAAAGCTATATACGTAGTTTGCCATGGACGGCTCTCGGATATAGAGCAGAAACATTTTTAAGGTCTGTATAAATTTCAATGTTTTAGGTTACCTTTGTTTTACAATTCCAAACAATCGCATACAAGGGCCTTTAAACCTCTAAAATGGGGCCCTCTGATTATTTGTAGTTAGGAAAGGAGGGAGATGCTTCAAGGGGTGCATTTTAATGCCAAAACTCCCAACTCTCACTGAACCTTCTTATAAATACAGAATTGGTTCGAAAGGAGAGATGAAGGGAGGGTGGAGGCATAAATTGATATGTAATCCCAGGGCCGTGGGGGGGGGGTGGTAAACTCCGGCTCCGGCCTACCACACAAAGATATAAAGGACGTTTCTCTTTTATCGCCGTCCATCAACTTCGTCAGAACTCAATGGGCTTGACTGCAACCCATACCTTTATGAAAGCCCAGTTGGTAAGGCGTGAAACCGCACTTACTAGCGATATCCGGAAGAAGAACATACTAAAAATATTACTTAAATGACAAGAAACAGCAATAGGCCTTAAATTGGCACGCAGATTCGTGGTTTACATCTTTTGGATTAGGCTGTTAAGGAAACTATCAGGCACCAATGATTACGCAAGATGCATTTGGAAATTAACTGAGCAAGTTACACAAGCAACGGGCAATCAAACTTAAAAACTATCTAAAAAGACTATCTTGATCCAAACTTTCAGTTTTCTTCACACTTCTCAGAGCTTGTGTAATCAGAGCTTGGCTCGTCGAAACACAATAAAACAGCACTTGAAACAGCACTCTTGGTGCCTCAAGACCCATTTTTTCGAGCGAAAAAATCGTCGCTCTGATGATTCTATGTACAAAACACATGCTTGTAATGTAAAACGAAATCAGAAATCTTCACAATACATTTTACACTACTGGCTATGATTTCTTATCCGTTTGAGCATCATGGCCGTCAAGACGAGCTCGGCATAGCGTTGATTTAAGCTTACGTTTGGTTTTCTGTTTCACAACATACACTTTTCCTGCCTTCTGTCTATCATATTCAACCCAAATACTTGGCCAGAGCTTGGCCGAATTCGTAACCTTTTCAACTTCAGTACATACGTTCCATACGGTTTATTGAATTTCAACCCTGATTTTTTTTCCGTGGGAACAGCGGTACTCGCTGAAAATCTGAGTTGTTATGAAATCTGAAAAAATGTCGTTGTTATATTCATTTAAGAGCTTTCTTGTATTCGGGCAAGAAACTGAGGTTTGCAGTAGCTGATAAGGGACCTTGATAACCGAAAGCAGGGCACATAGAGTAGTCAAATATAATTGAGCGTCCACGTTTCCAATTTAGCTTACTGTACCATTTCCGGTAGGTGTAGAACTAAAACTTTTGATTTTCGATCAGATGAGCCATCTCTCGATCTTCTATGATCACTGGTTCGGTACGATCACCCCTGGGGAAATAAAACACAAATAAACACGCATCCATGGTTTTTCATCCGGCAAAAAAAGGTAAAATTCCAAATTTTTGTGCATAGGAGCTTGAAACCTCTACATAGGGTTCTCTGGTATGCTGAAACTGGTGGTGTCATCTTCATTAAGACCACCTGATGTTTTGGGGATGTTTTCCTCCTTTTTCAAAAATTGGGCAAATTTTCTCAGGCTCGTAACTTTTGATGAGTTACATTAAATTTGATGAAATTTACATATTTCGAATAAGCATCAAAATTTGATTCTTTTTATATACCTATTGTTATCAAGACTCTATTTCTTAAAATTTGGGTTACTATTAAGCTGCATCGCTCCTTACTTACAGTCGTCACCACGAATTGTTTGATTTGGGTTCGATTCTTTTAAAGGTTGAATTTACCTATCTCTGGGTAAATTAAAAAAATCCTTACCCTATTCCGGCTCCAAGTTCGAGAACAGACTTTTCCCTTATATCTGGGACATAAGATAGAATTTCCCATTTTTCCATCTGATCTAAATTTTTGGCTTCATCACTTAGCATCATGGATTCAATAGTGGGTTCATACTGTTGCCAATATTTCCGCATTGCATTTCGTACTTCCTCTAAAAAAATAAATAAAAACAAGAAACGACATATCCCACTATTAGTTAACTATATAATATTCCTGAGTTATTCTAGTCTGGCATCAAGGTCTTATCCAGTTTTTTTTTTCTCAGGGGTGGGCATTTTTTTCGTTTTTGTTTTACAAAAAAAAAAAAACTTAAAAACGGATCAAAAATTTGTTTATATGCATTTTTGTTATGTTTTTAGTAGTCTGACAAACATTTCCGGGGTTGGGGGAGGGGGTCAAACCCATCCAACTCCCTACCTAGAATCGGCCTTTTCGGGCGTTATGTTTATTTACCCACATCATTAACTCGCTTTTTAAAGCTAAAATCGTCATTGTTGCTCTTAAAACAAAACCTTTTCATGTGCATTAATATGCTCTTATCAAAATTAAGCTACTGCTTAAATGCCATAACTTTCAGGGTGGCACAGATTAACAATGTGAAAACATAAAGAAATATCCGATGTTACCGAAATCCTCTTTAACTGCAGTCTATAAATCTGTTCATCTCTCTGAGAAATTAAATACTGGTTTTGGAAAACTTTTATTGTCGCTTTTCGTTCTTTCTTTCTCCCTCTCTCTATTTCTTCTTTTCCTATCTCTATGTTTTTTGCATGTATTTGTTTGTGTATTTGCTGATACTGATTTTGCGCATGTAAGCTTCGTTTTCAGACAGCGAGCTCTAGCACGGGCTGAGCTCTCTCTCGCGTTCAAACCCTGGTTTGTTGGACCCACTCAAAGTATAAAACACATACAAAGTACTGACAAAACTCTCCAAAAGTGACCCCGCGTACCTCAGCGCCTCTAGACGCAAAATGCTGTACTACTTAATCGCTCCAAGCCAATAAATTATGCTAGAGCGTGATTCATGCGTAGAGTGACCGGGTAATTTCGAATATTAGCAGGTTGAAATTAAAGAATAAATCGTGCGATATGGATATAAAGAAAAAGTATTGTGCTTAAAAAACTGATTATTATTAAGCGCTGCCGGCTACCAACCAGAATGGGCGTTCGATGCTTTTTCGAAGGGTGCGATATTAATCGAAAAAATGCAAAAGAAAAAGGAGTCAAATTACTTGCTGTGCCAAATAACAGGTAGGCTATAAAATGTTTTTTTTTTTTCAAACTTCAGAAAAGTTCTATTCTAGTACCATAATGAGATAGCTAAGAAATGAACATACCATGATCTACTTAGAATTCAATGTTGTAGGCTATCAAAATATAAATTTAGAAAATTCCAGAATGGCGGGATTCCTTTCATCCCCTAGATTCTATAAAACAAACTTTTCGAGGAGACGGAGGGATTCGGGATAGGGCCCCAGGGCAAAGACCCGAACCCCGAGTGAGCCGAAAACTAGCAAATACTGACCTAGTCTAGGCTATAGGTTATAGGCTAATGAGAAATCTGGAAATGGGCCGTAGTTATATACGTTTTATTGGGTTAATTCAAGGCTGTAGCCTACTCGGTGAGAAATAGTGAGCAAACAAAAAAGATTAAGGGAAAGATTTTACAATTTACACTAATTATAAAGACGATAAATGACCGGAAAGTCACATCTGTATTATAGCTCAATTTCAAATACTTTGGCTACTTACCCCCAAACTTATGGTCAATTTATCGGAAGGTGCAGCTTTTAATGGTAAACTCCAATATTTCGAAGTTTCAAAGCACAAAAAAAAGTTATGCAGAAAACACTAGCACGTTTTAAGCCTCTCGAAATCCAAGTTTCGTCTTAGACACTATATTTTTTCTTTATTGTTTCCATTTCCTCGTAAGAAAGAGCATTCATTTGGAATTTTTCCCGCATTCTGCCGGTTTATGCTTTTTCTTATTGATAGTTTCTAAAAACGAGACAAAAATGTGAACTCTGTATCTTCTGAATTATTGGCTTTTTTTAACATGGATGATATTGGCTCTTGGTGGGCGAAATTGGATTCTCTTCAATGTAGCTCTAATTCTAATGTCCCATATGAAGCGGGGCATTACTTTTGGATAGGACTGAACTGGCAAAAACAAACCAAATCTGACTACTGGTTATTTTTTTTTCTTTTTTACAGACGGGAAGAATGGCTCAGAGCTGTGAAACGTGAGGATTTGCTGGAAAATCCGAAAGTGGCAAAAAGACTCTTCATATGCACGAGGCATTTCAAGGAAGAGCATTTTATGGCAGCAGATATTACTAAGCTAAACAAAGTCTTGAAGCCAAACGCCATTCCGTTTATTTAGTCGGTGACGGTCAAAGTAAGACTTTATGTCTGTTCATTAGCTATCAGCGGTGTAGTTGGGTGAGAAAGTCGGGGAAATGCGATCCATGGGAAAGTAATCCATTTGTTTTCCTACGAAAAAAAGGCTCTCGGTTTCATCTGCTTAATTTTTAACCTTTGAGGCATCAGCTATTACGAGATGGTAGCTTTGGGAGGGTGAAAAAGTGCAGCCCTCCCTCTTCTGTTGTAAGGACTGTACGCCAAGGATAAGCCATTGCTTGAGATTCGCTAAATAGATTCGCGACCTAATCAAATAAATGTTTGTAGCTGGTTTAACAAGCCAGGTTTGGAAGGTTCAGGCAACATTATTATGCACCAACTATTATCCCACTTCTTGAGGACAAGGTATTTATTTCAGTTGGTGACTCCCTGCACTGGTGACATTGCCTTTACCGACATCAATAACAACCAGTACAACCCGATTTCGGTTGAAGTTGTGAATGTTAGTGGTAAGTGCTTAATTAGTTAACTTAGTAAATGAAAAAGTACCACTTTTGCTCATTAACAGCTTGTTTTTTCCTCTCCCTCCTTATTTTTTGTGAAAAAGCGTCACTGACGTAGCATTCTGTAGAATCCAATTTAATCATAAGAATTCCTACCTAACGTAGAATGGTTATTTGTGTTCAATGCATCTTGCAAAGGAAATGTGCGTTTGCATCTTTGACGATGAATCCGGACCTTACGTTTATATATAGTTTTCTGTTGCTAACATACTCGTAGTTCTTTATTTATCCGAATAGTTCAGCCTATCTGAGCATTTAGAGCACGGCTCTATGCTGCACTGCGCCTACCTGCATATTCAGTCAAGCTTTTATGCAATATAACTTCTACACCCCTCACCACCCCCCCCCCCTCTCTCCCTCTCTTCTCTTCTCTCCTCTTCGTACATCGTTTTTTCTTTTCTTCTTTTTTTATAGAAGTAGATTAGAGTAGATACGTGCGCAGTAATAACAATAAGTTTTTTCCACTCTTACAGGTGACATTGCCTTCACTGACATCGGTAGCAGCTCACACAACCTGAATTCCGTTGAACTTGTTAATCTTAGTGGTAAGTCTTGTTTGGTAAATTAGTTAATAAATCTAATAGTGCTCGTTATTGCTCAGGCTCACTTACAGCCAGTTATTTCCTCTTTCGCCCTACTTTATGAAAAAGACATAATTAACACTTAGAAACAAAAAAAGCTATTTTGAATATAACCGCTCATGATTTTTCCATTGTTTTTTTTTTCTGTGATTTGATGGAGGGAAAGTCCCTGGATTCTATATGCATTAAGTAAAAAAACAAGTTTTTTTAACTGAAAGTAAGGAACGACGTTGAAACTTAAAACGAACAGAAATTATTCCTTATATGAAAGGGGCTGTCCCCTCCTTAACGCCTCGCTCTTTACGCTAAAGTTTTTGTTGTTTAAAAAAATAGAGCTGTGAGAAAGTCAAATTTTAGCGTAAAGAGCGAGGCGTTAAGGTGGGGACAGCCCCTTTCATATAAGGAATAATTTCTGTTCGTTTTAAGTTTTAACGTGGTTCCTTACTTTCAGTTAAAAAACTTGTTTTTTTTATTTAATTTTTGAAAGTCTTTGAATTAATGCAGGTTTTGATTTTGGCTCACCGTACATGAATAATTAAAACGAAATTTGAATATTAATTTTACTTTTATTTGGTTAAATGGATTTCTCGAAACTTGTTTAATTTTATTTACGAACGTTTTTATTAGTAGTAAATATACTCAACTTTCGAACTAACTTACGTAACGAACTTCTATATTCATATATTTTTAATTCGTATATTAGGGGGTTCGCCCAATAGTCAATACCTTGCTCTTTAAGCTTAAGTTCGATTTTTTTTTCCAATTCTTTAAAAATGACCGCTTAATCACAAAGGCCGTTAATTAGAATAAATAGCTCTTATGAAAGTACTAAAAAATTGACTAGGGGATGAACCAAATCATATATGTAATATTGTCTGTTCGTTTTAAGTTTTGATGTTGCTGCTGTTGCAGTTGAAAAACTTACATGAAACTTGATGAAACTTATATATTTGAAATCAGCATAAAATCGAATTCTTTTGATGTATCTATTTGTATCAAAATACCGTTGTCTAGAGTTTCGGTTACCATTGAGCCGGGTCGCTCCTTACTTACAGTTCGTTACCACGAACTGTTTGATCGAAGGAGTAATTAAAGCTTCCTTGGAAAGAAAGTAAGTTAATGGTTATAGCTATAGTTTTGAACATTATTGAGATTTTTGCCTATATTGTATACTCATTTTGAAAAGAATAGTGAACAAATTCGCGCTCGACTTTGCTTCGCACTATGAAAAGAACAGCTTTCGACCTTCCCCTCGTTTTGTTTCTCCGTCACTGGAGTACGATAATTAGCAATGACCAATTGTAATTTTTAAGCAGGACGCTGGCTGAGCCTTAACCTTGAATGCAAACTTGTCAATACTCAGGATGATATTCCAATATTTCATTTTTATTTTGCAAGGTGATGCTGCATTTGAATTGGAAGACTGGGTGAGCATGACCACTGATCTAATAAAGCTCTTGCCAATCTTGACCCCCCAAGTGTTATCTCGTGTTCGGTTCTTGACATCTGAACTTGCAGCTGCTATCGGTTCTGACAACGAACATGGTAAGATTAAGGCCCGTAAATTGTTGTTATATTTGTACCCCTCCCCCCCTAATTTACCCCCTGGTTTCATAGAGTATTCCTTTTCGTCTTGTTCATGTACCCAAATGTGTTGCCTTTCCCAATTTGCTTACAGAAATACCCTAGTGTTAGGTGTTTTCTCTGACTATTCACTCACTAATTTAGATCTAAGTCCCTTCTAACAGTCTTAGTTTTAGATTTCAGTTTTTAGCCGCATTAGTATTGCAGCGATCCTACAATATCCATCCATCTCTTTATAGTATATATATATATATATATATATATATATATATATATATATATATATATATATATATATATATATATATATATATATATATATATATATATATATATATATATATATAGATATATATATATATATATATATATATATATATATATATATATATATATATATATATATATTAAAGTAAATATCTTTGCTTATCCTGCATTTGTTCTATATTTTAATAAGTAGCTCTGCGTTCTCTGCGCTTGATAGGAGGATAGGATAGGAGATAGGAAATAGTGCAGAAAGTGAGACAGGTATAAAATATAATGTCTCTGAGGCACTGTGATTTATTCTGATATTTTGTGAGTCAGTAATGCTTTGTTAATTAATATTGCCTATGGCTTTGTTAGTTTTCGTGTGTTAAAAGTTTCGATAGGGGACTTGAAATGGAAAGTAAAGAGGATATATCGATAAGTGTTTGTACATTTCTCTTTGCTCAACCCAGTTTTCTTTATTTTTTTTAGGTAGATCAGCTCCCGAATCCCAAGCCTCGTCCCAAGCTGAGATAGGTACGCCAAAAACTAGTCGCAAAATAAACGGACCAACATTAAGCACGCCCAGAAATGCAAGAAATGCAAAAATTGATATGACCGACCATGCAATATTTTCATCTCCAACATCAACCAATACAAATCAGTCAACCAACGGGAGGAAATATACCCGACGAAAGCTGGCATTAAGTCGGACAATAAAGCACCAAGAGAAGAAAATAAAACGATGTAAAAGGTCACTTATCGCGCTCAAAAGTACAATAAAAAATGCGAAGACAGGTTTTGAATCCGAACAAGAAGCGTTACATTTTGTTGAGAGTCACCTATCCGGAATCGCGCTTTCTATATTTAAGTGCCAAATTAGAAGATCCATGATAAAAAGACGATTTACTGAGGAAGAAAAAACAACGGGCTTGGTGTTTTTTTTCCTATCTCCGAACGGGTACAAAAAGTTGCTTCGTGAGAAAATTTTCTATCTTCCATCGGTGCGTACTCTACAGAGGTGCCTTTCGAGTGTTGAAGTGGTAGAAGGTTTTAACGAAAGTGTTTTTGATATGCTGAAGCTAAAAACTGCAGGAATGGATGAAACAGAAATATTTTGCACCATCGCCGTTGACGATATGTCTCTAAAACCTGGACTGCCGTATGATCGTAGCCGTGATAGAGTAGAAGGACTTGGTCCGTTAGGACCCTTCAGATACGCTACAGTGGTCATGTTGCAGGGACTAAAAACACACTGGAAACAACCACTTGCGTATTTTTATAGTGTTTCAGGCCTCAAAGGTGAGAAACTAAGAAATATTATTTTTGAGGCGATAGATAGGTGTAAACAGGTAGGGATTACCGTAAAGGCAATAATTTCAGACCAGGGTGGAAACTACCGAGGATTAAAAAAGGATCTCGGGGTCACGAAAAAAATTCCTTTTTTTCTTAGAAATGGTGAAAAAGTGTATTTCATTTACGATCCCCCTCACTTGTTGAAAAGTGTCCGAAACAATCTCTTAAAGTATGATATCATTTTAAGTAAGCAGTGGCAGGCGTCTTGGAGAGACATTGTGTGTTTTTTCAAGGTGGATCAACGTCATCGATTTAGGACAGCGCCGAAACTTCAAAAGCGTAATATATTTCCAACAAATCTCGACAAAATGAGGGTTGAAGTCGCTACTCATGTTTTCAGCCACTCAGTGTATGCTGGGATCAATTTTTACGTGAGTAAAGGTTTGTTACATCCGAAGGCCGCAGGATCAGCAAAGGTTGTAAATTTCTTTGATAAGCTGTTCGACTGCGTTAATTCTCTTGGATTTTTAGAAAAAAAATGTATAGACGCTCAATTTGTAGGGAAAGCGCATCATTCCAATTTTTGAGGTCGGCCAGTTCATTTTTAGGCGATTTAAAATTTGTTAATAGTGTGGGGAAAGATGTTGGGAAAACAATCTATTGCATAGAGGGATGGCAGCTGACTATTTCTGCCATCCTCGGTCTATCAGAAGATTTGATGAAGCATGGGTTTAAATATGTTTGTACGAGGAGACTTAACCAGGATAGTCTAGAGCATTTCTACGGCTTACTACGACGCTCTGGGGGTTTAAACGATAAGCCTACTGCGTCGCAATTCTCCTGCCTTTACAAGCAAGCAACGTTTAGAAGCTTTTCGGTTTCTTCAAATTCGACGGGGAATTGTGAAGCACTTTCTTTCCATCAATCTCTTTTATCCGAAGTTTTTTCATCAGTTAACCCTCATGCAAAAAGAATTGTGCAAGCCGGACGTGATAGCAGCGACATTCATGAGCCTCACGAGTTTGATTTTGATGAGAATGTTGAGGTTTTCACCTTAACAGAGGAATCAAATTTTGCATACGCAGTGGGGTATTCTGCAAAAAAGATTCTGGAAAAGCATTCGTGTGATAAGTGTAGAACGGGGTTATTTGAATCAGGTATTTCTCTTTTTGATTCAGTGTTTGATTTCATGCGGATGAAAGCTTATGAAGAAGCCAATTCAGACTTCTCAAACCTTTTTGTTCCTGCAATCTCCTTGATTGAGTATTGCAAAAAACTAGAGTACATCATCCAGACTGAAATGACGCACTGCTGGAACGAGGGAATCGTACGGCGAGCATGGGAAAGAGCGTCCCAACTGTTAATCCCAATTTCGTGTGACCTATTTCCTCGCAAGTGTTTTGTACAGTACTTTTTTCGAATGCGTATCTTCTACATCACTAAATTTGAAAACCAGAAGATGGAAAGAAGTGCTCTATGCGGAAAAAATAAAAGCAGCTAAGTTAAAAGCATTTACTTTTAGATATTTTTTATTCCGTGGTTAACCATATTTATTTGTTCTTATATTGTTTGAATTTGCTAAAAACGTTTTTGGATTATTCTAAAAAGAATTTTTCTAAAGCAATGGTACTTCTAGCGATTCTCGATTCTCTTAAAACTATTTTACAGAAATGAAAAATATTTTATGGAATGATTGCCAATTATGATTTTGGAATGGAAAATTATTCAGCGAATTGATAAGTTGGGATTATTTATTTTCTTGTTTCTTTTATTCTGTTGCAATTAAAAAAAAAGAAAAAATTGGAAGAACTATTAATACAGCGATCATGTACCATTAAACCACATCTGCAAACTCACTTCTGATCAAGATTATCATTATCCTAACTGTTCTTGAAACTCATTCCAACGTTTCGGGGTAGTATTTTTCACAAGAAACTCATATGTTTGTTTTTATCAATCAATAGTAATTCCCCCTCGTTTTTTTTTGCTTTTTAGCTTTTTCTTTGATCCACAAGTAGCGATGATGTTCCACGAGAAAATCCGTAAACGCTTCGAAGGAGAAGTGAAAGAACTCTAGAGAATAGCATACTGATTTTCAAACGAAATTGTTTTACAACAAACTACATCGTTTTCATTTTTCTTTCCATTATATAATAAAGCACACTTTTATTCGTCTGTTTCGTATTACTCGTACATAGGACTAATCTGGTTTCAAATAAGCTCTGAAAAAGCGAGCTAAATTTGTGCGAAACGCAAAAAAAAAGTCTGAATCAGTTGACGAGTGCTCCATACACTCAGTGCTCCATACTATAATTAATTTTGCAGCACACAACAATAAAAATACATGTAAAAGCTGCTCATGAAACAAAGCATCCCATATGTGTGTGCTTTTTTTTTTGCTTTCCTTCCGAAGAATATAGTGGGCCTATATCAGCATATCCTGGCCTCCAATCAAGGAGCTTAGGGGACAGACAAGAAGTAAATTTCGTACGGTTCTGAACCAAATTAAATAAAAGTAGATTCTATCAAATACTATCAATACAATTTACGCGGCTAATTTCTTTGATCCAGTTGCCATGCAATGACAGGAAAAATAAATACTTTCGAAATAAATTATCATATTTTCAAGTTTTGACGTCAATAACATTGAGAAAAAGGGATAGATTAGAGGAAGATAAAAACAATTGTAATAATCAAAGCAATTTTCCATTCGATATACGAGTATTTACGCGTAGCACTCTCAAATCGTAAATATAGGCGTGATAAATGGGTGTCGGTAAACATCACATTAAATCTAATAGGGTAGGGTGAAACTATTTCAAAATAGAAGGCATTAATTTAAATATGCTCCCCAATAAAGCACCCTCATTTTTTCATTGTCCTAATTCTAATCACAAGCTTTATATCAGGATCCGTCTCTTTAATTCAGAACACATCTGATCAAAGCATATTCACCTACGGAACCGGTTCCGTAGGTGACTATCAAACTATGGAATAAGTATAACGCCCTACGCAACTTGAAAAATTTAGGCACCAGGTTCGCATCGTCTCCGGAGACGCGGACAAAGGGTCACTTTTTTGTGTGGAGAGGATAGGTTTTGTCAGTACTTGTTGTATGTGTTTATACTTTGGACCCACTGAAACATCGAGTACAAACTTGAGGTACCACAACTTTTGACCTTCAGACTAAAAAATGAACCAAAAAGATGGAAATCCATGACTAAAAATAAATTACCTGAATTATGAAATGGAAATTATTTACTGAAGTTAAATGAAGTGATAATCAGTGACTGAAATGAAAGTTAATGAAAATCTACAGTCTCATATACTAACAAATATTTCTTGATTCAGTTCCCAATATCTGTATATGGATCTTTCACTCGTAGTCCTTTCATTCCTTTGACATCAAATAAAAAATCTTTAATTATAGAGCACGTGTCATGTAATTTTAAAAATCCCGCTCTATCCCAGCCTTCCTACCAAAAAACGCATTCAGACGACAGTTTCAACTCCGTGTTTTGATTCAAAGAATGTTCTTTGAAAACTGTTGTTGCGCTACACACCTTTAACCATGTAGGAACCCACTAAGCCTCGTAGACAATTAATCAAATGATTTTAGTAGGAGAAATATAAAAAAAAAAAATGAATTCGCTAATGGACAAGGTGATTGATGTCTTGAGAGGTAGTCTACGTGAAACGTTCCCAATAATCAACTGGTTGTACATTTTACATTCATACTTTTGGTAGGAAAACTGCAAGCTAAACTTGATTGTGAGGGGGTTGCAATCCCTCTTATGTTGGGGATGATTTTTAAGTGTCGTTTAATTATAAGAAATCTTCATAAAGGTTCCAACTTTTAATGTCGCTCTTTAATTTCAAATATTTAGGGACAAAATGTGCCGTCATGTGGCACTACATGGTGCCATGTATCCTATGTAAGACCTTCTGACGCCAAAAGGTCTTACATAGGTTATGGTTCTTTTCGATAGTTTCAAAATCGCAAGGATTCAGAGATTTCACACGATAGCGTTTTGGCCAAATTTAGGCCGATACCGGGTTTTCGTGGCATAAAATTACAGAAAACAGTACTTTGATGTTTCGCGTGTCTTACGTTGCTTTGAATTGCATGAGAACTGAACCGTCTTTCAGTTTTTTAGGACTATTGTCTTTTTTTTAGATCCACGGCCATCTTTCTGGGAAATAATACAAAATTTTTACATTTTTGTGGGCAGAGACAAAAAGCCCCATTTCGAGGGTTCTAGAACCAGTTGAATCTGAGGGTGTATTTTTCATCAATATTACACCCCTTTTCTAGGTTGTTTTCTTCCCTTTTATATATTTGAAGAAAAAAAGTTTACACTGTCAACTCTTGGTAATCCAAAGGTTCATGTTCCTTACGAAAAGTACGATTTTGCAACAAGTCTACAGCTTTAACTTCCACTGAAGGAAAAGATACTTGTATCATAGGATTCTATTTATCGACTCATTGAATTCCAGTTTAAGATATATCGACTTACCGAGCCAGAGATATGATATTATTTAGATCCTTCTCATTGGAAAAATCTCGTGTGGCGTATATATTGTTTTCAAGATTTCGTTTAGAGCTCTGATCATGGACACCGGCAGAGGGGGGCGTCATGGGGCTCCCTCTGTAAAAATTAAGTTTTTGGTAGTACTCCCCTTGAATTTTGGAAAATTTCCTGGCGGCGATCATGGTTCTGATTACTATTAACGACAAATAATTTCCAACAGAACACATTCTTTACCTGGGTCTGGAATTTTTTAGATCCTTACTGATTCAGTACTGATTTATTGACGGCACCAGCCTTGCAGATTGGGATCTGATGGATGGGGAGTGACGGATTGGAGATTTCTATGGGTGGCAAGTTGTTGGATGAAAAGTTGAGTAGAAACTGGTTAATATTGCTTTTGAAATAAAACTTCCTTTATTTACGGATGAGGCCATTTTGAGAGGATTTTTGTTGTAGGTATTAAACCATTTTTATAAAATTTGCATAAACAAAACCCTCCTGACGAAACAAGTTAAAAAGCGGTATATAATGCTTAACCCCCCCCCATTTTCAGGGGCTTAATTTACTATAGGGCAGGGAGGGTGACTGCCCCTCCCAGACCTCGCTTTGCACCCTCCAAACCCCATTTTGCGCCCCATCCCAGCTGAAATTTAGTTTCTTCAAAAACCTTTTCAAAACCAAGATAAGCCTGCATGATTTAAGCATCCACAGATACGGGTCAGTTTTCTTTAGCATATCTTTGCCTTTATGGTACTATAGGGCTCATTTTTCAGTTTTCATTGTCATTCTTACTTGATTAATTAAAAAAAAAAAAACCCTTTGCACAAAATAAGTTTTTCAAAAAAAAGTAAAGAACTCCATTAAACCAAAAATGAACAAAAATAGAATCAAATTATGTACCAAGCATACAACTACCACAAATCAGTATCAATAAGAAAATGAAACCCAAAACAAACAGAAATTAAAATATGTCAAACTCAAAACGAGCAGAAATTAATCTGAGTAGGGCTCTAAACCCTATGCTTTCTAAAAGCTAGAATATACTTTTGTACTTTATCCAAGATTTTTTTTTTAATGTTTTCACTTTTATAACCTCAAGAAATAAAAAATTAATTAATATTTTATGGAATAAATATGTGTACATTAAACTGGCAATGCATATTTTTTTTAGTAAATTCATTTGAATTTTTTTCAGTTCTTTACTGAAAACGTTTGACACTAAGAGCTCAAAATCCTATTCTATTGCCAAAAAAATGTATTCTTTTTCTTTTTAATTCTTATATAGCAATTCTTTAAAAAATTCTTTTTAATGTTGTCACTTTTATAACTTTAAGATATCAAAAGTTAATTAAGATTTTAAGGAATAAATATCAGCATATGTATATTAAACTGACAATGCAGATTTTTTTCAGTAAATTCAATTGAATTTTTTTCAGTAAAGTACAAATTATATTCTGGCTTTTAGAAAGCATAGTGTTTAGAACCCTATTCAGATTAAGTCTTGGCTACATCATGTGTTGGTTAAGCCTGGACATGAATTAAAAAAAAAAAAAAAAATCAAAATTAAATTAAAAAAAAGTATTTTCAACTATGACTAGGGGAGGGGGTAATTTTCCTCAGGGAGTATAATTAATGGGGTTTGAGAATTTTCCAAGAAAAAACACCTAAACCTATAGATAATAGCCTAAGCAATTAAAGTATTCCTGAAGGATAGATTGTCTTTGGACTTATCAAATTATTAATGTCTAAGCTGTTAAAGACGAAAAACGTGCCGAAACTAATGACTAGCTTTGCTTATTTTTTTGCACCGTAGTAATTTAGACGAAAATGTAGCATTTCCTTTGAAAATTTTGAATGAAAATTCTGTGAATGCGGAATAAAAACATAATTGAAAAATTAAAATGAAAAAAAAAATTAATACCGTTTTTGACACATTTTCTTTACTAATTATAAATACATACATAGGTGGGCGTCTAGTAATAATTTAAGCTCGAAAGATGACTAACTTACAATAATAATTCTTCTCATGTTAAAAATTACCTTATCAGCAGTCATGTTAAAATTACTGGGAATTACAAAGTTGAATCGGAGCTCTCAAGCAGGGATGTAGCTACAACACTTTATTGGGGAGAGGGAGGGCAAGATGGATCTCCATCCGACAGTGGTGAGTCCAGGGGGGCACGCGCCCCCCTACCGTAGTCTAAAGTAGTGTAATTTACTTAATTAACCCAAGTTTGCGTTAATTAAACTTGCTTTTAACGCAAGTTTATCGGATCAACCTATTTTGCGCCCCCCTAAAAAATCCTGGATCCCCCCTACCATCCGAAAAGTCAAGAGCATGGGCTATAGAATCATTTTTTCTCCAAATCATTGCCCGCCTGAAACAACGCCACTGCTTTCAAGGTTATTTTTAGAAATATAATTAATTATGAATAAATTTTTTGGCCATAGAATAGGATTTTGAGCTCTTAGTGTCAAACGTTTTCAGTAAAGAACTGAAAAAAATTCAAATGAATTTACTGAAAAATATGCATTGTCAGTTTAATGTACATATATTTATTCCATAAAATCTTAATTAATTTTTTATTTCTTGAGGTTATAAAAGTGAAAAGATTAAAAAAAAAAATCTTGGATAAAGTACAAAATTATATTCTAGCTTTTAGAAAGCATAGGGTTTAGAACCCTACTCAGATTAATTTCTTCTCGTTTTGAATTTGACATATTTTAATTTCTGTTTGTTTTTGGGTTTCATTTTCTTATTGATACTGATTTGTGGTAGTTGTATGCTTGGTACATAAATTTGATTCTATTTTTGTTCATTTTTGGTTTAATGGAGTTCTTTACTTTTTTTTTGAAAAACTTATTTTGTGGAAAAAGTTTTTTTTTAATTAATTTCTGTTCGTTTTATATTGACATAGTCTTTTTCAGGGAGAAATACAAAGCCTCTTCTAAACTTAAACAACCATCCCTTCCATAAAAACCTTAAATACCCCCTGGGAATAACTTACAATCCTTGCCCCTTATCTGTGGGGTTTGTTTCAACCCCAAAAGCCAGGTTATATGATATTTAGACTATTTTGAATAGAATGACTGTCTCAAAATTTCTATTAGATGCATTTTCTATAGATATGACGATATTTATTCCTTAAAATCTTAACTAATTTTCGATTTCTTAAAGTTATAAAGGTGAAAACATTTAAAAGAATTTGTATCAATAAAGTAATAATTATATTCTGGCTTTTAGAAAGCATAGGGTTTAGCATTAACCCCTGTTTGCATTCTGTTTTGTATTAACTTTCCGTCAAAGACTTAAAAGCCATTCTAATCCTTTTATCCTAGGACATGCTGATATCTAAATAAGCCATGAATTTTTAATTATTAAAACAAAAGTAAGTTTTAAAATCATAATTAGCATATTTATTTCTGAATTTTTCTAGTACGGCCATATCTAATATCATGTTTATCTAATTTATGTTCGTTTTTTATTCATTCTGGTAGAAAAGAAAAAATAATAATAAATAAATTTTAAATGAAATAAATTGAAAATTAAAGTACATTAATTAAAATCGATATTTTAATTCGCCTAGAATTTTAAATTAGTTCCTTGATCCGAGTTTTTATTCCAACAACAAAAAGATCAGAAAAATGTTTGAAAGACAATTCTTTCACAACTAATGAAAAATTCATTTTATTCTGTTATAAAACTTGAATTATTGATCTATAACGAAATCTCTCCAGTCAACTTTTAGTTCACAGAAAGCTAACATATATTGATATGCCAAAATGTCATACTCAAATGTAAGTATATCTATGTTTACTATTTATTACGATTCACATATGAAATTACTGATGAATATTGTCACGCTTCTCTCTAATTTTCAGCTAAATAACACATGGGTGGATCCAGAATTTTTTTAGGGGGGGGGCAAAATATGTTGATCCGATAGAAAAAATTTTAGGGGGCGCAAAATAGGTTGATCCGATAAACTTGCGTTAGGAGCAAGTTTAATTAACGCAAACTTGAGTTAATTAAGTTAATTACACTACTTTAGAATACGATAGGGGGGCGCGCGCCCCCTTGCCCTCCCCCTGGATCCGCCACTGAAATGAAAAGACATAAATTTAAACTTTATTCCAGAATTACCATGAAGAGCTCGACGAATCAATTGTTCAGCAATTATTAAATGACCCTTGGCCAGAAGAATTTGGCCAGAAGAAAGACCTAATTTTCCAAAACTTTCAACTACGTTGAATAAAATGGCCATCTAAAAATGTTGATTGGATTTGTTTGGGGGAATGATGGGTGTGGGGGGGGGCTAGTTGCCCTCCAATCACTTTCAACTATTAAAAAGGGCACTAGCCCTTTGAATTTCCAATCAAATGAGCCTCTTTTGAAGTTTCTACGACAACACCTTCTATAAAAACCATATATGCCCCCAGGGCATAACTTAAAACCCTTGCCCTGAGGTTTGTGGGGGAGTGTCCTCCTCAAACAACATATTTTCTATCTGGAAATCAACTACGCTCAACAAAATGGCTATCTCAAAATTTTGATTGGATGTGTTTGGAGAAATGATGGGCGCGGGAGAGGGGGGTTATTTGCCCTCCAATCACTTTCAACTATTAAAAAGGGCACTAGCCCTTTGAATTTCCAATCCAATGAGCCGTTTTTGAAGTTTCTACGACAACGCCTTCTATAAAAACCTTATATGCCCCAGGGCATAACTTAAAACTCTTGCCCTGAGGGTCTCAGAAACATTTTCTTGAAATCAGTTTACGCTGAACAAAATGTCTATCTCAAAATTTTGATTGGATGTGTTTTGGAGAATGATGGGCATGGGGGGGGGGGCTAGTTGCCCTCCCATAACTTTCGACTATTAAAAAGGGTACTAGCCGTTCGAATTTCCAATCGAATGAGCCTGTTTTGAAGTTTCTACGACAACGCCTTCTATAAAACCTTATATGCCCCCAGGGCATAATTTAAAACCCTTGCCCTGAGGGTTGTGGGGGAGTGTCCTCCTCAAAAATATTTTCTATCTGGAAATCAACTACGCTGAACAAAATGGCTATCTCAAAATTTTGATTGGATGTGTTTGGGGGAATGATGGTTGTGGGGGGGGGGGGCTAGTTGCCCTCCAATCACTTTTGAATATTAAAACGGGTACTAGCCCTTTGAATTTCCAATCAAATGAGCCTTTTTTGAAGTTTCTACGACAACGCTTACTATAAAAACCTTATATGCCCCCAGGGCATAACTTAAAACCCTTGTCCCGAGGGTTGTGGGGGAGTGTCCTCCTCAAAGAGATATTTTCTATGTGAAAATCAACTACGCTGAACAAAATGGCTATCTCAAAATTTTGATTTGATGTGTTTGGGGGAATGGTGGGCGTGGGGGGGGGTTAGTTGCCCTCCAATCCCTTTCGACTATTAAAAAGGGCATTAGCTCTTTGAATTTCCAATCGAATGGACCTTTTTTGAAGTTTCTACGACAACGGCTTCTATAAAAAAAACCTTATATACCCCCAGGGCATAACTTAAAACCCTTGCCCCAAGGGTTGTGGGGGAGTGTCTTCCTCAAAAATATATTTTCTATCTGGAAATCAACTACGCTGAACAAAATGGTAATCTCAAAATTTTGATTGGGTGTGTTTGGGGAAATGATGTTCGTGGGGGGTGCCTAGTTGCCCTCCAATCACTTTCGACTATTAGAAAGGGCACTAGCCACTCCAATTTCCAATCGAATGAGCCCTTTTCGAAGTTTCTACGACAACTCCTTTGATACGAAGTGCCCGGGTATGGAGAAAAAAAAGACCGTGCCAACATCGTTCTTTACTTAGGCAGCGCTAGCCCGCTGCCTATGATTCGGGAAAATTGACTTCAACTCGCCCCCCCCCAGAATTTTGAAAAAATCAGCCACTGACCATTTTGTAGAAAAAACTCGGGAGGAAGGGCAAAATACGTTGATCCGATAAAAAAAATTAGGGGGGGGGGGGGGGCAAAATATAGTTGATCCAATAAACTTGCGTTAGGAGCAAGTTTAATAAACGCAAACTTGAGTTAATTAAGTAGATTAACTACTTTATACTACGCTAGGGGAGGGCGCCCCCCCCCCCCCGCCACCCCCCCCCTGGATCCGCCACTTTCTCTGTAAACTGTTGAAAATTTCTGATTAACTAATGACAGAAAGCGTAATTATTGTGTCTTATTAAGGTATTGTAATTAAACATTTCGATTCTGTTTATGCCTTGAATTTGCGAGTTATTTGGTAAATCTCGCGACCAAAACACTAAATTGATCAATTTATCCTTACTTAAGGGATTAAAATAAATAATATAAGCTAAAATAACCTACATGCCTTCTGCTCCTTGTGGTTAAAGTTTTTCAGTAATTTTCCCTAGGAAATCCCCAGAATACTGTCCTCCCAACGGAAAATTATCTCCTTGGAGAATGGCCCCCTACAGAAAATCATCGCTCCTTTAAAAAATGTCTATATATTTCCCAATAACAAATACTATGTGTAAACCACAGTTTATATAATTATCCAGTATGATCATTCCCTATCTCACCCATTATAAAAACCCGGACCGGGGTGCGAGTGCTCCAGAGAACGTAGAAACATAGGCGGCATCAGATCTTTTCACGGGTAGACAAGTCAGACGCGAAACAATCGGAAACAAGTGGAAACCCGCTATTACGAATAATGCACTTAGTAACCATTTCTCATTGATAGACGCAAACACACTGATCCATAACTGCACGAAGAAGTGGGAGGAGCTTTTTGTTCGCACCGAGAACGAAGACCAGAAATTATCTGCGATAAGCTTACTGGATAATTATATAAACTGTGGTGTAAACAATAGGCAAAGTTCTCCTGGGGCTATGGGGGTCACATCGTTTCTAGAAGCTTAGTCGTTTGGCTTTTCAACTACGCTGAGCAAAAGGTCTTTCTCAAAATTTTATCGTTCGATCAGGAAAAAATGGGCATGGAAGGGGGGGGGGCTAGTTGCCCAACAATATTTTTGGTCACTCAAAAAGAGAACTAGAGCTTTTAATTTCCGTTTGAATGAGCCCTCTCCCGGTCTTCTATGACCATTGGTTTGATACCATCAGAGCCGATACTAAGGGGCAACCAGGTCAGTTAACCCGGGTGCCGTGGCTTGGAGGGGGGTGACTGGCGAACCGCCAATTTTCATCCAACTTTTCACTTTGATTAAGCTTTTTTTGCTTATATTTGAGTCGGAAGGGGGCACTATAGTTAATTTTCCCCCGGGCACCAAAGGAACGGATTTGGATATATCACCCCTGGGGGAAAACAACAAATAAAACACGCACCCGTGATCTTTCTTCTGGCAAAAAAGTACAAAATTGTATTTATTTTTGCAGATACGAGCCTGAAAATCTATAGCCTGCAGTGAGGTGCTCTGATATGCTGAATCTGATGGTTGATCATTACGGTGACGCTGATAAGCTGAAGATGAGGATTTTGATTAAGATCTCTTGATTTTTTGGAAGATTTCCTCCTTTATCGAAAATCAGGCAAATACTCTCAGGTTCATAGTTTTTGATGGGTAAATTCAAGTTTTATAAATTTGGAATCGGCATTAAAAGCTAATTCTTTCGGTGTATCTATTGTTTTAAAAATTCCATGTTTTTGAGTTACGGTTACTATTGGGCCGAGTCACTCCTCGCTTACAGTTTGTTATTACGAACTGCTTGATAATTGTACTCGGTAAATATATTTTCATGAATTTTACGCTTTACATTCGATTAACCTAACCCACTACCATACCGTTTTACTAGGGTTAGGCTATATTTGAGAGTGAAGTTTTTTTGATCGATAAAATTATGCATCGCTTAAAAGTTCTAGAAATAAATTGTGATTTTGATAAAACCACCACTTTTGATAAATAACATATAGCATATATGTAAATACGGTACAATCCCATTTTATGGGCCTCTCTAAAAAGTCAAGTTTGGTTAATGCTAATGAAATAAAACAAAATAGGATGAATATATAATAGTTTAGAAACAAATTTGTGCTATATATTTGCACATTAGGAGGTGGGGGGTGGTTAAAGCAGTGGATATATTAAATACGTAACCTAACCTAGGTACCTCCCCCCAAAAAAATCCAAAAAACCACAGTTTAATATCGTATACGCAATGAAAACCTTCCTATCACTGCCTGCTCTACAACAGTTAAGACGTCACAAAACGGGTTTTATCATTGCCAGTCTATAGTGATTAAGCCGAGGGGCCCATAAAATGGGATTGTACCGTAAATACATACCGGTATCGTTATTTTCAATGAAATTCGTTCTAGTCTCACTCTAAACGAAAGTTGTAATATTTACAGTTTAATAGTGCGGCAGGGAGCGGCAAAATCTACGTTTGCCCTCCCCCCGCCCCGAGAAAAAAAACTAGCTCTGCAAATAGTGTATTTCTTTTTTTTTTTTGTATTTTACTTTTGTGTTATAAGATAATTTGGTACTTATTAAGAATCCAGTTGTCACGCGAGAAAGACTGCATCGAGAAAGACCGAGATGCTTGATTAAAAACAGGTTATCTCTGCCTTTCAGGTGTTGCTCACTCCGTGACAAAGAGTTAAACTTTAGTTTTTTGGGGTTGAAGGGGCAAAAAAGGTACCTAGGCTAGGTTACGTATTTAATATATGCTATTCTTTACCCCCCCCCCCCTCCTAATGTGCAAATATGTAGCCCCAATTTGTTTCTGAACTATTATATTTTCATCCTATTTTGTTTCATTTCATTAGCATTAACGAAATTTCACTTCTCGCGTGACTACTGGATTCTTAATAAGTACCAATAAATTTCCTCCATTAGGAATATAGGAAACACTACCTTCTTCAATTCCATTTCCACCAACTAGCCACTGCTTACTAGCTTCGTACAAATTAGTTAACATAACATCCATTCAAACTTTAGGGAGGCAACAATCCGAATACAAGAAGCTCCAGAAAGAAACTGAATGAAACTGATTTAAATATAAACTGATTCCGCGCATGTCAAGTTATAATTTGTTCCTTATTTCCTTCAACAAGAAGCCACGGCTTCCGCGTCCTGTCAAAATGACGTTTCGGAATTAAATCGGGTGCATTTGCTGAAGGGGTGGGAACCCCTTCAGCAAATTGTTTTTCACGATAAGGGATAAATTATGAATTATTCAACTAATTAAAAACATATTTATTTTAAGCTTGCACTGCTGGAAGAAATTTATGAATATGTATATTATTATATGACATATATTTAAAACTGATACCCGTATAAGTTCATGTCAAACTTGTCGAATTTAATCGAGATAGTCCTATATTAAAGAGATTTTGCAGAACGTACGCGAACTACTTTACGTACGTAAACTACTATGCAGATACATTTTATTTAATATTTAATATTAAGAGATGACCCCGCAAAAGAAAATCAAATCGGGCCCCGCAACTATTCGATCCGGGCCTGGATAGACTTAAGGTATAGGACAGAAATCATAGAAGAATTACCATTTTATTCCCCCTATAATTTCTTCTCAAATATAATAATCACTGCCATCGAATCACCCCCCCCCCTTGAACGGGTTATATATAGCTCTTTATATATAGCTTATATATAGCTAGGTTATATATAGCTGTACACAAGAGTTTGCGAATTTGTGGGTGTGCCTTATTTTTTTCTTAACTTTCTTGAACAGTTGGTTTATAACAAGGGCGGATCCAGGATTTTTTTTTTCGGGGGGGGGGGGGGGGGGGGGGGGGGGGGGGGGGGGGGGGGGGGGGGGGGGTTACTAATTTTTGACTTTTTCGGGGGGGGATTTACTAATTTTTGGCTCAGTTTTCGACTAATTATACTGATTTTTACCTAGGTTTTACTAATTTTCGACTTATTTTCGACTCGGTCAAAAATTTCGGGGGGGGGGGGGGGGGGGGGGTTCAAACCGGGTAACTCCCCCCCCCTGGATACGGCCTTGGTTTATAATGATGAATAAAGCTGGTTTGTAAAAAGGATAAACAGTATTTCTGTCTTATAGCCACCACACTCAAGTTCTGTCGAGAAGTGAAGTTTGATTAATGCTAATGAAATAAAACAAAATATGATGAAAATAGAATACTTGATCAACAAAATTATGAAAACTTCAACAAAGAATTATGGGAAGGGGGGTCGCCCAGACCGTATTATATTAAATACTTAACCTAAACTAAACTAACCTAACAAAAATACCAACTAAATATTTAATTAAAATGTAGCTACAATGTAGTTTCCCACCGAGCCGAAGCTAATACTGTCTGTATAAAGACCATGAAAACCGTTATTATCTCATGTTCGCGATATAAGATCTTGAGTGTGGTGGCTATAAGACAAAAGTACCGGGCAAACTAGCCCCGCGCTCATTGCAATTGATTTTTTTTTAATTTTTTGCATTCAAAAGGCAGTTGCAATTTTTGAATTGCGTTCAAAAGTGCCGATTAAAACCTATTGAATTAATTATTTGCATATTGTATTCCAAAGCTCAATCAGCTCCAATTCGTTCTTTCTAGATAGAAAATACGGTACTTGTGCATTATATGTCACCCACCGACTATAGACTGTACAAGGAAACCAGACAGGTAACCAGACAAACGGGTATTTGCTAGATACATGCACCGTAAAGCGTGATTTCTTATTGGGTTTACAATATTTTAACAATTGTTTTTGGGGGTTTAGGGGGGGAAGGTACCTAGGTTAGGTTACGTATTTAATATATTCTATGCTTTACCCCCCCCCCCCCCCAATGTGCAAATATATAGCCCAAATTCGTTTCCGAACTATTATATATTCATCCTATTTTATTTCGTTAGCATTAACCAAACTTGACTTTTTTCGTGGGTTCCGTATAATGCACAAGTACCGAAAATACTTAGTGTATTTGCCAATTAGTATAACCTAGCGAAATTTTGGTCTAGTTTAAAAACTTTAAGGGGTCGCAAGTTTTTTTTTTGTTTTTTTTTTTTTTGCAAGGAATTCATTTTAATGCTAAAACTACGCTTAACAGAGCACAATGATTATGATTATTCAGGAATTTATTGTATTGAATTGCAATTAGCTATTGTAAACAAGGTGTTAAATAGAGCCTAGGGTCAAATCTTGCCCATTAGGGGGATTTGAACGGAATTGTAACGACAATGATCATTACGTTTGGAGAGAACTCTGGATGAGGCATCGAGTGTTATATATCGATTTTGATATAATTCTGTTATATACCGCAAATTTACCGGCTATAGTAGACAACTAAAAAAACAAAACAAATGAAACTAATAGAAGAACGGACGAGAAACCAAAGAAAACATGCGTGTTATGAATACCTGTCTTTTCCACGTGCATGTTAACAATCCTTTTAGAGTTTAGCCTGCGTTTAGCCAGACTCGGTATTAGTAATCTGACGACTTTCCACGGAGTGTTTTCTTCTGATGTCTCTCTTTGCTATAGACAGAGGTTTGAATGATTGCCAGTTTTTTAAAGAAACTTGTTCTTTTTGAGACTAACGAAACAACAATATTGCCGGAAATGAATTAAGAGGGGGTCACTAGCGGTACAAATCCAAGAAATTTTGGGGAGGGGGTGTATACCTCAATGTTTAGAGATGACAAGATTGTTGAATTTTCAATGTGAATCCAAAAAAGGTAATTTTCAATGGGAAAACCCCAAAAAGTATTTTTCAAAATTTCGGCAGGGGGCAACAATCTGGGGAGGTACAGTAACCCCTTCTAAACCACAATTGACGTTAGTTGGGGTCAAGATTTCCTTTGGAGGAACCAGTATTGCCGATTAGGGAGGGGGGGGGGGGTGTTTGTCCCCACTAGATTTTGATGCATACCCTTTTCACCCCTCCACTCATTTTACGGTATTTTCATTATAAAGTGCCTATTGTCTGGTATTTTCATTGACAAAATCCGAAAAACAACAAAATTGCAACTTCCTTTTTGAACACTGCACTTCCCCACTCCAAGGCTGTTTCCAGAGGGTTTAGGGTATTTGACCCCCCCCCCTCTAAATTTTTGTCTATCTCGTAAAAACATAACAAAAATGCACATAAGCAAATTTTTCATGTGTTTTTTTTATGTTTTTTGTACCTTCCCACAAAAACACAATCCTGGATACGACCAAGCCCCCCTTCCTTATACTTTTGTGAATTGATGATACCGGGAGGGAAGGTAAAATTAGGGGGTAGCTCTTTTTAGACATATACGCAGTGGGAAGATATGGGTAATCCTTAAAATCCCACTTTTTTTCCCCATTGTCACACCAAGCATCAGTTTCTTTAAGTTTTGAATAACCCTCCAAAATACCACAAAACTTAATTTTTAGGGGAACGTGAGCTATTTAAACTACACTAAAAAAAGTTAATGCTCAAAAGTTTTTGCTAAAAGTAAAAATAATAAATCGAAAAAAATTACTAACATTGCCATTACATAAGAAATGGTTTGAAAATGATACTAAAAATTAGAAATCATGGCAATTTGAAATTAGATAATGATCCCCTGGATTATTTTGACAATGGAAAAGCGAACTTGCTGTTGTAGAAATGAGAAATGTCCAGTTTATGGTCAAAATGTATGTTTTAGTGCCTTGTTTTTTCTACTAGATCGGGTATTATTGACCATATTCTTGTTCAGTGAATTAATTCTTATCTAGATCCCCTTTTCCTCGGTACCGGTAGCGTCAATCGGACAGGGTGAGACAGGGGACATCTTCCCCCTCCTCTGCTTTTGAACATATCCTTTTTGAATTTTCGTTGAAAAATACTTTTTTAGGTATCTTAACTAAAATAATTAGAAAACAGTAAAAATTCCACCTCTAGATTTTGAAAAAAAAAAACTACCCCCTTCAAATTTGACAACATTACTGCTCCTGAGTCCTGACAACACAACTTTCATTATTTAATATAGTAACTAGCGAATCTTGTCTGTCTTTCTGTAACTCGATATAGTCAAGCTATTAAAATAGATCCAAGGCTGTTCAATGGTACTTTCGAATCAAGGGTACTAAAATTTGATGAAATATTAGTTCATTTTGTCAGGTCACGTTATTTTCAGGTAATATTACCCCTGGAAACGACATAGACAAATGTGGGGGGAGAAAAATAAAATATATTTTTAAGAACTAGGGGCAATATTTCTTCTTTTTTTCAATTAAATCGAAAAAAATATCTTTCATGAAAATAACAAAGAAAGGGTATTTTCAAAATTTAAGAGGATTTAAAGGAAGACTCCCCCCTTTACCTCCAATTGACGCTGCTAAAAAAATTTGATACTACAGCCTCAATGTCAATGGATGTTGGCACACTTACAAGGTTTTTTACACTCACGTCAAAAAGCGTAGGTTTGTCTTTTGTATGGCTTTTGTCCAATAAGATCGGGTTGCTAGTTAATTTATATGACCAGAAATCGAATTTATTTAAGCTATCTTTGGTCCACTAAAATTGAACTGTTTTGTTGTTATCTACTTTCAGAAGTGCCACATGCCAATTTTCTTTTGGGAGGGGGGAACAATGGATTTAACCGACTGCCTGGTCGTTTTTTACAGACTGATTTGGGTAATAATGCTATTAAAATTGCTTCATTTTTGATACTTACTCTCTAAGACTGATTCTTTTTTCATAATTCAAGTCAAATATTTTTATCAGTCCATTTACACTAAAAAAAAAAAAAAAAAAAAAAAAAAAAAAAAAAAAAAAAAAAAAAAAAAAAAAAAAAAAAAAAAAAAAAAAAAAAAAATGAGCTTGTAAAATAGGGGGACTTCGCGCCAGTATTTTATCACCTGGAGCAAATTTATTGGCAAGTGCAATTAATTCGAACCGTGAGTCGTAGATTATCAAAAACGGGGTCATTCTAGCGAAAATTGAAATTCATGGTCCTTCATTTCAGCAACATAAGAGATCACACAACTCCTAATTACAGCATGCTTGCTGAGGGGGTGAAAGCTCCCCTCTAATTGCGGAAACGATAATTTATTTATGAAAGATCTATGAAATTTTGAAAATAGATACTCTACATAGGCCTCTTATCTTGCAGTATCGTTAAGAACAACTAAGACCTTATTGGAAAGAGAAGGGGTTTGACGGGGTAGTATTCCACTTCATATTTAGGGTAACTATGAATATAGTACTTAACCAAAGACAAATTGAATTATAAAAACACGTTTTTTCAAATGAGCGTTAACAGTGACATTAAAACATAAAGTGAGCAGAAATTATAAAGTATATAAGAGAGGTTACTTACCCTTCAACCCTCCATTCTAGTCGCTAAGACTTTACATCCTTCCTAATACTTCAAGGACAAACGCTCTAAGACAAGGGCAGTAGGAATAGGAAACAAAGTATTTTCCAAGAATGGAAAGACTTATTGAATCACATTTACTTGAAAAATCAAATTTTCCAAACAGATATTCTGAATGATCTAAGGAGGAGGGGGGGGGGGGCTGAGGAGGGTATTTTGTTGGTTCACCCTTTATTTGGTTTTGATTGGCTAATTTCTTACCCTTTACTAGTGGTTGGCGGCAGATTTTGTCTTACTTACAAATTATTTCAGCTAACTTTTGACTAGATAAGCTTTGCTACCTTTGGCACATTATATCCAAGAAAGTTAAGGTTATGCACAAGCCACACCATTGTTACAACTGTTGATAAAAGAAGGTCAAGGCTTACGAACGATATGTGTTTTTTCTTAATCTTAACGTTAACGTCGTACTCAAGGAGAGAATAATTGAAATGGCAAGGAATTATTTTAAGAATCTGTATTAGTTTCAGGTTGTTTTTATCGAATATGTCTACTAATGCTAAGCCTTTGCACATCTTTCCACACCTATCATAAAGACCAGAAAATAACTATTCCGTGCTACCATATTTTCTAATTTCAAAAAATTGTGCCTTAAATATTCACTCTGAGGTGGTCATAGCTCAACTCGCCAAATCACACACGGCTGCAACATTGGTGCTGAAGTTGTGTCATGTGTAATTTGATTTTTATCCACAGGTGTGACTATAGTGTGGCTTAGACATCAGTCAGGTGAGTTAGAGCGGTCAGATTAGTCGGTTAAAATCCAATCATGGTCATTTAGACAGTAGTTGCAATAACGCAGAAAATAGGTAGCGTTGATGTAGGATATAGTGAGTTTTGGACTTCGACATTAAAGGCTTTGGAGAAAAAACTAGATAGGCTTATAAAACAAAATTTCAGCAAAATAATGCGTTTATCAAACTAAGGAAAAATCATATTGCAAAAAAAAAGCAAGAAAGGAGAAAAAGTATAATTGCTAAATAAAAAATCGAGAAGTTAGAAGCTCAAGGAAGCAAAACATGCCAGAAAATCAAATCGAGTTGATATCTATATTTGGAGACTAAACAAAAAATACTCAATAATAATGCTCAAATAATAATGCTCAAAATGGCATATAAAGTTAATATACACGCAGTCAGTCTCGTCATTTAAAAAGCGATTTGAAAACTATATTCCATGAATTTATTATTTACCTACGAATACTCGTGTTTTTAAAAATAAGCAATCACGTATTTAATTTATTATTTAAACAGCAAGGGTAACAAAACACAAGGGAAAAAATATAAATGAGAGACAACAAGAAAGCCAAAACGAAATTGAACCTCACTTTCCCTTGGGATTTTCTATTACTGGAAGGATACGTCAAACTTAAAACCAGTATTGCCACCTCTGTAAACACGGGAATGGAACCAAAGAACAATGTCTCCGGTGCTTTTTATGACAGATTCTGGTCGATAGTCGTTTGCACACTTTCTTGAATCATCTGTTAAATAAAGACTGTCCGTCCTCACCTCTAGCCATTCATAAAAGCATGAACCATCCTTATACTTTTGAACATATCAAATGCAGTAAATTTAACCTTTGCTACTTTAGCTGACGCCGGCTTTTGAATCCACCAAAAACAGTCAGCCTGAGCTGTTCTTGCAGGCCAAGATGCCTTAAACTCAGGCACAGTAATGCCACTAATTGCTTCTGTGATATTCCCCCCGCATTTGTAAAATGTATACTCAGTTAAATCATAGTGAGGGAGAAAAGGTGCAGCGACAGTCTCACATGATTTGCCCTTTGTCCCGAGAGGGCAGACACATTTGCAGGATTTGTCAAGGTATCCGTGGTTGGTACATGATGGGGGATCTGAGCATCGTTGGGACCAGATTGAAGAGCACTTGAACGCGCGGTTTACAAGAAGAGAATCATAGTGAGATACTGGATTGTTTCTAGAAAGAATTATTTGTTTTGTAGGGTCTGTTGGGAGGACTGTAGGCGATTTGTAATCAGTGCCAAACGCATTCCAATGATAATGCATCACTGATGCATAATAATAGGGGGTTTCTAGCGTGGTAAAATACCACGGGTTGATTCCAAAATTTCCTTCATATCCACTGGCAATATTGCCCTTAAAAACTTTTATAGGTGCTTATCCCTATCTACTCGATTATGTTCATGGCTTAAGCCTATAGCGTGACCAATTTCGTGTGCAATAACATTAGGATCATAACATCCCTCTCCAAGGTTTAGAGGCTGCCCAGAGCCCCCTGGCGTAAATATTTCCAAGGAATGAATTGCAAAGACCTGCAGTGGCTGGTCGCTGAATTCTTAAATAATATTTAAGTTGTACTTTGTATTATCAATGAAACGGATACAGGTATTTCCCATTGCTGAATTCCTTTCAGAACACTATCCAGATCAGAAGATAAAACGCTCGAGTCAATTTGGTAGGGTATGACAGGGTTTCCTGCAGAATCTCTATACCATTGATTGTAGGGATGTTTTAAATAGGCACGTTGTAAAGATACCCAGTTTTTATACGATTCTTGCGTGAATAGCATATCATCCATTATTATGTGAAATTTTCGTCTTCACTGTAGCTAGTGTCGACGCCCCTGAATAAAGTAAAATTTTCTTCTCCATTATAGTCCACTATAGTTGCCCACACTTCTCCACTATAGTTGCCCACATCATTGTCCATTAATATGGTAAAGTTTTTATATTCACTTTGGGGGCTAGGATCATCAGCTAAAACTAGAAAGTCAACTTTCGATTTTTCTACATCTCCTTCAATTTTTTTCAGACGAAAAATTCCTGGGGATAGGCCAAGTCCAGTCCTTGATGATGAAGAAGAATCCGTTGCATTGTTCTCAATGTGTTCCAGGCTTGGGATCTATAAGAAATTTCTGTTGCATAACAAAATTTAGGCTAATTTGTGGGACTGGAAGCAAGTTTTAGAAATTAAAGTTTTAGAAAGTTTTAGTTTTAGAAAGTTTAGAAAGTAAAGTGGTTATTAAACGAAGTCCAATAGCAACCATTATTCATTTTCTTGTCCAATTCTGCTTCAATCTTTGTCATCCATTTTCTCTTTTCTTACAATGATAATCGAAATTACAAGTTAATTACTTATGATAATAATAACATAAAAGTTGCTTGTTATGTTAATTATGTTTACGTAAAATCAACTAATCAAAGAACAATACAAGGTCTGCGGAAAAATTTCAATGGATTTATCTTTTAAAAAAATTATCTATTTTCACCAAAAGAAAAAGTAACCATATCGTTATATTCAAAACACTTTCTATGCGACGGTTTTATTCGCCTAGATACTGCGAACTGTTGACTTTTATATTTCCAAGTAATTTCGCAAATAGCTATTTTTTACTTTATGCAAATCTTTAATACTTACTTTTTAAAACTTGTTTTACTTACTTTTAAAAAGTTTCTTTCAAAAGCTTTAATAAAAACGGTAGCCACTGTTAAGCTATTCAGTATGTTGTATAGCCGACGCTATTCATGACTGTTGCTGAGAATGGGCCAATCCTCCTCACAAAAAGTTTTGTGCTTCAGATTTTACTGCCCCTTTTCAGACAACTTTTGAGTTCATCAGTTTACCATCGCATTTAATGTTCCCAGTATATAAAATGCTAGCAAATCTATATAATCTATATAATGCTATATAAATCTATAAATCTATATAATGCTCTCACTCTTCCCCACATACTGTACCCAACACATTTCAGCGAACTCTTTACTCAAACTGACTAGAGTAGCACCCGATTCAGGATTTTTCTATATAAGGGGGGCTCGTTATCTTTGAAAGCTGTGGAGATAGAAAGGTAAATGATATTTTGTGTTTTCAAGGTCTCATCTCTACTTAATACCTATTTCTAAGGCTTAGAACATTGCCGTGAAAATAGGTACTATGCCTAACTTAACAAGATGAAGGCTTGATTTCGAAAAGTTTGCTGGCTTGAAACTGACCAGGGCTTGCACTTGAAGAAAAATTACAGTTTTTAGAGGTATGTCGATTTTTTAAGGTTGCTTATTTAACCGTGCTAGCCGAGTGGTTAGTTCTGCGGTCTTAAAATCCTAGGGTCAGGGGTTCGAGTCTTGGCGTCACTGGTTATTTAGTTTGCAATGGGGATCATTGGTGCAACCCTATAGCCCAGCTCTAATGGGTACCTGCAGAATTCTGGGGGGAAAACACGGGAAGCGTCGGCCCCAATCACGTATTGTGCTCCCGGCCGAAGGTGTCAAATCAGGAAATCAGTACCTGCGCAACGCAGAACATTGGTCAGCATGCGAAAAGGTTTTTTTTTTTATTTTATTTTAGCTACTTATTTTTAATATGGATGTTTAAGGTGATATGGTGTGAAACAGCAAACGTTTGTGTAAAATGGATCGATTCAAAATAAGCAATATTTCTGTGCTCAAAGTTTACTGAGTTTCAGAAACCCTTCAGATGAGTGGCAGGAACAAAGAAAGAGGAAGGAGATGGTACGGTCTAGGAGTCTGATTATGTGCTGAAGAGTATCTTGTTTAGAAACATCGCAATATTTTGCTGCAAAACTTGAGGGTATTACATAGTAACATAAAGGTAATATAGCCTGTCTTAATGTGTACTATGCCTGTCTTAACGTGATGAAGGTATGGTTTAAGAAAAATTTGCTGGCTTAAAACTGACCAGGGCTTGCACTTGAAGAAAAATTACACTTTTTTAGAGGTTTTTCCACTTTTTCAGGGTTGCTTATTTTAGCCGTCCTAGCAGAGTGGTTTCTGCTCCGGACTTGAAATCCTGAGGTCAGGGGATTCAAGTCCTGATGTCGCTGGCTATTTGATTTGGAACAGTAGTCAATGGTGTAACCATGTCAGCCCAGCCAGAGTCGATTCAGCCTGGAGAAATCTTGGGGAAAAACACGGGAAACGTCGGATGATTTGCCCCAATCACACATTGTACTCCCGGCCGAAGGCGTCGAATTAGGAGATCGGTACCTTCGCAACGCGGACCATTGGTCAGCATACGAAAAAGTTATAATTTTATTTTAGCTACTTATTCTTAATATGCATGTTCAAGGTGATATGGTGTGAAACAGCAAACGTTTGTGTAAAATGGATCGATTCAAAATAAGCAATGTTTCTGTGCTCAAAGTTTACTGAGTTTCAGAAACCCTTCATATGAGATGCAGGAACAAAACAAGAGGGGGGAGGTTGAGCGGTCCAGGTGTATGACTGTAAGCAGTATCATGTCTAGCACATCACAATATTTTGCTGCAAAACTTGAGGGTATTACACAGTAACATTAAGGGTTTCAAGAACTGCATCAAATGTGCCATGAAGGAGCATTGCTATCAGACGTCCTCCTTTTGGAGGAGTATCCTCTTTTTTAACCTCTATCCTCCTGTCTTACCTCCTATTAAATAGAGTTAGATTTTCCTCCTTTTTGCGTTTGACCAGTATAAAACGCTTTTACGGCCATGATTCCCCTACTGAACGCTGAATAGTAACGAAAATTTACTGTTTTAAATAAGATATATAACATTTTGCTGATTGGAAAAGGACTTTTTGTTGTCAGTTATTGAGAAATTGAATCTATGGAAAGTAGAGATACACTGCACGTAAGCCCCGCATTTGCAACACGGAAACGGAAATAAATAATTCTCTTGTCAAGTTTTTTTCCGGTCAAATTTCTGAAAGGTTAAAAAAATAGTCAACGGGGATAACGCCAAGGTTTAAGGCAATTGCTATTAATCTTATTTTTAAAACATAAATTAGCTGCCAAATCTTCAAGGTACTTAGATCTCTTCATATTTTTAAGTTCCAGCTTTGAAGGCTGATAGTTTAATTATATTTCGAAATAAAAACATTGCCATCTATTCTCAATAATTTGAAAATGACCTATCAGAAATGCCAAAATACCAAATTTCCTCCTTTCTTCAGAAAAAATACCAAATATACTCCATTTTTTTAAACAGATGTCCTTCTTTGAAATACTTTTGGATGTTAACCCTCTGAAGGAGGGCCTACACCTCTTGAACTCAGCTCTCTAGCTGCGTTCATTTGCGAGGCTCACCATCTTTTTGAACCAAGATTAACTTACTGATTTCTGTAACCAAGCCTGGATAATGATTTGTATTAAAAATATGGTGCTCCCGTGCAGTTAGTTTATTTCCAATTTCCATTAAGAATTTCCACTCCTGCAGTTGCTCAAATCAGCTTCACCATTGCTATTAATTCAGCTTCAAGATTCTTGTAAACTAAATATATTGTTTCAGTTGCATCATATGCTGACATTTTAAAGTCGGCAAACCCTTGGAAAGCCCCCCTTCGGCGGGCTGCCTTGACTACTAAGCCACAACGACTGTCCGACAGGTTCTTTAGAGAAAATTACACTTCTTAAAGTAAGTTTGCTGTCCATAACATTAAACTAAATCTAGTGCAATTAATTTGCTCAAAATTAATGGAAATTTAGTGCAGTTGGATGTGAAGTGCTAGCCTTCAGTGTAAATTTGTATCATTTTCTTGTTAACAACTCTTGTACATTAGACATATTATTATGTGCAATGAAGTTACATGAAAAGGTGATATTGGCCACTAAAAATATTTTATTCTGTTTTATAGCTAAGCGGTACATATGACTTGTGAGTTACTGATTGTAATACCTTTTGAGGTTTTAGAAAGATACTGAGAAAGTGCTTTTGAGGTACTGAATGCAAAAAATTATTAGAAGAAAACAAAATTTATGCTATTTTGCCATAGTTGCTACTCTGCCATCCAAATACATGTTGATGTTACTTCTCTTAAACCTACTTGTGGATTTTTTTTATCTTACTATTTGTAGTTAAAATTGGTGGTAACTTCCCTTTTATCCAACCACGTGATTATATCCAAAACTATAGACTATATTAGAGTGATCCGTGATAAAGGGATGTTTTAAGGATAGGATTTAGTGTGACAGACAAAACAAGAGGGTGTATTTAGGGTAAAAAAAAAGACATTTAAATCGACAGTAACTAATATTTAAAAGAGATAACACCTCAAAGCTTAAGAATCGCTATCAAATAGAGTAAAGATGTGAATAAAGAATGTTCTCCCTCCCCCCAAAAATTAAGAATATAGGATGAGGGCCCTGAGGCCTTAAGTATCGAAATTACTGTATTTATCTGTTTCATTTTTTTTTGAGTTTTTTTTCAGGTTTGTGTCTTGCCCCAATTTTTTTTTAGATCGAGGGGGAGGAGCCCATCCATTAAGAAAAAAGGGTTTTAACAGCTTTAGGCTAGTGTTCGGACCATATTTTGGGAGAAATATTCACTGCTTTGTTTTTCATTTGCATTTGGGCCTTCCTAGCCCCAAGGATTTAAAGACACAAGTTTCAGGCCCATCAAAAAATAAAAGACCTTCTAAGCCCTTTTACCGCACCATTTTCTGAGAGCCCATTTTTTTTTTTTTGTTTTTTTTTTTTTTTTTATAAATTAGAGTTCCTTGGCCCAGAGATTTATGGCTCTAACTTTGGAACTGATCAGAGAATAATTTTATCGCCAAACTTTTGGGGCCCCTCTTACCTTCCCCCTCCCTACAAAAATAAGAAGCCCTCTTGGTGCAAGGACGAATTTCTTTTTTCACTATAAAACAAAACTGTAAGCAATGGAGCATTTGAAAAATTTTGGGCCATTGCCTCTGGAGATGTATGTGTCATTTCATCCCCGGAGGCATATTTATTGGACCTTTATGACTCTCCATAGAAAAGAGCTATCTAGATTTTTTAATCCGAAATCTCGGGGAATCTGTGAGAAGTATGAAGACGTGAATCTTCCTGGACCAAAAGTTTAACATAAAAACCAATTTTGTAGTATGATTTTTTTTGCAAATCATACTACATACTAATTTTGAAAGTATGAAGATGTGAATCGTTCTGAGCTAAAAGTTTAACACAAAAGCCACAATGATTTTACTCAACAGCTTGATTGCAAGGTGGAATTCCAGCCATGGCTTTCACTCCCCTCCCTTCAGGCAAAATCTTCGATGTTAAATCATGAAACATGAAAAATGGGATTGGCAAAATTGTCTTCTGAAAGTCATACGCATGTTTTAGGACTCTCGTTCTGGACGAAATGATCAATTTGTTCAGACTGTGTGTTTGTACCGAATCTAAGGAATTTCTAGCCAGACGAACACATGCACACCAATCTTAAGGGCAGACGACGAATATTGAGACAGAAGGAGATTGATGATAGGTAAGATTTGAAATCCTAGACACACAGATACAGAGCGTGTCCGAGAGCTCCATGTTTTTTTATTTATTCTGAAGATATTGGTGGATTTTCGTGGAATTTGAATTTGGACTAGGATAGATTGTTGGATAAAATGACCAATTTAGCTAAGGAACAATCCTGTGAAAATGCAGGATTTCGGACTGTCTTTTTGGAATAACATAAACTATTCGATAAACATGTGACTTAATATTTGTTAAAATACAACAAGAAAGTATAAGAAAATGATCAATCGTATTGTTTTCAATTGTTTTTCACTTTAAGTGACACTGGGACATTTTAGGGCTCGAAAAGACCACTTTGGAACTGGATTATTAGAAAGGCAACTGATAGACTCTAGGACTAGATGCTTAGTCGTAACATATTGTAGCTAAGCCTTGTCAGAAATAGTAAATGTGAACGGGAGCTGTCTGGATACCGCTTTCTGGACAGACACGTGTCTAGGCATGTAAGTCTAGCTAGACACGCATGTGGACGCTACCTAAACAAACTGAATGGATTGTTGGGGATTGATAGTTGAGGTTGCGATATTCGGTTTAAAAATTGATGTTAAGAATACTAAGGAACACAAATTAAAAATTAATGAGAATGAAGAGGTAATTCTATACCAAATAAACTGTTAAAGGAGGTAGCATCTACCTAAGTAGCATAAATAATAGTAAGGAAGGTCTGGAAGGCTTTTTATTAAGGAGGTACAGAAGAATACAAGGATTAGATTTAGAAATAAGATTGGAGACACTGAAAGTCGCGGTAATGGCAGCTGTCAATCGTAGTTCTCAAGCCGAGGCACTATGCATATCTTTAAGCACTCGGCTGAGTGACTGCATATGAACTGTAGGCTCCACGAAAATTGTGTTCGGTCCCTGCGTTTAGGGGAATAATCGAAAAACATTTTAAAGATAAATAGCTCATGTTCTACGGATAAAGGATATAATTAGTTTTACGGTAGGAGGAGGCTACGAGGAAAGATTTGAAGGAATGGAACTTCATGGGACAGAGTAAAAAGTGAAGTAGCAATAAAAAATGCACAATAGACGAGCTTGCGTAGCCGTATTGGTCTCAGGTGACCTGGTACTCTAAAGTGCTTGTCAGATGCATGCATGATGGGAGCATCATGGGAGCATCATGCATGCATCATGGCATGCACGATGCATGCATGCATCATGCTTTTCATGCATGCAGTGGGAATGTAGGAGACTTGTAGCTCACTCTGCTGCTCACGTCCATTTGTAGCGCTGTGATATCTCCCATCATGCTTGCATGCATGCATGATGGGAGCATCATGCATAAGCGTGATGGGAGCATCATGGGAGCATTATTCATGCATCATGGCATGCATGATGCTCCCATGCATCATGCTTTTCATGCATGCGGTGGGAATGTAGGAGACTTGTAGCTCACTCTGCTGCCCACGTCCATTTGTGTCGCTTTGATATCTCCCATTCTGGAAACGAACTTGCATGACTGTATATATGCCTAGGCTGGGCTATACAGGTATGACATGAAAAACATTGATATTGAATATTTTACACCACTAGCGCACAAGGCATATTTTTTTTTTACAGGTGACCACAAGAAACTAATCTCCCCTCACGTTCTGTGTAAGCATATTTACATATTTGTGTAATTATGCTTATAGGTACATTCCTTGGATTTAATTTGCAAGATAGGATCTATTCAAAAAACGAAATATTTTCTCAAATACAATATATCTTGTTAAATGCTTCTCCCGTCGATAATAAAACTCAAGGCCCATTTCTATCGTCCTAAGAAAAAAAAAAAGTCAGTAACAATTGTGTTTTCCGCGAGCTAACAGAGATTGGAAACTAGTGAAATAATTTTGGAGAAAATTGCCAATTGATTTTGTGCATTATCAAACAGCTCGTGGTAACGAACTGTAAGTAAGGAGCGACCCGGCTCAATAGTAACCGGAACTCTAAAAAACGGAATTTCGATACCAGTAGATACATCAAAAGAATCGGATTTTTACTTTGATTTCAAATATATAAGTTTCATTAAATTTAGTTTTACTCATAAAAATTTACGAGCCTGAAAAATTTGCGTTATTTTTGAAAAAAGGAGGAAGATAGAATCTTAATGAAAATCAAACCATCAGATTCAGCATATTAGAAAACCCTACTGTAGAAGTTTCTAGCTCTTACCTGTAAAAATGTAGAATTTTGTATTTTTTGCCAGAAGAAAGATCACGGATGTGTGGTTATTTGTTTTTTGTTTTTCTGTTTTTCCCTGGGGTGATCGTATCAATCCAGTGGTCCTAAAATATCGTGAGAGGGCTCATTTGAACGGAAATTAAAATTTTTAGCGCCCTTTTTAAATGACCAAAAAATTGGAGGCCAACTAGGCCCCCTCCCTCGCTAATTTTTTTCCCGAAGTCACCTGATCAACATTTTGAGATAGCATTTTTGTTCAACATAGTCGGAAATCTAATAAATATGTCTTTGAGGATGGCTTAATCCCCCACAGCTCCCGGAGGAAGGGCTGCAAGTTGTGAACTTTGCCCATTGTTTACATATAGTATTGATTATTGGGAAATCTTAAATAAAAAAACAAGTTTTCAAGTAAAACTAAGGAGCAACATTAAAACTTAAAACGAAGAGAAAATATTACGTATATAAGGGGGTTGCCTCTCCTAAATTGCTCACTCTGACACTAAAGTTTTTTTTTTAACTTTTAAAAGAGGTTATTATTCTAATTATACAGCCTCTGTGATTAACGAGTCATTCCTAAATAAATGGAACAAAAACCAAACTTAGGTTATGATAAGGTTATTATTAGTTAAAAAAAAGTAAAACTAATGAGCAAATTTCGTTTTAATTATTCATGTACGGTGAGCCAAAATTAGAACCTGCAGAGTAAGGAGCAACATTAAAACTTAAAACGAACAGAAATTATTCCGTATATGAAAGGGGCTGTTCCCTCCTCAACGTCCCGCTCTTTACTCTAAAGTTTTTATTGTTTTAAAAAGTAGAATTGTGAGAAAAAGTCAAACTTTAGCGTAAAGAGCGGGGCGTTGAGGAGGGGACAGCCCCTTTCATATACGGAATGATTTCTGTTCGTTTTAAGTTTTAATGTCACTCCTTACTTTCAGTTAAAAAAAAAAAAACTCGTTTTTTTTTTTTATTTAATATTCGAAAGAATCGAAAATAAAGGTCAACTATGCAAAGTTCCTCACTCGACAAACAATTTTGTTCAGCATTTGTATTTTGAAGTTTTATCTTGCAACGCTATGCTTGTTTAAAATGTTGTTCTAATCTTTGCTTGCAGAGAAAGTTTCATTTTTAATTGTTTCATCTAACTAATATGTCTTCAGGATGGATAATAAAAAAATAACAATCATTTTCTACGAGATAAAACGAAAATTGTATACAGGGGTGGATTTAGGTCAAACTCTAGGGGGGGGGGAATGTGACAAAGATGCCATTAATTGACCAAATTGACAAATTAGATTTTTAAAAAAGAGTAAAAAATAGAAAAAAAAACAATGAATGAGGGTGCTAGAAAAATCTTGGAGGGGGGGGGGGACCAGGATCCTCCCCGGACCCCCTGGATCCGCCACTGCTTGTATTTAAAACTTGGAATGGTGGAAATGAGTGTTAAATGGATTAGTTACCTTTTGATGTTGTGCCTTCACTAACTCTAAGCAGAGATATAGACATATCACTATTTTCAGCATTCTTGACTTATAGAGTAATCATGTATGACTTAGAACTGCTTTTTGCTAAGTATATATACTAGACGAAAACGTATCATTTTGTCTGGTATATATTGCTTCTTTTATTATCCCCAGCAGGGGTCCATGTCTAAGCGACACATGTTTCTGTTTCGAATTCTATTTATGTATTTTTAATACAATAGCCATTGTTTCTTTCTTTATTATTTGACTTAAATACTTTTCATCAAAGTTCTAAACTTGGCTGGGTACAGTAAGGATTTTGCTATACAATTTTTTTTCAGAGTTTCTATTTTTTCCTTAATTACAAGGAGACTGTCAACACCCGACAAATATATAAATAGTAGAAAATAGAATTCGAAATGACATAAAAAGTGCCAAAAAATTTATTACTAAACAATACACAAAAAAATTTCAATTGTTTCTGTTAATATATTGTGGCTTGAAATTTTAAAAACGGTAAGTTTTGGAAGGAATGACGGCCACATCGACTTTTCTGATCCTTTAACCTCTGTGAATGGGCGTGTCGAGTATACAAAAATACATGTTTTATGTTCAAACATGCACTTCAATAAGACTTACCTTTAGACAGTTTCCTTAGATCGAGAAAAACGAGCTAAAAAAAAAGTAAGAGATAAGATGTTTTTTTAAAGATAATATAATTTATTCAAAAAATACCTATAGAACATTTTCGGAACACCTGCTAAGAACACCCTAAGGCTTTGTTGGCAGCAGGTAGGAGTTTTCTATTCTACATATTATAAAAGCCCTGTTTTGTATTATTCTACATCACAATAATTTTCAATTCACACATATACATCAACCATCCTACTAACATAAAATGTAACCGTAGCTTACAGCAACATTTTTAGTCTCAGACAGTGGTAAGAATCTTAGACTTTGGGGGAGGAAGGGGTATGGGTCTGATGCCTCGGACGTAAGTACCTTTTCATTGCCATTATTTCTAATCCCCAGCCTTGGATGCAGGGAAGGAATTTGCTATGTTGCAGGGGGGGGGGGCTACTGATCCCCTAGACCCCAGTTTGCCCCCCCCCCCCAGATGAAATTTAGGTTCTTCAAAATCTGGTCAAAACTAAGATAAGCCTGCATAATTCAAGCATCCACAGAAGCCGGTCAGTTTTTCTTTAGTATTTCTTTGCTTTTATGGTACTACGAGGCGTGTTTTTTAATTAAGGTCCATTTGATTGGTCCAATAATTATGTTAAATAATTAAGGTCCAATTACGGGGGAGTTTATATTGAAGTGTATTTTGTTAAGTTTATTGATTGAATAAATTGATTGATTGATTGATCATAATTACACAACGAATGATTATTTAAAAAAAGTAAATGTATTTTCAAAAAGTACTTTGCTCTATTTAAAAGCATAGTTGCCAAGTTTGTTGTAACAATTATCATACCTCTCAACTAATTTAAAGTAACCTCTGCACAACAAAAAATTGCTGCCTGTTCGGCTAACCAGGAATTCACTTCCGTTTTTTACGTCGTCATCATCATTTTAACGTTTGCCACTGAGGTGCTGCTTGGAGTGGAGAAACAGATGGTAATCACTCGGCGCAAGATCAGGACTGTATTGTGGGTGATCTAAAAGTTCCCAGCCAAAACTGTCCAACAAATTACGGATCTGATCAGCAGTGTTGCATTGTCATGAACAAGGAGAATCTTCTTTATCAGCAAGCAAATTTTTTTTTTTTTTAATCGCTCTGTGGAGTTTTCTGAGGGTTAGGCAGTATGCTTCTGCATTGATAGTGGTTCCTCCATTGAATGAAATTGACCAAAAAACATTATGCCTATTCCCAAACACCGACGCCATGATTTGCGCTGGGAGAGAGGATGTTCGGCCTTCAAATTTACAGGGGAGTGTGTGTGTTTCTGTTCCATGTTCTGTTGCCTCGATTTGGGCGTGATATGAAACCCATGTTTTGTCTCAAGTTCAACCGGTTGCCACCTCAGTGGCAACCGTTAAAAAGATGACGACGACGTAAAAACAGCAGTTAACTCTTGGTTTTTGGAGCCGGCGGCAAGTTTCTATAAGAACTTTACTTTAAAATTAGTTGAGAGGTATGATAAGTGTTTCAAAAACTTGGTAACTATGTCGAAAAATAGAGTAAAGTATGCAGTTTCTGAAAATGAATTTATTTTTTTGAAATAAACTTTCGTTGTTTACTTATGTTGAAACGAACCTTAATTAAAATTGAACTTTTTATTAAAAAAAAAATACTTATTCATATATTGTAGTCTCAGTTCCAAGTAAATTCGACTTGTTACATGACTTTATATCTGCTCGTTTGAAGCATTAATTTGCTCTTTACTTTTCCTGGAATTTTTTTTTTTATTGGGAAGGTTCTTTTAATCAACTGTATACAAACTTATGAAATGATAGTATTTGGGAATGGGGGAAAGCACAGAGATCCCTCCCCTCTATTTTTGTGTACCTATGATTTGGTACGTCACTGTATAAGCTAGCTAGGAAAGATGCCCCTCTCAGGGATGATCCATTTCTTAGTTTTGTAATACCTTATTTATTAAAAATCATCTTTACTTACTTTATATTTTATTCTGCTTTAGGTACAGTTACAAATGCCTTAATAGCTCAATCTTTGTGATTAAATCTGTGACTTAGTAGTAATTAATAGTGACTTAATGGCTCAATCTGTGTGTATCAGTTGAGCTTTATTGGACCTTGCCCTTCTTTCTCTATCGGCAAACGAAGAAACTACTCAAATGCATCAAACGCTGTAATGTCACGTTCTTTGTCTTATTACATAGATAAAAAAATTTTGAATTCGTTTACTAGGCTATTAATTATTTGTTTCAAATTTTATGTTCACGTAGGTACATATTTCGCTATGATGAGCTATAGCCCAAAAAGTTTTTTAGGTGTCAATTCACCACATGTAAGAGTTTCAAGGGCTTTGAACAATCCAAAAGTATTCCGTTTCATTATACTAGAACAGAGTTAATGTCAGTATTATCATCCCCCTAAAAAGACATCATAAAACTAAAAAAATGCATGTATGTCAACAATTGCTTACGTTGTAATTATTTCCATCCATATAAGAGCAGGAAGTGAGGAAACATCATCCCTTATGGCTGGTCCTAAATAGATCATCTTTTTAGTCAAATATTCAAAATTGTAACAAAAATAATTTATTTTCATAAGAAATTGGATAAAAACAAAGACAACTAGACACATATTAATAAGTTTTACATAAATAAATATTAATAGTGTGATGATTTGTAAGATTTCACGGGATAGTCGGCATACCAATTAAATGCACCGTTGTAACCAGTACTTGCACCGTATGCTACTTCATCATCGTAGGCAGGCTCGTACGTGGGGTACCTAGGTTTATAAGATTCATAATCATTATATTCATGGTTTTCGTAAGCAGGCTCACTATAGGAGGGTTTTGAGTATGAGGGTGTGTAAGATTTTGTGTAAGCCGGCTCGCTGTAAGACTTGTATGAAGATTTTTTGTATTCTGGTTGCTTGTAAGTTGGTTTATACGATTTAGGTTTGTAAGCTGGCTCGTAATAGTCTGGCTCATAAGATTTTGGTTTATAAGATGGTTCATATTCAGCTTCGTATGGGTTGTACGATTGTTCATCATCATATGCTGACTTGTAAGAGGGTTTCTTATAAGCTTCATAGCCAGGAGTAGTATCATAGTCTGCATCAGGAACCCTATAATACTCAGAGCGCTTTTTCTGTTTTGGCACATATATTGGCACAGCTCCGCTTGCTGACGGCTCTGACCTCTTATTTCTAGATAAGAAGATACTGCCATCTGTGTTAAGAGCGCGGCTAGATCTTCCAACTGAATCAGCATAGCCACTACGTCTATTGAAAACAGAGTCGTCACTTGCGAAATAAGCTCGCGCACCCCTAACTTTGTCTTCAACATCACTCCTATCATAGGAAGAGTAGCCGTGATATGTCGGCTCTAGCGGTAGGTAAAGACGAGGGAAACGGGGAAATGAGAATTTGGACTCTATGTATGGATCGTCTTCCAGTACAATGGATTCTGGCATGCGATATCCATATTCGTCATCGTAGTAAGATCTCCTTTCTCGTTGCTGCTCAGTGGGCTGTTCAACTTCTAAAGCACGTGAACTGCGAACTCTATTCAGGGTGCGATCACTTTGTGCTGTAGATAGTAGTGTCCCAAGAATCAGCAACTAAAAATGAAAACATTATTTAGAAAATTTTAGCACTAACAGTTCCTCTAGCAGGCAAGCACAGATGATTTTACTGTAGTTTAGGGGGAGGGCAACTTAAAAAAATTAACAAAACAGGTGATTTTATGTAAAGCATTAGAAATTATCTGGCAAGTCGTATAGACCTTTATTTTTTCAGAAGGGGGTGCGGGTCTCTTTCCTTGCGTAACAGAGTATATGGTGCTGAGTAAGTCCTATTTCTGAGAAACATATTTCTTAGGGACAAAAATTAGCGTTTATCTTTTAAACACGGAGAGCAGATTCTTAACTTTTATTTCAGCATTTTGGTAACATATATTTGTCTTGTTTTGGTATTGGACTGGTATATTACAATATTAGCCTCAGATTTGTTATCAACCAGCTTTGAAAGGTTTAAATGCCAACTTGGCAGAACTCAAAGACCATCTGAGGAACATATTCTTACTGTGTTTTGCTTTTGAACTTCGGTATTGCGGAATAAACCTAAAGTTTATAATCTACAAGCCCAGCAAGATTATCAATAGGTTTAAATACCAACTTTGTTGGAAATCGACATCAATTTTGAAATATGTATTTTTTGTGTGTTTTGATTTAGGATGGTCATACTGCGATCTTAATATTTTTAAAGAATTAACATATGAATCCCTTTGGATACTCCATACTCACACAGACTGAAAATGAAACTAGACTGAAGACCACCCCCTGGACCTTTTAATTTGCCGCTGAATATTCAGTCAGACTATTCGATCAGCCGAGATTCTATGGAATATTCTTTTTAACAATACATAAAATCTTTACTGTAAAGTTCGGGGTAAACTGGAAGATTTTTTTTAATCATGCAGATTTAGAACTTTCATTTTTTTTTATTTTAGTAACGTTTTTTTTAGTAATAATATATGCCAAATATACATTCCTATATATTTATTCTTTATTCTCAAGTTTTTTTTGTTTTGTTTTTCTTATTTTTTTTTTACAGGTTTCTTTTTTTGCAATATTTTTTATTTTTAGTTTAATTAAATTTGATGTAGACTTTTCAAAGTTTATAAGCAGCGAATCCTTAGCAATAATTACTCTGTAGTTTTTCACATGACCTTTATTATTCTTCGTAAATCGTTTAAATATCTATAGTCAAGGAGGCACACTTGTGCCTCTTTAAAGAGGCGACCCACCACAATGTTAAGCGATTTCCGGTCCTAGCGGTCGCAGAGAGATGGCGGTGATTGCTTTTTGTAGCCTAAGCTCAAACTAAGAAACATGCATGCAAAATTTCACCCCCCTCCGACTTTATCTTCATGGGGGAAAGTGGGCAGGAAGTTTCGACCCTCCCACCACAGCCCACCTTTAACGTTGTCTGATCGGACTGAAATTTAGAGGATAAGCTTTCCTAGGGCCTGGGAGCTTATCCTCAAAATTTCAGCTCAATCCGATCACTCCTTCCCTGTTTTCCAAAAACCAAATATAGCCACTAAATGTTCATCAAGTTATTTTTTTTTTATCAGCCAAGCCTACAGGCCACAGTTGGCAACGGATCCGGGTGAATGAGGACTCATTCGAACCGGAATTCGACTTGTTAGGGCCTTTTGATATTTTCAGACCGAAAAAATTATCTCCTCCGACTTTATCTTCATGGGGGAAAGTGGGCCGGAAGTTTCGACCCTCCCACCACAGCCCACCTTTAACGTTGTCTGATCAGGCTGAAATTTGGAGGATAAGCTTTCCTAGGGCATGGGAGCTTATCGTCAAATTTCAGCTCAATCCGATCACTACTTCTCCGTTTTCCAAAAACCAAATATAGCCACTTAATGTTCATCAAGTTATTTTTTTTTTATCAGCCAAGCCTACAGGCAACAGTTGGCAACGGATCCGGGTGAATGAGTACTCATTCGAACCGGAATTCGACCTGTTAGGGCTTTTGATATTTTCAGACCGAAAAAATTATCCCCCCAATTTACATTTACGAAAAACCTCGTTCTCCTATAAGAGCCCATGTTATGTTTTTTTGAAATTCCTAAAAGCATAGTATTTCATTATTAAATTCGATCAAAATAGTCCTCTTAACCTGACAAGACCGACTGCAAGCTTCCAAAAATTCCAGCTTTTTCCCAGAAGTTTTTTTTGTCGAAAAACGAAAATCTTACTTTGTATTTGCTTGCGTCTAAAATAGATTGCACAGACTAAAATCTAAATTCTGGTAAAGATAAAACCCCAGTTACTCGCCAAAGAGGGGTCTATCAAATACCATGCGATTGTGGCAAATATTATGTAGGTAGAACACACCAGAATTTAGAAAAGCGCATACAACAGCATAAAGATGATATAGTCAAAGCTCTAAATTCTAGTATTTCCGTGTTTCATCTGATTCTGCATTAGGCAGCCATATTTTTGAAAATCCTAGCCACAATATACTTTTTGATGAATCTGCCCTTATTAGCAATGACCTAGGCATAAAGCAGGTAGTCCGAGAATCAATTGAAATCAGACCTAAGATTAATAATAATATTTCCTTAAATAGGGACTTGGGGGAATATACACTAAATGCTCTATACACAAATTTAATTAAAAATAATCTTACAAAATATTCTAAAAAACCGATAGACATTAACACAGAACTGGTCACAAAAAGACCTTTGAGGTTAGCTGCCAAAAAAGCTGGATTAGCAATAAGAACGTGTTTTTTAAATTATTTTCTTTCTTCTCATTGAATCGCCTTGTTTTACCTTACTTTTTATCAGTCCTGGTTGAACTTCGCTGAAGTAAGGATGCTAGGACTGCTTTGAAAAATTTTTAATTTTGGTTTTATTGGTTGCATGTTGTTGTGAGTCTTTTTTCTTTCATATATTTTTGTCTTGCTGAGGACGGCCCTGGACATAGGGCCGAAATATTCATTCAAATTATCTCCACTGTCTTGCAAAAAGATTTCCCTATTGTTCTTCGTACTTTTGTTGTTTGTCATGCGGAAGACCCAGGTTCAATTCCCCGTCAGAGTAAATTTTTTATATATTGAATTTAAAGTAGTTTCTCTTAAATTTAAAGTTTAAAAAAGAAACTCAGTTTCTTTTTTAAATCCAATCTATTAAATCCTTCGGCTCAACAGGCGTCTCCAGAAGAATATCACAGTCGGCCTTCAGCTTACAGGTAAGTCTCCACTGCTTTGATAACATGCCGTATACCCGCATGTTCGAAGAAAAGTTGAAAAAAGAAAATCTTACTGTGCATTTGATTTGAGTATTCAGGAATTAAAAGCCTTAACACAAGAATCTTCAAAAGCGGGTGGTTTAGGGGTGGCAGCCCCCCAACTTTAACTCCTGACACGATCAGCTAACAGATAGTCAAGCAATAATAAGTAATAAATTGTACAAAAACGTGCAGAAATTATTTGAAAAAAAACTACGTTTTCGAAAAACCGTAACAAAAGAGGCTGCAAATACGGGGGGTTTGGGGGCGGCAGCCCCCCAACTGTACCTCCTGATCCCTGTACGTTTTAAGGTTCGAACCTGTGACTCAGCCTCTTTAACTCTTTCGAAAACGTAGTTTTTTTCAAATAATTACTACTAAAGGTGATAGAAAGGCATTGTAGCCAGCCAATTGGAGAAAAAAGACAACAAAATAACAAGACCAACTGCATTGAAGTTTCCTCGGCCCAGCCTGTATGTCCTGTAATTTCAAGCTGATAAGTAAAAATATTTTAGGGCCATTCTATGGTGTCACGAACGAATGTCACCGAAATTAGTTTTTGTTTATTTTGTATCGGTTTAATAGGGGTTTAAGAGCGCTCGACGTACAAAATCTTTGACATAGGAAAGATCGAAGTGACTCCTAGGTTTTTTTTTTCTCCAGCTACTTTATATGGAAAGGGTAGCTGTAGAAATTTGGGAGGGACTACTTCAGTTTAAAATTAAAAGTTCAAAGGCCCTTTTATACGGCCAAAAGTGATTGAAGGGCAACCAGCTTCCCTTCCGTGCTATCTTTTTGCCCAGGTACCCCATAAACCTCTATGGCTCCAGAGACAGGTTTGACAGTATATGAAAAGAAGGACAGGGCACGTTTGATCTTGGGTGTCTGATCAGCTGACAACTTTCAGGAATCGGTTCCTAGGCAAGGAAACCTAGTATTTTTGATAGAAGAGGGGGAAGGGTTTTAGGTGGGCCAAAATAAGCACAAAAAGGCTATGTCTATATTTATTTGAAGATTACACCGTAAGTCCTTGGGCCAAAGGCCCGAGACCCTATTTTCGAAGCAGCTACACGATTACATCCGTAAGTTCATGGGTCAGCTGACCCTTAAATCACAAAAACAAAGTTTGATTGGAAGGGGAAGGGCAAAAAAACTTTTTTTGACCAGTTTACAAATTTTACCCATAAGTGGTTTGACGAAGGAACCCTAGTTTACAAAACGGAACAAAATGAGGGAAAAAATATTTGCTTGCCCGAAAATAGGACCAAAAAATGGCTGCATAACTTTATTATTCCAACGTCTTGAAACTCACTTCTGTAAGCCTCTGTGCCAAGGGGACCCCAATGTAAAAACAAATAAAAAAAGACTAGGCTAGGGCACGGACACCTCAAAAATGTACAAACAAACCAATGAAAACTTAGGCTAGGGCACGGGCTCCCCAAACATGACCAAAAAAAACTTGTTTTTCAAATAGCTTGAAACTTTTATTCGTAAGGTCCTAGACCAAGTGAATCCTCAATAAAAAAATAGGAAATATTATCTGACACAAAAATAGGCCCCAAAGCAAGGCCAAAAAACTTATTTTAAATCGTTTATTTCAAATAACAGATTATTAGCTAACTAGGGCCAGAAATAAGCCTAAAACTTTATTTTCAAGTTCACTCAAAATTTCTATCGGCAAGTTCTTCGTCCAAGATGCCTCAGTGTACAAAATAAAAATAGTGTCTCAAATATATATTAATTCTACTATTCCATTTTTATTCATATGTAGTATTTTAAAACATTCTCCAGGGAGGATTCTTTCGAGTACATTATCTGTAAGTTACTGTTGAATCAAAATCTTAGTTCAAGAGCCGTTCCACATCTTGATTTCAAAGAGAACGAATTTATACAATAATCATATTGAATACAATCGAAGCCAACGCTCAGACCACCTAATGCAACTTAAAAATTTAAATTAGTGTCGAATATTTTGATTATTATAAAAAACGAACAGACATTAATAAAAAAAGAAGTTTTTCAATGAAAAGTAATTAGCCCTATTAAACTTAAGACGAACAGAAACCGAGTCCTTTAATAATTCAAACTTAAAACAACCAGAAATTACTATCAAAGAACAAAGGAAACCCAAAACGAACATAAATTAAAATAAATGATCAAATCAAACAAAGGTAACAGATACTGACATAGATGAATAAATAAACGTTAAAACGAGTAAAAACTGAATTGAAAGCTCAAGTCAAATTTAAAACGAACAAAAATTACTACGGACAAGATTTTGGCTACTGCCCCCCCCCCCCATATAACCGTAAAGATTATAATGCCTGTTGCATCATTTGCACGTCAGGGGGCATTTTGGGGGGGAAGGGTTTTCTGTGGGAGAAGGGGATAAACGCTTAGACCCGTAGACAGTAACAGGACGAAGGGAACCCCCTTAACAGACATAAAAAATAAAAATAAATCTGGCTTTAAAAGTTTGTGATGTCCAATTTTCTTTGTTTTTGTTACAAAAGAACAGTGCTTATTTATTAATAATCTTGACATTCATTTATATCATGACTTTAAAAAGCAAAAAATTCCAACAAGGTTCAGCATATAAAGATTCTAACTTGTGTTTTACCCAATGTAAGTATGGTGGTTGAGTTGGACGAGAGTTCAGTTATGCGAGGGTACAGTGGCACGGTGGTTCAGTTGCACAGTGGTCCAGTTGCGCGGTGGTCCAGTTACACGGTGGTTCAGTTGCGCGGGGGTTCAGTTGCGCGGGATTTAGTTGAATGGGGTTGAGTTGCAGGAGGGTTTAGCTGCACGAGGGCTCAGTTAAATAGGGTTTAGTGTTCGAGGGTTCAGTTACAAGGGGGCTCAGCTGCACGAGGGTTCAGTTTTACGGTGGTTCAGTATTACGGTGGTTCAGCTGCACGGTGTTTCATCAGTAAGAAAACACATGATGAGTGAAGAACGCATTATGAACATGGCCGAGCGATTTTGTCAAGTTGTCTCGTTGACTCAATTTTCCCTTTAAGGAATTAATTGAGTATCTGTGACGCTCTAATTGATATTCCACAGAAACACTCCTAAGGGGACTAAGAATATGCTTACAAAAATTTTGTTTGGGAGAGGGGGTTGACAGGCTGGGAGAAGAGGTTCTTGCCAGCATAACGTCAAATTTATTTGAATTTTATAAAGGATTACAATTCTTACTTGATTTTTTCTTCGTGGAATGCCTTTCAAAGTTATTTGCTTGTGCAGAGTGTACTTTGTACACTCTGTAGTCCTAATCTTTTAGTCCTAATTTCAAATAGTTCAAAGCCACAGCACAAAATGAACTTAAAATGTTTTGATTTTTTAGAACGAGCATAATTGATTTATGTCAAAAACAAATACCAAATATCGTTGAACAAAAATACGCCTTTTAAAACAGTGAGAAAATGTATATAATAGACATACAAAGTATTACAAAATTTTGCTTTTTGGAGAAAGGGAGGGGGTAGGACAAAATCAAGGATTTCTTTTGGGGGTTGTAGGTCTAGGGAAAATTATGTCTTAATTCGATGTTAAGGAAATTTTCTCTGTTTTGAGCCTTTAGGGGTGGGTAAGCATTGCCGGTAATGAGGCCAATTTCTTTTTTTTTTTATATATATATTTTGGAAGAAAAAAAAGCTCAGCTAAGAATAAAAAAGTGCTAAGATTTTATATAGACAAAGCATGTTAGAACTATCATTTCAAACGAAGCTTTTTAACCCCTTTAATGACAAACTATTTGTATTTTGACAAATAATTAAAATATAATAATTTTAGACGGCCATGGGACCCCTTCTTTTGACCTCATCATTGCCTTTCTAAACAATAGCCTATGTAAAGAAATACCCTTACCTTAATAGAGGGCATCATACTAGTAGATTATTGTACTCCGAAGCAGTACCATCAAACGAATGACTACGTTAAAAAATAAATTTGGCTCTTTATTTCAACATTGGAAATAGTTACTCTTCCGGCTTTCGCCATCAACAGCACCAGGGCCATATCCTCCTATAGGCTATCTTTTTCACCATATGTTTCTAAAATAACTCTCTTGCATCATGCCATGAAGAAGATGTTTTTTTTTTTTTTTTTTTTTATCGTTTTTGCCAACAGCATGTTGTTAATTAATGATCTTTTAAGAGTGAGAATGCTACCTTCATTCAGCGTAAAAAGTTGCTTAAAAGAAGAATCAAGTTTTAGTTCCCTTAATTTGTCATTTTTGTCTGTGAGTGTGTAGGCTACGTCCTTTTTGTACTCGTGTGTGTATACGTTGTATTTGACTGCAAAGGGTATATTTGACTCCTTTTACTTGATGATGGAATATGTGCGTGTTTTGTATTTGGCCCACTGGGTTTGCTTTCTCAATAAATCTATCCATCTACTGGTTACTTTGTTGCCTTTGCTGGTTAATTTGTCTACTGTGGTGCAGGTAGGAGTTACCCCTCCCCCAAGCTTCAAAACAGACTATGCTTCATAGAGTTTTATATTACATGAAAATTTTATAATAACTTATTGATGTTTCCATTACATTTTTCTGCTAAAGAAAAGAAACGTAGTTGAAATCCCCATTTTGTTTTTATTATTTATTTATTATTTTTTTCACCATTTGTAACTTCCGTTATTTGGTTATCGTCTTGTTATGGGATTAATTACAAAAACTATCCGAAAAAAGGAAGTTTTCAAAGAAAAGTAAATAGCCATATTAAACTTAAGACCAACAGAAATAAATTCCTGTAATAATTCAAACTTTAAACGACCAGAAATTACTTTTAAAGAATAAATGAAACACAAAACAAACAAAAATTAAAATAGACCATCATAGAAAACATAGAGATAATATGTCTTAAAATGGATGAATAAATCAATCTTAAAAGGAGTGAAAATTAGATTGAAAGATCAAGTCAAACTCTAACCATCAAAGTCTAAAGCTTGTTGCGTCATTTGCGTTTATTGAACATTATATGCATCTTCAACACTATTAAATAAAAATAAAACATTTTTTTTTTTCAACTGAAAGTAAGGAGCAGCATTAAAACTTAAAAACGAACGCAAATTATTACGTACGCGAGGGGGCTCACCCCCTCGTCAATACCTCGCTCTTTATGGTAAACTTCGAATTTGGTTCCAATTCTTTAAGAATGACCCCTGAATCACAAAGATTGTTTAATTAAAATAAATATCTCTTTTGAAAGTACTAAGGAAACTTAAGCGTAAAGAGCGAGGTATTGACGAGGGGGCTTATCCCATCATATACGCAATAATTTCTGTTCGTGAATTTTATTAAGATTCAATTAATTTTAGGGGGTCGTTTTAACTTTTGATGGGTAAGACTAAACTTGATAAAACTTACATATTTGAATGTTTTTTAGAGTTTCAATTACTATTGAGCCGGGTCGCTCCTTACTTACAGTTCGTTACCATGAACTGTTTGATACTTCTGTTTTTCATGACATCAACGACAAATTAATATAGAATCACTATAATAATCAAGATGACTGGAAAGAATTAATGAAAATAAACCGACCCAAACAGTTCGTGGTAACCACAGTTTATATAATTTTCTAATTATAATTATATAAACTGTGATGGTAACGAACTGTTTGATTCCGAAACAGAAACTCTAAAAAACATAATTTCGATAACCCATAGATATGTCAAAAGAATCGGCTTATTTGCTGATTTCAAATATATAAGTTTCATAGAGTTTAGTTTTACCCATTAAAGGCTACGAGCCTGAGAAAAAATTTGCTTGATTTTTGAGAAAAGGGGCAAAACACCCCATAAAAGTTGTGAAATCTTAACAAAAATTACCCCATCAGATTCAGCCTATCAGAAAACCCTACTGTACAGGTTTCAAGCTCCTATCTGCAAAAATGTGGAATTTTATATTTTTGCCAGAAGAAAAATCACGGATGCGTTTTTTTTGATCGTGTCCACCCAGTGGTCGTAGAATATCGTGAAAACGGATCATTTGGATGGAAACTAAAAGTTCTAGTGCACTTTTCTAAGTGACCAAAAAGATTGGAGGGTAACTAGACCCCTCCCCCACCCAGTTTTTCCCAAAATGATCCGACCAAAATTTTGAGATAGCCACTTTGTTCATCATAGTTGAAAGGCCCAATAACTAGGCCTTTGGATATGACATGACCCCCCCCCCACATTATAAAATTTGCCCATTACTACACATAGTAGTTGTTATTGGGAAGTAAGTATACGTTTTCGGGTGGGGAAGGGGAGACGAATTTTCTTTTGTTTTTTTAGGGTGAATTTTCAAGGGGAGGGAAGTTTCCAGGGGGGTGAACTTGTTAGGGGAAATTATAACTGGCCAGAATTCCTATACAAAATTCTTCTTTTATATAATGCAAGACATATTTGTCTTGCTTTCTTTTTTTACGTCTTAATTTTACGAGTGGAGTTGTTAAGGGTAATTGTCCTTGCTAAATTTTCACCGGAATTGAATTGTCTAGAGAATATTTCCATGGGGAGGGAATTTCTCCGTAGAGGCGGGGCGAAATTTCCTGGCATTAAAAAAAAAGATCGGAAATTAAATAAAAAAACAAGTTTTTCAACTGAAAGTAAGGAGCAACATTTAAACTTAAAACGAACATAAATTATTACGTATATGAAGAGGATTGCCCCCTCCTTAACACCTCGCTCTTTACGCTAAAGTTTGAATTTTGTCCCAATTCTCTAAGAACGACTCCTGAAAGACAAGGGTCGTTTAATTAGAACAATAAGAAGCCTTTTTTTAAAGTACTCAAAACTTTAGCGTAAAGAGCGGGGTGTTGATGAGCGGGCAATCCTCTTCAAACATGTAATAATTTCTGTTCGTTTTAAGTTTTAATGTTGCTCCTTACTTTCAGTTGAAAAACTTATTTTTTTTTAATTTAATATTTAATATATAACAATATTAATGCCTGGAAACTTAGCAATTCAAAATTTTATTTCATTCTCATTTCTATTTTTTATTTCTTAATTTTGTGAATACGAAAGAAGATATATGTAATATATTTCGCTTTCACTAAATAGCAAATGACGTAGCAAACTTAGACTTTTACGATTATGAGAGGGGAAAGGGGGCAGTAGCCAAACTCCTATTTGTAGTAGTTTTTTGTTCGTTTTAAGTTTGACTTGAACATTCAGTTTAATTTTACTCCTTTTACGATTTGTTTATTCATTTGTCTTAGGACCTGTTCTTTATATGTTTTCTATGATGGTTTATTTTAAATTCTGTTCGTTGTGTGTTTTCATTTATTCTTTAATGTTAATTTTTGGCCATTTTGAGTTTGAATTATTCTACGAATTTATTTTCTGATGTCTCAAAGTTAATATGAGTCAACTTTTCTTTGAAAAACTTCTTTTTCGGATAATTTTTTTGTAATTCATTTCTTACGTTTTTGATTGCCAAAGCTTTATTTTTAGGTTAATATAATGATTATTTCTCAAGTTTTCATGTCTCTGGCATAAGAATTATAATATATGAGTTATATAAGAATAAATGAGTTATAATATATGAGTTATATGAGTTATATAGGAACTATAACATATGAGTTTAATAAGAATTATAATTATATGTCTCTGGCATAAGAATACCCTTAGCCGTTCCTTAGATATTACTATTGTAGCCTTTTGACAGCCATCCTGCATGTACTGTGTTTTGATTTTGTTTGACACCCCCCTCAGCATTTTATAAAGGTTTTGCATTAATACCTCAAGCCTTTTTGTAGATTAAATACAAAAAAAAACAAGTTTTTAAACTGAAAGTAAGGAGCGACATTAAAACTAAACACGAACAGAAATTATTCCGTATATGAAAGGGGCTGTCTCCTCCTCAACGCCTCGCTCTTTACGCTAAAGTTTGACTCTGTCTCACAACTTTATTTTTTAATACAATAAAAAACTTTAGCGTAAAGAGTGAGGCGTTGAGGAGGGGACAGCCCCTTTCATATACGGAATAATTTCTGTTCGTTTTAAGTTTTAATGTCGCTCCTTACTTTCAGTTTAAAAAACTTGTTTTTTTTTTATTTAATTTCTGATCGTTTTTTAGTTAATGCAGCTTTTATTTTGGCTCACCGTCATTGAATAAGTAAACAAAATTTGTATAAAAATTTTACTTTTCTTTTGCTAAATGGCTGTCTCTAAATTTGCTTCTGACGTAATTTACAAATTAACTTACGCAGCGAACTTGTATATTGGTATATTTTTCTTCTGGCAAAAAATACAAAGTTGCAGATTTTTGCAGATATGAGCTTGAAACCTATGTAATAGGGTTTTCTGATACGCTGAATCTGACGGTGTGATTTTCATTAAAATTCTTTCACTTGTAGGGGATGTTCCCCCCTCTTTAAAAAATCAGGTAAATTTTCTCAGGCTCGTAGCCTTTGATGAGTAATACTAAACTTAATAAAATTTATATATTTAGAATCAGCATTATAAGCCCATTCTTTTGATACATTTATTGACATCAAAATTCCGTTTTTAAAAGTTTCGATTACTATTGAGCCGTATCGCTTCTTTTTTTTTATTGCATATGTATATGAGGGGGTTCTCCCCTTAGTCCCCTTACTCCGTATATGAAAGGGGCTGTCCCCTCCTCAACGCCTCGTTCTTTACGCTAAAGTTTGACTTTCTCACAACTCTATTTTTTTAAACAATAAAAAACTTTAAGGTAAATAGTAACGTAACTTACGTATACCTAATAATTTTTGCGTATACGTAACTTACGAATTAACTTACGTAACGAACTTCTATATTAATGTATTTTTAATACGTATATTAGAGGGTTCGCCCCCTAGTCAATACCTTGCTCTTTAAGCTAAAGTTTGAATTTTGTTCCAATTCACAAAAAAATGCCGTTAATTAGAATAAATAGCTCTTATGAAAGTACTAAATAATCTTTGGCTTAAAGAGCGAGGTATTGACTAGGGGGTGAACCCAATCATATACGTAATGTTTTCTGTCGTTTTAAGTTTTGATGTTGCTCCTTACTTTCAGTTGAAAACTTGTTTTTTTACATATAATTTCTGATCTTTCTTTAAATAATGCTGGGAAATCCGGCACCCCCTTCATAGCAATGTCCCTTCCCACATGAAAACTTCCTTCATGGAAAGATCCTCCCACATAACCCCCGACCCACCCCCCCCCCACCCCCACTACCAGAAAAAATCCCCCCTGAAAACGTCCGTATACTTCCCAATAACCAATACTATATGTTAACATTGGGAAAAGTTCATAACTTTCAGCCCTCCCCCCACGGACTTCGGGGGATTAAATCATCCTAAAATACATAGTTATCATATTTTTGACCATGCTGAACAAAAATGGCTATCTCAAAATTTTGATCGGGTGACTTTGGGAAAAAAATGAGCGTGGAAGGGGGCCTAGTTGCCCTCCATTTTTTATGGTCACTTAAAAATGGCACTAGAACTGTTAATTTCCGTTAGAATGAGCCCTCTCACGATATTCTAGGACCACTGGGTCGATACGATCACCCCCGGTAAAAAAAAACAAACAAAAAAAAAAAAAAAAAAACAAATAAACACGCATCCGTGATCTTTCTTCTGGCAAAAAATGCAAAATTCCACATTTTTGTAGATAGGAGCTTGAAATGCCTACAGTAGTGTTCTCTGATACGCTGAATATGATGGTGTGATTTTCATTAAGGTTCTATAACTTTTAGGGGGTCTTTCCCCTTTTTTCGAAAATCAGCCAAATTTTCCCAGGCACGTACCTTTTGATGGGTAAGATTAAACTTGATGAAACTTATATATTTGAAATCAGAATTAAAATCTGATTCTTTTGATGTATCTATTGGTATCAAAATTCCGTTTTTTAGAGTTTCGGTTACCATTGAGCCGGGTCGCTCCTTACTTACAGTTCGTTACCACGAACTGTTTGACTCAGGATCAAACACGTCCCTTTTCCCAATAACCAACCTTATATATATATATATATATATATATATATATATATATATATATATATATATATATATATATATATATATATATATATATATAAAAACAATTTTTTAACTGAAAGTAAGGAGCAACATTCAAACATAAAACAAACAGAAATTATTCCGTATATGAAAGGGGCTATCCCCTCCTCAACGCCTTGCTCTTTACGGTAAAGTTTGACTCTGTCTCACAACTTTATTGTTTAAAACAATAAAAAAAACTTTAGCGTAAAGAGCAAGGCGTTGAGGAGGGGACAGCCCCTTTCATATACGGAATAATTTCTGTTCGTTTTTTAAGCTTTTATGTTGCTTCTTACTTTCAGTTAAAAAACCTTGTTTTTTTGTATTTTATTTTTGAATGTTTATGGATTAATGCAGGTTTTGATTTTGGCTCACCGAACATGAATAATTAAAAAAAAATTTGCATACTAATTTTACTTTTATTTGGTTAAATGGCTTTCTCGAAAGTTGTTTAATTTTATTTACGAACGTTTTTACTAGTAATAAATATACGTAATTTAAGAATTAACTCACGTAACGAACTTCTATATTCATATATTTTTAATACGTATATTAGGGGGTTCGCCTTCTAGTCAATACCTCGCTCTTTACGCTAACCCCTTAATCACAAAGGCTGTTAATTATAATAAATAGCTCTTATGAAAGTACTAAAAAATCTTTGGCTTAAAGAGCGAGGTATTGACTAGGGGGCGAACCCAATCATGTACGTAATAATTTCTGTTCGTTTTAAGTTTTGATGTTGCTCCTTACTTTCAGGTGAATTTTTTTTTTTTTTAATTTAATTTCTGATCTTTTTTTTAAATATGGCTGGGAAATCCGGCACCTTCTTCATAACAAAGTCTCTTCCCCCATGAAAAGATCCTCCCACATAATCCCGACCCCCCCCCCCCCCACTACCAGAAAAATCCCCCCTGAAAAACGTCTGTATCGGACCTTCCAATAACCAATACTATATACAAGCATTGGGTTAGGTTCATAACTTTCAGCCCTCCCCCGGGGACTTTGGGGGATTAAGTCATCCTAAAAGACATACGAGTTACGCCTAGTTCCCCTCCATTTTCTTGGTCACTCAAAAAGGCCACTAGAACTTTTAATTTTTGTTCGAATGAGCTCTCCCATGATATTCTAGGACCACTGGCTCGATACGATCACCCCTGGGAAAAAAGAAAAAAAACAAAAAACAAATTAACACGCATCCGTGATCTTTCTTCTGGCAAAAAATACAAAATTCCACATTTTTGCAGATAGGAGCTTGAAACCTCTATAGTAGGGTTCTCTGATACGCTGAATCTGATGATGTGATTTTCATTAAGGTTCTATAGCTTTTAGGGGGTGTTTCGCCCTTTTTTCGGAAATCAGGCAAATTTTCTCAGGCACTTAACTTTTGATAGGTTGGACTAAACTTGATGAAACTTATATATTTGAAATCAACATTAAAATCTGATTCTTTTGATGTGTCTATTGGTATTAAAATTCCGTTTTTTTAGAGTTTCGGTTACTATTGAACCGGGTCACTCCTTACTTACTGTTCGTTACCACGAACTGTTTGAAAAAATGGGCAACTTATATAATGTAGAACACTTGCACGAGGGGATGGAGGGGGTGTCGTCATCCCTAGAAGCATAGTCATTTGACTTTTCAACTATTTTGAACAAAATGGCTATTCCAAATTTTGATCAGATATTTTTGGAGAAATTGTACCTAAAAAGGGCAAGAGCTGGTTGCCCTTCGACCATTTTTCAACAATCTCCTCAATATGCCCTGGCAGTTTAAACTTAATACCCCACAGTGATGTTGCAAGAGAATCATTATGTCGTTTCCATGTAAGATTGTAATCCAGGTAGAAACCAAGGTATCGCGTTTCGCGCACTTGTTTCCCTGGCTCCTTCGCAAACAAAATTTTCCATTAATTTTCTGGGGCTCCCCTACTCTTCAATATAAAATAAACTATTTTCGCAATATTAACAGAGAGTAAGCTTAAACTACTAAAAATATGGAAACTTTTTAAAACGTGATAAACATTCAAAATCAAACTATGTAAACACCGACTAGAAAATGCAGTGTCATCAGCAAACGAGGTGAGACAAAAACCTGGTAGATAAAACTTCATCGTCTGAACATATACCAAATACAGTAGAGGACCAAGCACCGAGCCTTGTGGGACTCCACAAGCTACAGGAAATGGGGCAAAAGTGACATCATCAATCATAACATTAATAAACCTACCATTCAAATAATTTTCAAACCATTATAAGCATGATCCTTTTATGCCTATACATTCCAATCTGCGCAATAAAATACTAAAACCTACTGTATCAAAAGTTATTTTGCTATTGTATCAAAACAATATTTTGCTATTGAAGTATAAATGAAACCTAAAGCGAACAGAAACTAAATAAACAATCAATGCAAACAAACATACAATAGATATTAACTTAAATTAATAAATAAACCTCAAAACGAGTGAAACTTAAATTGAATATGCAAATCAAGCTTGAAACGAACAAAAATCACCACAAACAAGAGTTTGGGTATGACCTCCTTCTCTCACTGTAAAAGTCTAAAACCTACCGCGTCATTGGCGCTTTACTGAAAACCAATTTTATGACAAATATTTTCTTTTGTACTTAATATTAAAAATAAACATTAAAATTATAGTAATATTTTGAACAGATGAGCTTTCAGCAATTAATATCATTATACATCAAATATTCAGTTTAATTTATTAGCTCTTTTTAAATTGTTAAAGACGAATATAGTTTCCCTATAAACAAGTGTTTGGATATTGCCTCCTTTCCTAACTGTAAATAAAAACCAAAAGCCTACTGCGTCATTGGCGCTTAACTGAAAACGGATTAAATTACAAATATTTTCTTTTCCAGTTCCTACAGTATTGAAAATAAAAATACAATTACAGTGAAACAAATTCTTGAACTGATGGATCTTCCAACAATTAATACTATTATACATCAAATATTCAATTTGATTTTGTTTATACTTTCCAAGACTGTTTAAGATGCATATAGTTTTCAGTAAAGCGCCAATGACGCAGTAGGTTTTAGACTTTTACAGTGAAAGCAGGAGGTCATACCCAAACTCTTGTTTATAGTGATTTTTGTTGTTTCCAGCTTGATTTGCATATTCAATTTAGGTTTCACTCGTTTTAAGGTTTATTTATTAATACACATTAATATCTATTGTATGTTTGTTTGCATTGATTGTTTATTTAATTTCTGTTCGTTTTTGTTCGTTTCAAGCTTGATTTGCATATTCAATTTAAGTTTCACTCGTTTTAAGGTTTATTTATTAATTTACATTAATATCTATTGTATGTTTGTTTGCTTGTTTATTTAATTTCTGTTCGTTTTAAGTTTCATTTATACTTCAATAGGGAAAGATTGTTCTTCGTTTTAAGCTTGATATTCATTTTCAATCTAAGCATTACTCCCTTTAAGATCTATTTATTCATTTTATTATTACTTGTTGTATGTTTTGCTATGATTGTTTATTTAATTTCTGCCCGTTTTGGGTTTCATTTATTCTTTAATAGTAATTTATGGTCGTTTTGAGTTTGAATTTTAAAAGGTCTGTGTATCTGCTGAGCTTCAGTTTAAAATGGCCTTTACTTTTCTTTAAAAAACTTATTTTCGGAAAGTTTTTTTCAATTGATCCCTGACAACAGGCACATTCCCATATGCCTTGGAACAAGCTAAAGTCATACCTCTGTTCATCTGCTGTTCATCTGCTGTCTATCTGCTGAGCTTAAGTTTAAACTGGCCTTTACTTTTCTTTGAAAAACTTATTTTTCGGAAAGTTTCTTAATTAATTTTGTTCGTTTTTGATTGCAAAAAAATTCAAGTTTTTAAAAATTCCTTATTTCAAAATCAAACTTTGAAAAAAGTCAAATATTAATCAAAGTATCAAACTGATATCAAAGTAACAATTTCAAAGTTGAAAATGGGTTTATGTCAACCTCGGAGTTTTTATTATCTGATTTTTAACTATTTTTAACAAAATTGCTATCTCAAAATTTTTATCGGATGGGTTTGGTGAAAAAGGGCGTGGGGGACTAGATTAAGCTTCTGTCTCTCTTGACTGTTTAAAAGTGAACTAGAACTTTCTATTTTCAGTCAAATGAGCCCTCTCTGAAGTTTATACGAGTATCCCTTCTATATGAACCATATATATCCCTAGAGTATAACTTACGAAGCCTATCCGTGGGCCCTGGGGGTTTGTGTCAACCCTGGAGTTTTAATATCTGATGGTTGAACTATTTTTTAACAAAATGGTCACCTGAAATTTTTATCGGATGGGTTTATCAGTAGTAAGCTAGTTGCTAATTTCAATCCTGCGCCTGAGGCATGGATATGTGTCCAGTTTAACCTGTATATTAGCTTACCATGGTCAGTCACCTATTACTATGAACGATACAGGGTTACCAGACGGGTTTCTGAGGCAACACCCATTTTTTGGGGCCAATCAGAGAGAGCGGAGGTTACTCCATATACGGTAACTTGATTAGTAATTGGATTCAAATATAAGGAGTGATTTTAAGTGTATTCAAAGGTTTATTGGACTTTTCTGTAAAATGGTTAACAGCCAAGCTTTCGGCTATTAGCATTCAATGGTAGGTTTAATGATGGTATATGGATTTAATTACTATCAACTATACAAAGAATATGCACAGATACATAATAGATTTGACGCCTACAAGAGACCTTGATACAAGGTGTTCAATAGCTTAATGGGCTTTATATAAAAATGCGGTTTCAGTCGTATGGGAAAATAATCATGTTTTTATATCATTTTGCGTAAAAGCTAACTCAATTTGCAAAAAAAGGTAAAGCATTTGCGAATTGGAGTGTATGAATGATCTTAATTGATGATTGAATAACAGGGGGCGAAAAAAGATATAGCATTTGCAAATTTGACTCTATGAATGATCTTAATCGGTGATTGAATAGTAGGGGTGAGAATGGTCTTAACTGGTGATTGGATTGTATGAAGGTGGTAAAAAAGGGTTAAACTGACTACCAGTTAAGATAAGCCCGAAGGGGTTGTTAACTCATAGGCTATTTATTATAAAATTGGAGTAGCATCAATCTATGGAAATGGTTGACGATGATAAAATAACCTTGTGAGTTTACCTAGCTTTACTTCTCCGATGTGTTCTGTATAATACAAAAGTACCATTTGAACAGTGTTGTCATTATAAAATATGCTATAACATTCTAGTATACTAAAAAGTTGACACTAATAGAGATCTAGATGGCAAAAAAAAATTTTAATAAAGAAATTCGGAACAATCCTTATAAATCCTTGCAAATCAAGTAGTGAGACGATTATGAGTATGAATAGTCAAGGATCGTATGCATCAATGACCCTAACCACCATGGACCTCAACCTCAGAAGCCTCCCCATACTCCTATCTCCAAGGGGCCCCCTCCTCCAACTTTTTGGTCCCCCCCCCCCCCCCCAATTTTTTTTACTTTTTTTATTGAAGTTTTTTATTACTATTTTTTTTAACATGCTATTTTTTCAACTCTTTTTTTACATCTCTTAGAATGACAAGAAAATACTTAAAAAATAAAAAAAATCACATTCAATATTTTCTAAATTCAAAATGAGAATGATATAGAAATGTTAGTCGTGACTTATACTATTAGAAAATATTGTTTGTAGTAGCACTTTTTTTTACTAATTTTTTTTGGGCTTCGAAATTATTCAGCTTTTTTTTATATGGCTTAGAGCGACATAAAACATACTTGAAACATATATAAAACCAAATTTAATATTTTCGAAACTCAAAATGAGAATGGTATAGATGTTTTAGTCGTGACTATTACTATTAGAAAAATAATCTTTGTAGTAGCACTTTTTTTGGACTGAATTTTTTATGCACTGAAATTATTCCACTTTTTTATGTATCTTAAAATGACATGAAATATGGTTGCGGCTCTAGCAATCGTACTCTATGCTTTATCATAGACCCGATGCGGCTTTTCCACTGGTGCTCTATGATGAGTTATCGACACTACCTAGTTTATTGCATGTATTAAATCAGTATTTTTTACACAGTGGAACGATAAACACATAACTAATATCTCTAAAAAGTGAAGGTGAAGCATTTTAAGAAAGTGTGTTCACATGATAGTGTTATTGTGGCATTGAATGCTGACAAAGAAAAGTATTTAAACTATGAAATAAGTACAAGTGGTAGCACTATCGGAAACGTATGCGTGTATTGTCATTACAGTAAGGAATTAAAATGTTTTTTTTGGGGTACCAAAAAATTCCATTGTACAAATGCTGGATATGGGAAAGTATCATTTCCAGAGATGAGAATGCCAACATGAAAATAATAGTTGATGGAGAGGGGCATCTTCTTGCTAATGGTTATGGTAACATGTTACATATTGATAGATCCTATCGTCACCTTTTAGGTATTAGCATTCAAATGAAAGCAAAGGGGAAAAGAAAGGCATACTCTTCTACTAATGTCATAAACCATATCTTGTCTACGTGCCGAAACTGTGACCTGTGTAAAAATAATATGATAATAGACAGTGAAATTGTCAGAAAAATAAAAATGGCATTGGCAGAAAATATCACTAAGGAATATAAAGATGAATCAATGAAAAACAAAGTACCAGCAAATTTCACTACCATTGATCAAACAATCAATGAACCAAATAATAGTAAAGATGAAATGCATATTGATCATGTGGATGACCCCCCAGTAAAAATGTGTTCACATGGTAGTGTTATTGTAGCATTGAATGCTTACAAGGAGAAATATTTGAACTATGAAACAAGTACAAGAGGTAGCACTATCGGAAACGTATGCGTGCGTTTTAATGACAGTAAGGAATTAAATTTCTTTGGAGTACCAAAAAAAATTCCATTATACAAATGGTGGATATGCGAAAGTATCATTTCCAGAGAAGTTAGTACTCAAAGAGAATGCCAACATAAAAATAATAGTTGATGAAGAGGGGTATCTTCTTGCTAGTGCTTCTGGTAACATGCTACCCATTAATAGAACCTATCCTCATCTTTTAAGTATTAGCATTCAAATTATATCAAAGGGGAAAAGAAAGGCCTACTCTTCTACTAATATCATAAACCATATCATGTCTACACGCCGGAACTGTTACCTGTGTAAAAATAATGTGATAATAGACAGTGAAATTGCCAGAAAAATAAAAAGTGCATTGGTAGAAAAAATCTATAAGGAATATAAAGATGAATCGATGAAAAACAAAGTGCCAGCAAAACGTTCATTGATCAAACAGTCAATGAGCCAAATAATACCAAAGAAGAAACACATATTGAGCTTATCGATGACTCACCAGTAAAAATTGTGTATGACTCAAAATGGAATAATGATTATTCTACTGATTACGAACTAAGAGAAGACAATAGCTACAGTATCAAGAGAGAATATGGTGAGCTCTTTTATGGAACATATTCAAAATGTCAAAGTTGTTCATTGATATTAATAATGTATAATAAGATATCTACCATATATTATATTAATATCTTACATGTCATTACTTCATTAAAAATATGCTATCTATTACTTTGTTATATTCCCATGATTTCTAGGGTACGCTAAAGAGAGAGAGAGAGAGAGAGAGAGAGAGAGAGAGAGAGAGAGAGAGAGAGAGAGACAGAAACACAAACACATATATAGATTCAGACAAACAAACTGACTAAGACAGGCATGGGGAGAAGAAAACACACGCCCAGACACATAGGCAAAAAGAGTGAGAGTATAGATTCAGATGTACAAACCGACAAAGACAAACATTGGGAGAAGCAAACACCCACCCAGATACACAGGCAAAAAGGGTGAGAGAGACAAAAACACATACAAATACATAGATTAAGATATACAAACCGACAAAGACAGGCACTGGGACTAGCAAACATCCGCCCAGAAACACAAGCAAAAAGAGTGAGAGTATAGATTCAGACGTAAAAACCGACAAAGACAGACACTGAGAGAAGCAAACACCCACACCAGATTCACAAGCAAAGAAAGTGAGAGTATGGATTCAGACGTAAAAACCGACAAAGACAGACACTGAGAGAAGCAAACATCCGCCCATACACATATCCAAAGAGAGTAAGAGATATAAAAACAGATGCAAATATATAGATTCAGACGAAAGAAACCAACAAAGACAGGCATTGAGATAAGCAGACACCCGCCCAGACGCACAATCAAAGAGAGTGAGAGAGACAAACACTAAAAAACTATATTGATTCAGACATACAAACCGACAAAGACAGGCAGTGAGATAAGCAAAAACCCGCCCAGACAAGCAAGCAATGGAAGTGAGAGAGACAAAAAATACATACAAACACATAGATTAAGACATACAAACCGACAAAGAAAGACACTGAGAGAAGCAAACCCCCACCCAGATTCACAAGCAATGAGAGTGAGAGTATGGATTCAGACGTAAAAACCGACATTGACAGACACTGAGAGAGAAGCAAACACCCACCCAGACACACAAGCAAAGAGAGTGAGAGAGTCAAAAACGCATAAAAATACATAGATTCAGACATACAAACCGACAATGACAGGTACTGCGAGAAGCAAACATCCGCCCAGACACATAGGCAAAGAGAGTGAGAGAGATAAAAACACATACAATTATATAGATTCAGACATACAAACCAACAAAGACAGGCATTGAGATAAGCAAACACCCGCCCAGACACACAAGTAAAGGAAGTGAGAGAGACAAAAACACATATAAATATATAGATTCAGACATACAAACCCTCAAAGACAGGTACTGAGATAAGCAAACACCCGCCCAGACACATAGGCAAAGAGAGAGTGAGAGAGAAAAAAAATACAAATAAAAATATATAGATTCAGACATACAAACTGACAAAGACAGGCCCTGGGACAAGCAAACACCCGCCCAGACACACAAGCAATGGAAGTGAGAGAGACAAAAAACACATACAAATACATAGATTAAGACATACAAACCGACAAATACAGACACTGAGAGAACCAAACACCCACCCAGATTCACAAGCAATGAGAGTGAGAGCATGGATTTAGACGTAAGAACCGACAATGACAGCCACTGAGAGAAAAGCAAACACCCACCCAGATACACAAGCAAAGAGAGTCACGCATAAAAAATACATAGATTTAGACATACAAACTGACAATGACAGGTACTGGGAGAAGCAAACATCCACCCAGACACATAGACAAAGAGAGTGAGAGAGATAAAAAACACATACAAATATATAGATTCAGACATACAAACCAACAAAGATAGGCATTGAGATAAGCAAACACCCGCCCAGACACACAAGCAAAGGAAGTGAGAGAGACAAAAACACATATAAATATATAGATTCAGACATACAAACCCTCAAAAACAGGCACTGAGATAAGCAAACACCCGCCCAGACACATAGGCAAAGAGAGTGAGAGACAAAAAACAAATACAACTATATAGATACAGACATACAAACCGACAAAGACAGGCACTGAGAGAAGCAAACATCCCCCCGGACACATAGATAAAGAGAGTTAGAGAGATAAAAAACACATATAAATACATAGATTAAGACATACAAACCGACAAAGACAGGCATTGAGATAAGCAAACACCCGCCCAGACACACAAGTAAAGGAAGTTAGAGAGACAAAAACACATATAAATATATAGATTCAGACATACAAAACCTCAAAGACAGGTACTGAGATAAGTAAACACCCGCCCAGACACATAGGCAAAGGGAGAGTGAGAGAGAAAAAAAATACAAATAAAAATATATAGATTCAGACATACAAACCGACAAAGACAGGCCCTAGGACAAGCAAACAGCCACCCAGACACACAAGCAATGGAAGTGAGAGAGACAAAAAACACATACAAATACATAGATTAAGACATACAAACCGACAAAGAAAGGCATTGACATAAGCAAACACCCACCCAGACACACAACCAATGGAAGTGTGAGAGACAAAAACACATACAAATATATAGATTCGGACATAGAAACCGACAAAGACAGGCACTGAGAGAAGCAAACATCAGCCCAGACACATAGGCAAAGAGAGTGAGAGAGATCAAAATACATACAAACACATGGATTAAGACATACAAACCGACAAAGACAGGCACTGGGACAAGCAAACACCCACCCAGACATACAAGCAAAAAGAGTGAGAGGGACAAAAAACAAGTACAAATATATAGATTCAGACATACAAACCGACAATGACAGGAACTGATATAAGCAAACACCTGCCCAGACACACAAGCAATGGAATTAAGAGAGACAAAAACACATACAAATATATAGATTCGGACATAGAAACCGACGAAGACAAACGTTAGAACAGGCAAACACCCGCCCAGACACACAAGCCAAGAGGGAGAGACAAAAAAAAACACATACAAACATATAGATTCAGGCGTAAAAAACCAACAAAGACAGGCGCTGGGACAAGCAAACACCCGTCCAGACGCACATGCAAAGATAGTGAGAGCATAGATTCAGACATACAAACCGACAAAGACAGGCACGGGGAGAAGCAAACAGACTGGTTTCTGAGGCAACACCTATTTTTTGGGCCAATGACTTTATGCATCGTTACGTTGAATTTAGGTTCACGTAGAGCGGCGTGCCACTCTAAGTGAACCTAGATTAACCCAACTTTTTATATTTCTCTCTGACTAGGACTGTGTGTCTGAGCGGGTGTGCTGCCATCTATAATCGATCTAACCTAAATTCAACGTAACGATGCATAAAGTCACCGGCCCAGAAAATAGGTGTTGCCTCAGAAACCAGTCTGTTTGCTTCTCCCCGTGCCTGTCTTTGTCGGTTTTTACGTCTGAATCTATACTCTCACTATCTTTGCATGTGTGTCTGGGCAAATGTTTGCTTGTCTCAGTGCCTGTCTTTGTTGGGTTTTTACGTTTAAATCTATGTGTTTGTTGTATGGTTTTTGTCTCTCTCTCTTTGCTTGTGAATCTGGGTGGGTGTTTGCCTGTTCTCATATTTGTCTTTGTCGGTTTCTATGTCCGAATCTATATATTTGTATATTTTTTTGTCTCTCACACTTCCATTGGTTGTGTGTCTGGGCGGGTGTTTGCTTATTTCAGTGCCTGTCTTTGTCGGTTTGTATGTCTGAATCTATATATATTTGTACTTGTTTTTTGTCTCTCTCTCACTCTTTTTGGTTGTATGTCTGGGCAGGTGTTTGCTTATCTCCTCAATGCCTGTCTTTGTTGGTTTGTATGTCTGAATCTATATATTTGTAAGTGTTTTTATCTCTCTCACTCTCTTTGCCTATGTCTCTGGGTGGATGTTTGCTTCTCCCAGTAACTGTCATTGTCGGTTTGTATGTCTGAATCTATGTATTTTTATGCGTTTTTGACTCTCCCACTCTCTTTGCTTGTGTATCTGGGTGGGTGTTTGGTTCACTCAGTGTCTGTCTTTGTCGGTTTGTATGTCTTAATCTATGTATTTGTATGTGTTTTTTTGTCTCTCTCACTTCCATTGCTTGTGTGTCTGGGCGGGTGTTTGCTTGTCCCAGTGCCTGTCTTTGTCGGTTTGCATGTCTGAATCTATATAGTTGTATTTTGTTTTTGTCTCTCTCATTCTCTCTTTGCCGATGTGTCTAGGCGGGTGTTTGCTTATCTCAGTGCCTGTCTTTGATGGTTTTTATGATGAATCTATATATTTATATGTATTTTTGTCTCTCTCACTTCCTTTGCTTGTGTGTCTGGGTGGGTGTTTGCTTATCCCAATGCCTGTGTTTGTTGGTTTGTATGTCTGAATCTATATATTTGTATGTGTTTTTATCTCTCTCACTCTCTTTGCCTATGTGTCTAGGCGGATGTTTGCTTCTCCCAGTACCTGTCATTGTCGGTTTGTATGTCTGAATCTATGTATTTTTATGCGTTTTTTAGTCTCTCACTCTCTTTGCTTGTGTATCTGGGTGGGTGTTTGCTTCTCTCAGTCTCTATTTTTGTCGGTTTGTATGTCTTGATCTATGTATTTATATGTTTTTTTGTCTCTCTCACTTCCATTGCATGTGTGTCTGGGCGGGTGTTTGCTTATCTCACTGCCTGTCTTTGTCGGTTTGTATGTCTGAATCTATATAGTTTTTGTTTTTTTTGTTTTGTCTCTCTTACTCTCTTTGCCTGTGTCTGGGCGGGTGTTAGCTTATCTCATTGCCTGTCTTTGTCGGTTTGTATGTTTGAATCTATATATTTTATATATATTTTTGTCTCTCTCACTTCCTTTGCTTGTGCGTCTGGGCGGGTGTTTGCTTATCTCAATGCCTGTCTTTGTTGGTTTGTAATTCCGAACCTATATATTTGCATGTGTATTTATATCTCTTACTCTCTTTGGCTATGTGTCTGGGCAGATGTTTGCTTCTCTCAGTGTCTGTCTTTGTCGGTTTTTGAAGTCTGAATCCATACTCCACTCTCTTTGCTTGTGAATCTGGGTGGGTGTTTGCCTGTTCTCATGTTTGTCTTTGTCGGTTTCTGTGTCCGAATCTATATATTTGTATATGTTCTTGTCTCTCACACTTCCATTGGTTGTGTGTCTGGGCGGGTGTTTGCTTATCTCAGTGCCTATCTTTGTCGGTTTGTATGTCTGAATCTATATATTTGTACTTGTTTTTGTCTCTCTCTCGCGCTCTTTTTGGTTGTATGTCTGGGCGTGTGTTTGCTTATCTCCTCAATGCCTGTCTTTGTTGGTTTGTATGTCTGAATCTATATATTTGTATGTGTTTTTATCTCTTTCACTCTCTTTGCCTATGTCTCTGGGTGGATGTTTGCTTCTCACAGTACCTGTCATTGTCGGTTTGTATGTCTGAATCTATGTATTTTTATGCGTTTTTGACTCTCCCACTCTCTTTGCTTGTGTATCTGGGTGGGTGTTTGCTTCTCTCTCAGTGTCTGTCATTGTCGGTTTTTACGTCTGAATCCATACTCTCACTCTCACTGCTTGTGAATCTGTGTGGGTGTTTGGTTTCACTCAGTGTCTGTCTTTGTCGGTTTGTATGTCTTAATCTATGTATTTGTATGTGTTTTTTGTCTCTCTCACTTCCATTGCTTGTGTGTCTGGGTTGGTGTTTGCTTGTCCCAGTGCCTGTCTTTGTCGGTTTTGTATGTCTGAATACATATAGTTGTATTTGTTTTTGTCTCTCTCATTCTCTCTTTGCCTATGTGTCTGGGCGGGTGTTTGCTTATCCCAATGCCTGCGTTTGTTGGTTTGTATGTCTGAATCTATATATTTGTATGTGTTTTTATCTCTCTCACTCTCTTTGCCGATGTGTCTGGGCGGATGTTTGCTTCTCCCAGTACCTGTCATTGTCGGTTTGTATGTCTGAATTTATGTATTTTTATGCGTTTTTGCTCTCTCACTCTCTTTGCTTGTGTATCTGGGTGGGTGTTTGCTTCTCTCAGTGTCTGTTTTTGTCGGTTTGTATGTCTTGATCTATGTATTTATATGTGTTTTTGTCTCTCTCACTTCCATTGCTTGTGTGTCTGGGCGGGTGTTTGCTTATCTCACTGCCTGTCTTTGTCGGTTTGTATGTCTGAATCTATATAGTTTTTTTTTTTGTTTTTGTCTCTCTCACTCTCTTTGCCTGTGTCTGGGTGGGTGTTAGCTTATCTCATTGCCTTTCTTTGTCGGTTTGTTTGTCTGAATCTATATATTTGTATATGTTTTTGTCTCTCTCAATTCCTTTGCTTGTGCGTCTAGGCGGGTGTTTGCTTATCTCAATGCCTGTCTTTGTTGATTTGTAAGTCTGAATCTATATATTTGCATGTGTATTTATATCTCTTACTCTCTTTGGCTATGTGTCTGGGCAGATGTTTGATTCTCTCAGTGTCTGTCTTTGTCGGTTTTTAAGTCTGAATCCATACTCCCACTCTCTTTGCTTTTGAATCTTGGTGGGTGTTTGCTTCTCTCAGTGTCTGTCATTGTCGGTTTTTACGTCTGAATCCATACTCTCACTCTCACTGCTTGTCAATCTGTGTGGGGTGTTTGGTTCACTCAGTGTCTGTCTTTGTCGGTTTGTATGTCTTAATCTATGTATTTGTATGTGTTTTTTGTCTCTCTCACTTCCATTGCTTGTTTGTCTGGTTGGTGTTTGCTTGTCCCAGTGCCTGTCTTTGTCGGTTTTGTATGTCTGAATATATATAGTTGATTTGTTTTTTGTCTCTCTCATTCTCTCTTTGCCTATGTGTCTGGGCGGGTGTTTGCTTATCCCAATGCCTGCGTTTGTTGGTTTGTATGTCTGAATCTATATATTTGTATGTGTTTTTATCTCTCTCACTCTCTTTGCCTATGTGTCTGGGCGGATGTTTGCTTCTCCCAGTACCTGTCATTGTCAGTTTGTATGTCTGAATCTATGTATTTTTATGCGTTTTTTTTACTCTCTCATCTCTTTGCTTGTGTATCTGGGTGGGTGTTTGCTTCTCTCAGTGTCTGTTTTTGTCGGTTTGTATGTCTTGATCTATGTATTTATATGTGTTTTTTGTCTCTCTCACTTCCATTGCTTGTGTGTCTGGGCGGGTGTTTGCTTATCTCACTGCCTGTCTTTGTCGGTTTGTATGTCTGAATCTATATAGTTTTTTTTTGTTTTTGTCTCTCTCACTCTCTTTGCCTGTGTCTGGGTGGGTGTTAGCTTATCTCATTGCCTTTCTTTGTCGGTTTGTTTGTCTGATTCTATATATTTGTATATGTTTTTGTCTCTCTCACTTCCTTTGCTTGTGCGTCTGGGCGGGTGTTTGCCTATCTCAATGCCTGTCTTTGTTGGTTTGTAAGTCTGAATCTATATATTTGCATGTGTATTTATATCTCTTACTCTCTTTGGCTATGAGTCTGGGCAGATGTTTGCTTCTCTCAGTGTCTGTCTTTGTCGGTTTTTAAGTCTGAATCCATACTCCCACTCTCTTTGCTTTTGAATCTTGGTGGGTGTTTGCTTCTCTCAGTGTCTGTCTTTGTCGGTTTTGTCGTCTGAATCTGTACTCTCACTCTCTTTGCTTGTGTTTCTGGGTGGATGTTTGCTTGTTCCAGTGCCCGTCTCTGTCGGTTTGTATGTCTTAATCTATGTATTTGTATGTGTTTTTGTCTCTCTCACCCTCTTTGCTTGTGTATCTGGGTGGGTGTTAGCTTCTCCCAATGTTTTTCTTTGTCAGTTTGTACATCCGAATCTATACTCTCACAATCTTTGCCTATGTGTCTGGGCGTGTGTTTGTTTCTCCCCATGCCTGTCTTAGTAGGTTTATTTGTCTGAATCCATATATGTGTTTTTGTGTTTTTTTGTCTCTCCTTCTCTTTAGCGTACCCTAGAAATAATGGGAATATAACAAAGTAATTTTTATGGAATAATGACATGTGATAACAACATATTTTGTAATGGAATAATGACATGTAGGATATTAATATAATGTATGTTGATACATTATTATACATTACTAATATCAAATGAACAACTTTTGACATTTTGAAATGTTCCATAAAATAGTTCCACCATGTCACCATATTTCATTAATCTTGATATGTAGCGTGTTTTCTTCTCCCAAATGTTTGTCTTTTGTCTAGTTTTTGTCTGTTTTTTTTTTTTATCTGATACTTCTTTGCCTATGTGTCTTGGGCGTGTGTTTTGCTTTTTTTGCTTTCTTTTACAAAAAAAAATCAGTATAGTTGATATATTCGACATTATCTTTTTTTTTTTTTTTTTTTTTTTTTTTTTTTTTTTTTTTATTGACTCAATTCATAATTATGGTTTTTTTTTTTTTTACATTATTATACATTATTAATATCAATGAACAACTTTTGACATTTTGAAATCTGTTCCATGTAGGTTTCACCATGTTCTCTCTTGATACTGTAGCGATTGTCTTCTCTTAGTTCGTAATCAGTAGAATAATCATTATTCCATTTTGAGTCATTCACAATTTTTACTGGTGTGTCATCGAGAGGCTCATATGTGTTTCTTCTTTTTATTATTTGGCTCATTGACTGTTTGATCAATGATGTTATTAACGTTTGCAGGCACTTCGTTTTTCATCGATTCATCTTTATATTCCTTATTGATATTTTCTGCCAATGCACATTTATTTTTCTGGCAAATTCACTGTATATAATCACATTATTTTTACACAGGTAACAGTTCCTGCATGTAGACATGATATGGTTTATAATATTAGTAGAAGATTAGGCCTTTTTTTTCCCCTTTGCTATCATTTGAATGCTAATGCCTAAAAGATGACGATAGGTTCTATCAATAGGTAGCATGTTACCAGAAGCACTAGCAAGAAGATACCCCCTCTTCATCAACTATTATTTTTATGTTGGCATTCTCTTTGAGTACTAACTTCTCTGGAAATGATACTTTCGCATATCCACCATTTGTATAATGGAATTTTTTTGTTACTCCAAAGAAATTTAATTCCTTACTGTCATGACAACGCACGCATACGTTTCCGATAGTGCTACCACTTGTACTTGTTTCATAGTTCAAATACTTCTCCTTGTCAGCATTCAATGCTACAATTACACTACCATGTGAACACATTTTTACTGGGGTGTCATCCACATGATGAATATGCATTTCATCTTTACTATTATTTGGTCCATTGATTGTTTGATCAATGGTAGTGATGCTTGCTGGCACTTTGTTTTTCATTGATTCATCTTTATATTCCTTAGTGATATTTTCTGCCAATGCCCTTTTTATTTTTCTGACAATTTTCACTGTCTATTATCACATTATTTTTACACAGGTCAGAGTTCCGGCACGTAAACAAGATATGGTTTATGATATTAGTAGAAGATTAGGCCTTTCTTTCCCCTTTGCTTTCATTTGAATGCTAATACCTAAAAGGTGACGATAGGATCTATCAATAGGTAACATGTTACCATAACCATTAGCAAGAAGATGCCCCTCTCCATCAACTATTATTTTTATGTTGGCATTCTCTTTGAATACAATCATCTCTGGAAATGATACTGTCCCATATCCAGCATTTTCACAATGGAATTTTTTTGGTACTCCAAAGAAATTTAATTCCTTACTGTAATGACAATGCACGCATACGTTTCCAATAGTGCTGCCACTTGTACTTATTTCATAGTTTAAATACTTCTCCTTGTCAGCATTCAATGCTACAATCACACTATCATGTGAACACACTTTCTTAAAATGCTTCATATACACTTTTTAGAGATATTAGTTATGTGTTTATCGTTCCACTGTGTAAAAATACTGATTTAATACATGCAATAAACTAGGTAGTGTCGATCACCCATGCTAGAGTACCAGTAGGAAAGCCTTATCGTGTCTATGAGCAAACATAGAGTACGATTGCTAGAGCCGCAAGCATATTTCATGTCATTTTAAGATACATAAAAAAGTGGAATAATTTCAGTGCATAAAAAAATTCAGTCAAAAAAAAACAAAACAAAAAAAGTGCTACTACAAACATTATTTTTCTAATAATAATAGTCACGACTAATATATCTATACCATTCTCATTTTGAGTTTCGAAAATATTAAATGTGGTTTTTATATATGTTTTAAGTATGTTTTATGTCACTCTAAGCCATGTAAAAAAAAGTTGAATAATTTCGAAGTAAAAAAAAAAAAGTCCAAGAAAAGAAAAAAAAGTGCTACTACAAACAATATTTTTCTAATAGTAAAAGTCACGACAAACATTTCTATATCATTCTCATTTTGAATTTGGAAAATATTGAATGTGTTTTTTTTTTATGTTTTAAGTGTTTCATGTCATTCTAGGAGATGTAAAAAAAAGTTGAAAAAAAACATGTTAAAAAAATATTATTATAAAAACTTGAACAAAAAAACAAAAAAAAGTAAAAAAATGGAGGGAGGGGGGAGGGGACCAAAAAGTTTAGGGAGGGGACCCCTTGGAGGTTGCAGGTATGGGGAGGCTTCTGAGGTTGAGGTCAATGGGGGTTAGGGTCATTGATGCTTACGATCCTTGACGATTCATACTCATAATCGTCTCACTACTTGATTTGCAAATATTTCTAAGGATTGTTCCGAATTTCTTTATTAAAATTCTTTTCTTGCCATCTACATCTCTTTAGTATCAACTTTTTAGTGTACTATAATGTTATAGCATATTTTATAATGACAACACTGTTCAAATGGTACTTGTGTATTATACAGAACACATCGGAGAAGTAAAGCTAGGTCAACTCATGAGGTCATTATCATCGTCAACCATTTCCATAGATTGATGCTATTCCAAATTTATAATAAATAGCCTATGAGTTAACAACCCCTTCGGGCTTACCTTAACTGGTAGTCAGTTTAAACCCTTTTTTGCCACCTTCATACAATCCAATCACTAGTTAAGACCATTCTCACCCCTATTATTCAATCATCAATTAAGATCATTCATACACTCCAATTCGCAAATGCTCTACCTTTTTTCGCAAATTGAGTTAGCTTTTACGCAAAATGATATAAAAACATGATTATTTTCCCATACGACTGAAACCTGCATTTTTATATAAACCCCATTAAGATATTGAACACCTTGTACCAAGGTCTCTTGTAGGCGTCAAATCTATTACGTATCTGTGCATATTCTTTGTATAGTTGATAGTATTAGTTCCCATATACCATCATTACACCTACCATTGAATGCTAATAGCCGAGAGCTTGGCTGTTAACAATTTTACAGAAAAGTCCAATAAACCTTTGAATACACTGAAAATCACTCCTTATATTTGAATCCAATTCCTAATCAAGTTGCCGTATATGGAGTAGCCTCCCCTCTCTCTGATTGGCCCCCAAAAAATGAGTATTGCCTTAGAAACCCGTCTGGTAACCCGTGTATCGTTCATAGTAATAGGTGACTGACCGTGGTAAGCCAATGTACCGGTTAAACTGGACACCTCTTCATGCCTCAGGCGTAGGATTGAAATCAGCACCTAGCTTACTACTTTTATCCATCCGATAGACCCAAAGGCGTGGAGAATGGGAGGGGATAGTTACCCTTTGATCTTTTTCACTCTGAGAAAATGAACTACAAATTTTAATTTCCATTCAAATGAACCCTCTCTGAAGTTTATACGAGCATACCTTCCATAAGAACGATATATGCCCCCGGAGCAATACTTACAACGCCTGCCCCGGCCCTGGGGGGGGGGTCTCTGTCGACACAGGAATTTTTCTTATCTGATCTTTGAACTATTTTTAACGAAATGACCATACGTAAAGCAGTTTTTGTTATATGATCTTTGAACTATTTTTAACAAAATGGCTACCTCAAACTTTTTATCAGATGCATTTGGGGAAAAAGGGCTTGGGGGGGCAGTTGCCCTCTGATCACTTTTGACTCTCAAAAAGGGCACTAAAACTCTCGATTTCCAATTGAATGAGACCCCTTTGAAGTTTATACGACGACCCCTTCTATATGAAGTGCCCCTGGGAAAAAAATAAATGGAGTGTGGGGGGAGGCTAGCTGCCCTCCCATCACTTTTGACTCTTAAAAAGTGAATTACAACTTCCAATTTCCAATCAAATGAGTCCTCTAGAATTTTATATGAACATCCCTTCCATAAGAACCATATATGCCTTCAGGGCATAACTTACAACGCCTACCCCCGGGCCCTGGGGGGCTGTGTCGACACCGGAGTTTTTTTGTTATCAGAACTTTGAACTATTTTTAACAAAATGTCTATCTCAAAATTTTTATCTGATATATTTAGGGCGTATAGGAGGGGGAGAGCTAGTTGCCCTCCGTTCTCTTTTGACTCTTCAAAACTGAAGAAGAACTTTCAATTTCAAATCAAATGACCCCTCTCCGAAGTTTATACGAGCATCCTTTCCATAAGAACTATATATGCCCCTAGAGCATTACACATAACGCCTGCCTCCGGGCCCTGGCGGGTTCCGTCGACACAGGAATTTTTCTTATCTGACCTTTGAACTATTTTTAATGAAATGGCTATTATAAAAATTTTATCGGATGGTCTTGGGGACGCCTTCTATAAAAACATTATATGCCCCAGGGCATAACTTAAAACCCTTGCCCTGAGGGTTGTGGGGGAGTGTCCTCCTCAAAAATGTATTTTTCAATCTGGAAATCAACTACGCTGAGCAAAATGGCTATTTCAAAATTTTGATTGGATGTGTTTAGGGGAATGATTGGCGTGGGGGGGGGGGCTAGTTGTCCTCCAATCACTTTCGACTATTTAAAAGGGCAATAGCCCGTTGAAATTGCAATTGAATGAGCCTTTTTTGAAGTTTCTACGACAATGCCTTCTATAAAAACCTTATTTGCCCCCAGGGCATAACTTGAAATCCTTCCCCTGAGGGTTTTGGGGGAGTGTCCCCCCCAAAAAAACATATTTTCTATCTGGAAATCAACTACGCTTAACAAAATGGCTATTTCAAAATTTTAATTGGATGTGTTTGGGGGAATGATGTGCGTAGGGGGGCTTGTTACCCTCCAATCACTTTCGACTATTAAAAAGGGCACTAGAACTCTCGATTTCCAACCGAATGAGCCCCCTTTGAAGTTTCTACGACAATGCCTTCTATAACAACCTTATATGCCCCCAGGGCATAACTTTAAACCCTTGCCCTGAGGGTTGTGGGGAGTGTCCTCCTCAAAAAAATATTTTCTATCGGGAAATTAACTACGCTGAATAAAATGGATATCTCAAAATTCTGATAGGACGTGTTTGAGACAATGATGGTCTTGGGGGGGGCTAGTTGCCCTCCAATCACATCGAATATTAAAAAGGGCACTAGAACTATTTATTTGCAATCGAATGAGCCCCCTTTGAAGTTTCTACGACCACGCCTTCTATAAAAAACCTTATATGCCCCCAGGGCAGTAGAGGTCTAAGTACCATTTTGCTTGCGCCCCTAGGAATTCCCATGTTATTTGCTTTGCTTACGTTCCTTCCCATGCTATTTGCTTGGCTTATGTTCTTCCTGTGCTATTTGCTTGGCTTATGTTCCCTCCCATGCTATTATAAGGGTTTATGTTCCCTTCCATGCTATTCTATAGCGCTATGTTCCTTCCATTGTTATTCTATGGGACCTCTACACGTGATTAAACACGTTATGAAACTATGTGCTATTTGCATATGCCCCGTTAGTACAATTCCAAACGAGCGGGGATTCCCCTCCGGTTCCTAAACATTGCAAAAAAGATAGCAGTATGAACGGGGATTCCCCACATAAGTTTGTTTCAACTTTAAGTTTTTCAACCAGACTGGTTTTTGAGTAAACATCTGTTTTCTAGGGGGCCAATCAGAGACAACGGAGGTATTTACTCCTCTCTCTCTCTCTCAGACAATTTTTTGTTGTTGCTAGCTCAGTTTCATTGTGCAGTGAGAGTGTCAACACACGAAAAAATGTTCCATACATGTCCCCTATGTATGTACACACTGGGCAGCTGGTCATCATGTGAGAATTGCACAATGATTGATGAGTATGATGAAAAGTGTAGATTATGCAACCCGTATAAATTGCATAGAGGATATGCTGTACAAATTAAAGGTTGTAATTCCTGTCTTGAAGAGGTGTATGACTCTCATCCTAGAGGCCACCTATGCTCCAATTGCCATTATGATAAATGTAATCAGTGGGAGAATACATATCCCAGTATGATTGGAAAGAATCCTAACCGTGATTTTAGTTTATTGCTAAGAGATTGGTATCGTCGTGGTTTTAGATTGTTCTGGGAGGTGGAACCGGGTCAGCGATTCAACTGTTGGAACAACAAAAGAATTTGGTTTCTACGTCATCGTTGTGAAGACAATGACTACTATGGTTATAAGCCAACTGATTTTTATTTGGCTGTGACGGAATGTGATTCGCCGCTTGAGGACACTATTTGTGACATTACTTCAAATAAGCAAATTGAAACATGTGAATTCTATAGAATGAATGAGAATAGTATCATTGACTATACAAAGAGATATGACAAGAGTGAAGTTACACTCTACTGTAGAAAATGTGACCCTGACATTGCAGTACATCAGGATCAGTATACTGTGAATTCGGATAATCTACCTGCACTAGTTCTTGTCTACAAATACCTAGTAGAAGATGAAATCTAAAGAGTAGAAAAGTCGTTTTATCATGTATATAAATTTTCATTAATAAACAATTTCACATACATTTTTAGAACCTTTTATTCGTAGGGCACTAAAATCAGTATTAAATACGCTTGTAAGTATATTTTCCACTAGAAAGTCGTTCAATCGAGGTAAGTCAACGTAGATGTTGAGAAACTGCTTGTAGGTGTAGCCACGACATCTGAACATGAAAAAGAGTAGTGCATGAAAGCCACATGTCTTAGTCGTTAAATCCTGTACTCTTCGTTGATTTTGAATAATGGTTTTCCCACTGCTTTCAATAAAGTTGCTGATGTATGGAGTGTAGAATTTATGCGATAGGCCAAGAGGATCAAAAAAATTCAATATTCTTCGCTGTTTGAAAGATGCATAGCCAATGGCCGGTCTTCAAAGTCGATGGACTGCTATTAACAATGATTAGGGTGTTGTTAACACTTGGAATTTTTTCAATGAAGTCCGAAGGTATGCAATAGGACTTGTACTGGGACATGTATGGATCCATACTAAATACGTTGATTATTTGGTTTGTGTTCATGGTGCTAGGTCTAGTAGAACACTGCCGTCGGGTGTGACTTCCCAATAGGTTTCAAATTGACTCAGTGATATTAGCGTGATACTCCCAGTCAAAGCATCGGCAAATGTACTCTCTAAACGTACATTTCCTGTTCGTACTATGCTCATATCCTGAGTCCCCGACAAGTCCAAAACAATTACCCCATGATTTTTACAAAACATTGAATCGGTTATTCCATTTTCAAATAGTTGAGAGTCATGATCTAGGGATTGCATGGTCAACTCATACAGAGTTCTATAGGATTTTTTGTCAAAAGATAGAGTGTACAGTGGAATACCATTCACTTTGCACAGAAGGCTAGATAGACCGAAAAAATTAAAATCATGGGGGGATTCAGTCCAGGATCCAACGGCACTGCCACTCTTCACAAAGGCCAAAGCCAATTTTGATGGGATTTCTCCATTGATAAATGATGAATTGCTATAGCTACGAGAGCCGGTGGCAATGTGACATTGATTGGTGACCGTTTGGGGGACAAGAAGTTTAAAGTTGTTGCCATTGGCTCTTAGCTTTTCCACTGCCATTGCAACAGAGCTCATAACCTGTTATTTTCGGACGTTGAGAATTGCCGATGTGATAATGACATTTGCATCGGGTGCTGCTGGAAGTGTTTTTCTCAAAATGAAATTCAATGGGGCCATCTGTAACTTTATGTCAATCTTGACATTGAGGGGTAGCCATTGGGATATATTGAATATCTCATGATTTAATTTTCCAACCAGATGATACTCCTGACTCACTGCAGTAGTCAACTCACCGTCAGTATCAACACCTGATCGATATTCATAGCCCAATGATTGTCCTCTCAACTCCTTGTATGCCTTTGGTGTCATCATCATAAATTGTATGTAGCTTGCATAGTTTGATAAATTATTGCTAGTGCTCACCAATGTTCCATTAATAAATACATTAATTTGTTTGAATAGATTGTGTAGAATACAGTTTTCATAGGAGAGACCATCGCCAGCATTTGGAGTTGTATTATCTGACTTTTTCTTCACCGCAACATTTAAATCAATAAATGTTGATGAAAAATCAATGAAATAGTCTTCATTGGAAAATGTTTGAAAATGTATATTTTCCGAGAGGGTTGTTGGGGGTGAAATTGTTCATAGTAGCAATACTTGACACTGACGTCATCATTTTCCGCATTGAATAGATTCAATGAGGAACTGATTGATGGATATGCTTCCTTGTGGGGAGATAAGTCATCTTAAGAGAAGAAATCCTTCTTTGATCTAACAATCTTTTTCTTCTTCTTCTGCTTATTGGTCTTCCTTATTTTATTCCTCAAAGTCCTTGTTGATGTCCTTCGCTTCCCGCCTGGGTGGAGACTGATGAGTGAATGACGCGCACGCATCCTTTTCAATCCCTCCCCATTTTGTCGAGATTTTAATTGCTCACCAACGGCTCTTGCTGAAGATCTAATATTTTCCTTAACATTCTTCTTGAAATTCTTGCCCGACCCCCAGTCCTGTAGTGTGGAGGCAGCAAAATTTGATGCAGCAGGCACAAGATATTTTCTGGCAAGGGGTAGTGCAGAACGAAATAGCCTAGCAAACCAGATACCAAGACCATAGCCAGACATTGTAGTACGGCCCTTGTAGTAGTCCAATCCATTGCCTATTTGATGTGGACTCAAAGCACCAACATAACAATCGATATCGGGGCAGACAAATGGAATTCTTCTATTGTTCATTTTAGGTGATTGTGCTGTCGCCGACAATGGGTCGAAAATGACATGTAATCACTGCTAAGCCTTTTGTTATTGCTAGAGGATCACCCAATTCACTTCTTAGTGTTAACTGACAGAGTTCCAAATACGAAGTGTTTACAGGAACATACTGAAGATTCTTTATATTATAGTGATGAACAAGTTCATGAGTTGTTTTTCGTTCAAGAACACGTAGGAGGGGGACATTTGAATTACCGACTCTCGATGTTTCCACAAAGGATGCATAGAGAAATATGCAAGAGTCCGAGGCGAAACCAGGTGGATAATCAGCAAAAATAACTTGATCCATCCCTTAAACGGTGCCAGCATTTTTCCCATTGATCATATTCTGTTTAAAGCCAAGAACATCTCTCAGATTATCATTGAGAATAATTATTTGAGTGTCAACAGGTGAGGTAATGTAAATCCTATCGTGTTCCAATGAATAATTAAAATGAAATTTACCATTCCTACGATATGAGATTTTTTCTATTGATTGTACGACACAAATCAGTCATATTATCGTATTCAATATATTTCAATTTAGCATGTGGATATTCGCTAGATTTAAGTGCTTCAACCCATTCATAGTCGACAAAAGAGTGTCCGATCGAATGGTATAACTTTTATATCATACACACGATCCTTTCTCAGGATGTCATAGGTATTTTTGAGAATACAGTCGACAAGAGCCACTTCATACGCACCGTCAAATTTGATGGCGGGGAGAGTTTTGTCCAAAAATCACTTGTCGTATTCAAGTCGTTGTAGAGAGGATCGGAAGTATTGGACATAAATGTTACATAGAAATCATTGGGCATTGTCAATATCTTCAACACCGATCCAAGAATAAAAATCAGAGTTGTATCCTAGCCACCGAACAAGTAACTGTTTCCTACCCCTGTGAGTACGAGACTTTAATATCTTTTCAATTTGATAGATTTCACCATTATTTTTAACTTTTTGTAGTTCATAGTCATAAAAGCCACCGAGAATCTCTTCATCTTTGGTATCGCGCAGACGATAAGTTATGGGTTTAGTGTCTAGGATTTTTGCCACTTTAAAAAGTTCGGTGGACCACAAGTAATTCCCCTTTTCAAAAACATTAGTTGTTCTATTAATTCGAACAGTATCACCAACATTGAATTTATTTTTTCTTCTTGACAATTGTTTCATTGGAATACTGTTTAAGAAAAGTGTCAATTGTATCATGATCAGAATGATGAACTTCCGTTGGGGTTGAGTTGGACAATGACCGATGAGGTCGTTGATTATAAATCAACATGATTTTTTCTAAATCATGAATAAAAGCCGGTGTATTTTTTCAATGTACAATATCTTGAAATTAAAAGTTGAATAGTTCTTATCAATCGTTCGGCCAATGCAGCCTTTTTAGGACTATGACTATGATAGAGCAGTGTACTATATTTTACTAGTACTTTTGCAACATGGGATTAACAAATTCACTACCGCGATCCGTTTGAATTTTTTTTATATGAATCCTGTTCGAGAATACTTTCAATGGCCTGAGCAACTTCAACGCCTCTCTTTGTTCGCAATGGAATTGCATATGCATAGCAACTAAAAACACTGATTGCAAGTAGAATGTACTTGTACGGTGTATTGTGACGTTGTTGAATCTCATCTAGAGTTAGGAGATCTGCTTGCATTATATGCAATGGGAAAAAGGCTTTAGTTTTTCGATAATGATTAGCACGAAGTCTATGATTTCTATGCAGAGTGTAACTTGATTCATTTTCTAGATAGTCTTGTACACTTTTAGTGTGAACACCAGTGACCTTGGAAAGAGTGGTGGGGGAACTTAAACTCCCCACTTCATCAACATTTTCATAAACACGTTTCAGAACTTCAACCATTTTGAACGTAAACACGTTGTGTAACGTCCGCTACCCTTCTGTATACTGGCGGTTGATGGTGGTGGTGGTGGTGACGTTGACTTGATACGTCTTCGCTTTTGTCTAGCTATCAGTGGTGTGCTAGTATTTTCCAAATTGATTTAAAATCTTCTTCTTCTTCATGTTCATATTTTAATGGTGTTGTTGTTGTTGTTGTTGTTGTTGTTGATGCATGTTCATTTAATTTTTTTTAGAATTTGTCTATTGCCAATAAGACTTTTGGGAAAGTTTAATGTATTTAGAAAGTTTTATAGATGAACATCAAATGATAATAGTCCTTTACGATTTGTAACCATATCATAGATTAAACCAAGTAGATTATAGCTCTTGTCCTGAATTATAATCCCTTTCCCATTGCTCTCAACTTGAATATGATCTTGACACTTTCCATGAGATAGGTTAGTAGTCGTTTACTTTGTTCACGATATGAGTGGGGCATTAGATTTCCAATTTTCAATAAAATTGAATCCAATTCCTCCTTCTTTAGTTGTGTTCCAGCAGCAGCAGCAGCAGCAGCAGCAGACTCTTGAGGAGATGATTCTTTTTTGTGATCAATAGCAGCAGCATTGGCCTTCACACGATAGGGCTTATGTTTGTCCACTCGGCGAAGTGCATCTTGAAGTAAAAGCAGTTTTTTATCATCCTCAATATTCTCATTGTCAAGGAATTTACTCAGATTGTTCTCAAAGTGTTCCACGGGTGAGAGAGCGAGTTCTATTGGAGTCAATTTATAGGGTTTTGCCATCTAGAGAAAACTGTTTACAAGTCCTGCAATTATCGGTAGTAAAAGTGTGAAAAAGCTACCGCCCGCTTGAAGAAGTCGTTTCCTTTTAAAATTCTTTCCTTTGTTTTTAGAGGTCAATATACGTACAATGGAACGATGTGTGCTTTGCCTGTTGCTTAACTACTTCTGGCAGTTGAACATTGCCCTCGGTCAAATTTAAACAAAGTTCAGATATTAGATTAATGAAATCATTGTCAATACCATGTTTGAGTATGGCTTTCCTAAGTGGAGGTTTTGAAGTGCTTAGAACTGAAAACAGATGTCTATTTTCATGTAGTTTTCTTCAGTGTCATGATAGCAACTAATAGGTGTTTTTAGTGTTCACGGGGAGATATACTGTAATTTCATTGTCGAAAATATCTGTGACTACACGCAGATCCTCGGGTGCATTTTGATTAAGATCCAATAGGATATAGCCGTGGGGTTTATTAGTTGCCTGATTGTATGCTGAGAGCAGAAATTTAGGGGCGCCTGGATAGATTTGTTTATTGAGAGTTATTAGGGAACTGGAATCACGAACAACTCTGTAGATGATATAGTAGGTGCAGTTCAATGCAAGTGTTCGCATACATTTGCTTTGATGAAAGAGATTGTGTAGAACCAGAGTAACGGAAATCTGTTCTTGATGAGAGCGAACGGTGAACAATTGCAGCATTTCCTGGGACCATTGTTCAATAGATTCAGCCAGATCGTCAATAATCAGCCAAGAGTTTGCTTCAATAATGTTGAAAACATCAAGTCCATGTATGAATTGTATCTGCACCAATCCCGTCGTGGCAATTGCTTTTATTTTATCGTATGTCTCCTGCCAAATACTGTAACAATAGTAGATTTTTTTCCGCTTTTCCACAAACATTTTATCACAATTTTTAATTATTTTAGTTAAGAGTTTTGTTTTGCCCGACATTGACAGCCCACACAGAAACGATCTGAATGGTGTTTTAAATTTATACATGTTCCCTTCAATAGTTCACCTGAACAACTAACTGTAGACTATAGTTGTTCTAATGACTAAATAATTTCCCTACTACTACTACTACTCCGTTAAAGAACAAAAAATCAATAAAGAATCATATTTCTTGGATTAAAAACAGCACTTTACAGAAAAAAACAAAGAAAAAAATACACTTTTAAATTTATTTATAAAAAATGCACTAGAAAAAGCACTTAAAATAATATCACTTTTTTTTCTTTTCAATGAAACATGTACAAAAGCACAAAAAAATCTGCTCTAAGTCAAAAAAGATAACTTTGGTAGTGGTGGTGTGCCCCCCACTGGCGGCCGCCCCCCCCCGGGCCGCGAGCCCCCCCCCAAGGTTTTGGGAAAAATTTTACTGGACTTTATTCAAACCTAGACTTTCCCTATGGATAACACATTCGGCCCGGTCTGAAGTTAAATAGTGCCCAAGGGGGAGGGTAGTCACACCGTCTTGACAAACATAGACCTTGTCGGAGATGGTACTCATGGCAATTTTTTCTACATTTACAGTAAAGTTCCTGTAGTTGAGGGAACGAATTGCCACAAATTTGGCTCGTGGAATTGTATTTTGAACAATGCAATTCCTATAGATGTCCATGTCGAAATTCTTATCCACATAGCGCGTGGGTACTCCTTTGCAACGTTTTCTTGATTTCCTCGTCGTGTGTCTGTATAAAGTACACCTTCGGACTTACAAACATACCACTGGAAATCATGTAGCTTCCCGTTTTCTGATTTAAAAAATAAAAGCTGATTTGGAGCCCGACGTTTCACTAGCTCTGGGTAAAGCCCACTGCAATTGGTGTAGTCCATCCGTGAGCTGATAATTTCACCGTGCGCCAAATCGTCAATTAGATTTGGGTTTTTACTTTTAACAGTAGAGAATCTGTGTCCCCGTAGCAGACCTCTACTTGCCCCTTCTCCGCCACTGTACCCTAGCCACATTGTGTAGTAGAATTCCAACATGAGCTTTTTAGAGATCTCCAAGATCGCACTGCCTGCAGCAATATTTTTATTCAGGACAATGCTTCTTTTTTTTCTATTCAATAGTACCATGTCTGGGCCAATGATCGTGAAGGAAGTATAATTTGGATCGGCAATAGTTCGAGCACATTGTTTGGGATCGGTCACAACGATTTCTATTGCGAACACTCTCACACATTTTACCGATGCCGAATTCAAAATGAGCTTATAAATTTCTTTTTCGGCTTTCGTTTGTGCTTCGGAACGTTTCTTGACAAAGGTGTCAACAAACGTTTTTAGACATGGTTTTTGACTAAACTGGAGCGCTCTGTGAACCTTTGTGACGTAGAAACCGTTGTTGCACATCCATTTTAAAGCCACATGATGTACAACAGTATTTTTTTTTTTCGGCAGAAGGTCAGCAATAAGTTTTTGTTTTGAAGGTGACCAATGCAATCCGTCCACCTCGACTAAACGCCAATTGCGGGGGCGCAAAGAGTCCCTAGTCACAGGTCTATTGATGCACGGAAAAACAAAATCCTTTACTGAATCGTGAAGCTCAACTGGTATCTCCCCATCAATTTCAAAAAAAACCATCCAACCGGCCCATTCTCCTCAACACTGTCAATGTTGGGGGGAAATGGGGAGCTTGAGGGTCATTGGGCCATTTATAGTCATCGCAAGGTAGCGCATAATGGGACATGGCCGAGGGGTAGAGAGAATTCATATCAAGGAAAACTGCATCCGATTTTGTCCCCGTCTTCTCTCCAGTTGGATCAGTTTACAAGATACGATCCCCGTGAAAAACATATCCACCCCTCATTGACCTTTCGATGAACAGGTGCTGATCGATGTCAGTGATTAGCCTGATTTTTTCTTCAAAGCGTTTAGAATTACACGTTTCCATTCCTTTGTTTTCTTAATTCAGATAATGCGCTTGCCAAATGTTGTTTTGAAATCATCCCCTCTTGGCAACAGGTTAAACACAGATGGTTTTTTATGACAGCACATTTTAAACGCACGATTGGAAAATGACATTTTTGAACGAAAAGAACTGTTTCAAAACAATTAAAACTTGTAAACAAAGCAGTGGAGGAGAGATTTTATTTACATAATGCAAAAAAAGCGTAAAATGCGTTTTCTAGCGAATATACTGATCATATTTTAAGGTTTGTATTGTTGGAGGGGGGGGGGCTAAGTCCCCCTGAAATTTGAATTTACTGGTAAAATGCTTTCTATCTGGAAATACATTAAGAAATTCAGTAAACTATACTCAAGTTGAAAATAGAAATATCCATTGTTTCAAAGTTAATAAAATTCAGTGTACTATGTACGATATGTTAAAAACATAATGAAAATTAAATTGTAGTGCATGAACATTTTATACAGAATTTCAATGACGAATTGTTATGCAAAGGGAAAATCATATATAAGCGATTCTCTGATTGGCTGCCTAAAAAACAGATGTCGGCTCGAAAAACACTCTGGTTGAAAAACTTGGAGTTGAAACAACTTGTGTGGGGAATCACCGTTCATACTGCTGTCTTTTTTGCAATGTTTAGGAACAGGTGGGGAGTCCCCGCTCGTTTGGAATGGTACCAACGGGACATAAGCAAATAGCACATAGTTTCATAACGTGTTTAATCACGTGTAGAGGTCCCATGGAATAACAATGGAAGGGAATATAAGCCCTTAAAATAGCATGGGAGGGAATATAAGCCCTTAAAATAGCATGGGAGGGAATATAAACCCTTAGAATAGCATGGGAGGGAATATAAACCCTTAGAATAGCATGGGAGGGAACATAAGCCAAGCAAATAGCACAGGAAGAACATAAGCCAAGCAAATAGCATGGGAAGGAACATAAGCCAAGCAAATAACATGGGAATTCCTAGGGGCGCAAGCAAAATGGTACTTAGACCTCTACTCAGGGCATAACTTAAAACCCTTGCCCTGAGGGTTGTGGGGCAGTGTCCTTCTCAAAAATATATTATCTATCTGGAAATCAACTACGCTGAACAAAATGGCTATCTCAAATTTTTGTATTATATGTATTTGGGGGAATGATGGGTGTGGTTGGTGGGGGGGGGGCTAGTTGCCCTCCAATCACTTTCGACTATTAAAAGGGCACTAGCCTTTGAATTTCCAATCGAATGAGCCTTTTTTGAAGTTTCTACGACAACGCCTTCTATAAAAACCTTATATGCCACCAGGAAATAACTTAAAACCCTTTCCCTGAGGGTTGTGGGGGATTGTCCTCCTTAAAAACATATTTTTGATATGGAAATCAACTACGCTGAACAAAATGACTATCTCTAAAATTTTTATTGGATGTGCTTTGGGGAATCATGGGCGTGGGGGGGGGGGGCTAGTTGCCCTCCAATCACTTTTGACTATTAAAAAGGGCACTACAACTATCGATGTCCAATCAAATGAGCCCCCTTTGAAGTTTCTACGACAAAGCCTTCTATAAAAACCTTATATACCCCTAGGGCATAGCCTAAAACCCTTGCCCTGAGGGTCGTGGGGGAGTGTTCTCCTCAAAAACATATTTTCTATCTTGAAATAAACCACGCTGAACAAAATGGCTATCTCAAAATTTTGATTGGATGTGTTTGGGGGAATGATGGGCGTGGGGGGGGGGGTAGTTGCACTCCAATCACTTTTAAATATTAAAAAGGGCACTAGAACTCTCGATTTCCAATCGAATGAGCCCCCTTTGAAGTTTCGACGACGACCCCTTCCATATGAAGTGCCAGTAGATAGATGCTTCGTCTGGATTTGCTTGCAGGTATAGGACCATACTATTTGCTTGCAGGTATAGGACCATGCTATTTGCTTAGGAAATACTTTTGCGGAGACACATAGCAATTTCAATGTTATTCTACAGGGCATTACACCTTTTCAAAGAGAGCGAGTATAACTTGATTGGTGATTGGGATTTGAATAAAAAGAATAGTTTTCACTACAATTCATATTAGTAAGAGAATTGAATTCAAAGAGAATAGTTTATTTGAGAGAATATTAGTAGAGGAAAAAAATGAGTGGTGCATTTACATTATTGGAGATTAATGATGGAGCTGACAACAGCAGCAGCGATATACGAGTACCCAATGTGGCTGTGAAAATAACCACTGGTTGTAGACTATTTCTTGAATGGGACACTATGTATGCCAGATACGTGATATCATTAAGCAAATTTAAGCAGGAGGAACAGCTATGTTTTGCTGGAAAAGTGAATATTCTCCATATAAATAAACTTCGGTCAGCATTAGATGTCCTATCAAAATATATTAATGAGAACAAAATGCATCAGTGAATATTATTATTGTAATTATGTTCAATAAAAATGTTTCTAAATCAATGGTATTTTTTTCTTTCTATAGTAGACTAGTGTATATTTTCTAGAGTACAAAAACAAATTCTGGTTAGTCTGAAATTGGTTGTGAGAGAGTTAGGACTCTAAAAAATGGATAGATTCGAGAAAGAGCGAATCATGAGGAATCTAGTTCTTATGGAAAAACGTTTGATTCTAAATGATGATTTTCTAGAGTTGTCTATTCAAAGGAAGATATTTTCTCGGGGAATGCTTGTTGATATAATGAAAACTGATTCTCCATCATTAGACTATTGTATGAAGCTTCTACATCGTTGTCCAAATGCATTTACCCAATTTATTGATATATTGATCACGACACGGCAAAATGATATTGTGGATATGCTTTTAAACATTAGTTTTGAAATTTAGGACTTTTTTCATGAGAAAGATGGTGCTCAAGGATGATTTACTCCTCTCTCTCTCTCTATCTCAGACAATTTTTGTTGTTGCTAGCTCAGTTTCATTGTGGTAGTGAGAGTGTCAACACATGACAAAATGTTCCATACATGTCCGTTATGTATGTACTCACTGGGCAGCTGGTCATCATCATGTGAGAATTGCACAATGATTGAGGAGTATGATGAAAAGTGTAGATTATGCAACCCGTGTAAATTGCATAGAGGATATGCTTTACAAATTAAAGGTTGTAATTCCTGTCTTGAAGAGGTGTGTGACTCTCATCCTAGAGGCCACCTATGCTCCAATTGTCATTATGATAAATGTAATCAATGGGAGAATACATATCCCGGTATGATTGGAAAGAATCCTAACCGTGATTTTAGTTTATTGCTACGAGATTGGTATCGTCGTGGTTTTAGATTGTTCTGGGAGGAGGAACCGGGTCAACGATTCAACTGTTGGAATAACAAAAGAATATGGTTTCTACGTCATCGTTGTGAAGACACTGGGTGTTATGATTATAAGCCCACTGATTTCTATTTGGCTGTGACGGAATGTGATTCGACACTTGAGGACACTGTTTGTGAAATTGCTTCAAATAGGCAAATTGAAACATGTAAATTCTATAGAATGAATGAGAATAGTATCATTGACTATACAAAGACATATTACAAGAGTGAAGTCACACTCTACTGTAGAAAATGTGACCCTGACATTGCAGTACATCAGGATCAGTACACTGTGAATTCAGATAATCTACCTGCACTAGTTGTTGTCGACAAATACCTAGTAGTGGATGAAATCTAAAGAGTAGAAAAGTCGTTTTATCATGTATATAAATTTTTTTTTTATTAATAAACAATTTCACATACATCTTTAGAACATTTTATTCTTATGGCACTAAAATCAATATTAAATACACTTGTAAGTATATTCTCCACTGGAAAGTCGTTCAATTGAGGTAAGTCAACGTAGATGTTTGAGAAAACTGCTTGTAGGTGTAACCACGACATCTGAACATGAAAAAGAGTAGTGCATGAAAGCCACATGTCTTAGTCGTTAAATCCTGTACTCTTCGTTGATTTTGAATAATGGTTTTCCCTCTGCTTTCAATAAAGTTGCTGATGTATGGAGCGTAGAATTTATACGATAGGCCAAGAGGATCAAAAATTCAATATTCTTCACTGTTTAAAAGATGCATAGCCAATGACCGGTCTTCAAAGTCGATGGACTGCTATTAACAATGAAAAGGATATTTTTAACACTTGGAATTTTTTCAATGAAGTCCGAAGGTATGCAATAGGACTTGTACTGGGACATGTATGGATCCATACTAAATACGTTGATTATTTGGTTTGTGTTCATGGTGCTAGGTCTAGTAGAACACTGCCGTCGGGTGTGATTTCCCAATCGGTTTCAAATTGACTCAGTGATATTAGCGTGATACTCTCAGTCAGAGCATTGGCAAATGTACACTCTAAACGTACACTCCCTGTTCGTACTATGCTCATATCCTGTGTGCCAGACAAGTCCAAAACAATAACCCCATGATTTTTTGAAAACATTGAATCGGTTATTCCATTTTCAAATAGTTGAGAGTCATGATCTAGGGATTGCATGGTCAACTCGTACAGAGTTCTATAGGATTTTTTGTCAAATGATAGAGTGTACAGTAAATACCATTCACTTTGCACACGAGGCTAGATAGACCGAAAAAATTAAAATCATGGGGGGATTCAGTCCAGGATTCAACGGCACTACCACTCTTCACAAAGGCCAAAGCCAATTTTGATGGGATTTTCTCCATTGATAAATGATGAATCGCTATAGCTACGAGAGCCGGTGGCAATGTGACGTTGATTGGTGATCGTATGGGGAACAAGAAGTTTAATGTTGTTACCATTGGCTCTTAGCTTTTCCACTGCCAATGCAACAGAGCTCATAACTTGTTGTTTTCGGACGTGGAGAATTGCCGATGTGATAATGACATTTGCATCGGGTGCTGCAGGAAGTGTTTTTCTCAAAATGAAATTCGATGGGGCCATCTGTAACTTTATGTCAATCTTGACATTGGGGGTAGCCATTGGGATATATTGAATATCTCATGATTTAATTTTCCAACTAGATGATACTCCTGGGTCACTGCAGTAGTCAACTCACCGTCAGTATCAACACCTGTTCGATATTCATAGCCCAATGATTGTCCTCTCAACTCCTTGTATGCCTTTGGCTTCATCATCATAAATTGTATGTAGCTTGCATAGTTTGATAAATTATTGCTAGTGCTCACCAATGTTCCATTAATAAATACATTAATTTGTTTGAATAGGTTGTGTAGAATACAGTTTTCATAGGAGAGACCATCGCAAACATTTGGAGTTGTATTATCTGACTTTTTCTTCACCCAACATTAAAATCAATAAATGTTGACGACAAATCAATGAAATAGTCTTCATTGGAAAATATTTGAAAGTGCATATTTTCCGAGAGGGGTTGTTGGGGGTGAAATTGTTCATAGTAGCCATACTTGACACTGACATCAACATTTTCAGCATTGAATAGATTCAATGAGGAACTAATTGATGGATATGATTCCTTGTGGGGGAGATTAGTCATCTTAAGAGAAGAAATCCTTCTTTGACCTAACAATCTTTTTCTTTTTCTTCTTCTGCTTATTGGTCTTCCTTGTTTTTATTCCTCAAAGTCCTTGTTGATGTCCTTTGCTTCCTGCCTGGGTGGAGACTGATGAGTGAATGACGCGAACGCATCCTTTTCAATCTCTCCCCATTTTTCGAGATTTTAATTGCTCACCAACGGCTCTTGCTGAAGATCTAATATTTTCCTTAACACTCCCCTTGAAATTCTTGCCCGACCCCCAGTCCTGTAGTGTGGAGGCAGCAAAATTTGATGCAGCAGGTACAAGATATTTTCTGGCAAGGGGTAGTGCAGAACGAAATAGCCTAGCAAACCAGCTACCAAGACCATAGCCAGACATTGTAGTACGACCCTTGTAGTAGTCCAATCCATTGCCTATTTGACGTGGACTCAAGGCACCAACATAACAATCGATATCGGGACAGACAAATGGAATTCTCCTATTGTTCATTTTAGGTGATTGTGCTTTCGCCGACAATGGGTCGAAAATGAGATGTAATCACTTCTAAGCCTTTTGAAATTGCTAGAGGATCACCTAATTCAGTTCTTAGTGTTAACTGACAGAGTTCCAAATAGGAAGTGTTTACGGGAATATACTGAAGATGCTTTATATTGTAGTGATGAATATGCTCTTGATTGGTTTTTTCGTTCAAGAACTCGTAGGAGGGGAACATTTGAATTACCGACTCTCGATGTTTCCACAAATGAAGAGTAGAGAAATATACAAGTGTCTGTGGAGAAGGCAGGTGGGTAGTCAGCAAAAATGAAATTAGTGTTTCCGGCACTTTTACCATTGATTATATTGAGCTTAAAGCCAAGAACATCCTTTAGGTTATCATTGAGAATAACCGTGTCGCTGGCAATAGGTGAACTAATGTAGATCTTGCCCTCCTCCTTTGAATAGTTGAAATGAAAAGCTCCTTTTTTACGAGCGGAAATTCTTTTATTAATAGAACGACATAAATCATTCATACAGGTGAGTTCCTCGTAGGGTAATTCAATATATGGATAATCCATCCAATTGATTTTTGAATTTGTTCTTGATCAGCTGAAGGTGGTGGTGGTGGCCAATCATAGGGTCTAATTTTCATATCATATTTACGATCCTTTCTCAGGATGTCATAGGTATTTTTGAGAATACAGTCGACAAGAGCCACTTCATACGCACCGTCAAATTTGATGGCGGGGGAGAGTTTTGTCCAAAAATCACTTGTTCTATTCAAGTCGTTATAGAGAGGATCGGAAATGTTGGACATGAATGTTACATAGAAATCATGGGGCATTGTCAATATCTTCAACACCGATCCAAGAATCAAAATCAGAGTTGTATCCTAGCCACCGAACAAGTAACTGTTTCTTACCCCTGCGAGTACGTGTCTTTAATATCTTTTCAATTTGATAGATTTCACTAGCATTTTTAACTTTTTTGCAATTCATAGTCATAAAAGCCGCCGAGAATCTTTTCATCTTTGGTGTCACGCACGCGATAAGTTGTGGGTTTAGTGTCTAGGATTTTTGCCACTTTAAAAAGTTTGGTGGACCACAAGTAATTCCTCTTTTCAAAAACATTAGTTGGTCTATTAATTCGAACGGTATCACCAACATTGAATTTATTTTTCTTCTTCTTGACAAGCGATTCATTGGAATATTGTTTAAGAAAGGTGTCAATTGTATCATGATCAGAATGATGAACTTCCGTTGGCGTAAAGTTGGACAATGATCGATGAGGTCGTTGATTATAAATCAACATGATTTTATCAAGATCATGAATAAAAGCCGGTGTATTTTTCAATGTACAATATCTTGAAATTAAAAGTTGAATAGTTCTTATCAATCGTTCGGCCAATGCAGCCTTTTTAGGACTATGACTATGATAGAGCAGTGATTTAAAATATTCTTCTTCAAGTTCATATTTTAATGGTGTCAATGTTAATGATGATGATGATGCATGTTCATTTAATTTTTTTAGAATTTGTCTATTGCTAATAAGACTTTTGGGGAAGTTTAATGTATTTAGAAAGTTGTATAGATGAGCGTCAAATGATAATAGTCCTTTACGATTTGTAACCATATCATACATTAAATCAAGTAGATTATAGCTCTTGCCCTGAATTTTAATCCCTTCCCCATTGCTCTCAACTTGAATATGACCACTTTCCAAGAGATAGGCTAGGAGTCGTTTACTTTGTTCACGATATGAGTGGGGGATTAGATTTCCAATTTTCAATACAATTGAATCCAATTCCTCCTTCTTTAATAGTGTTCCAGCAGGAGCAGACTCTTGAGAAGATGATTCTTTTTTGGGATCAGCAGCAGCAGTGCGCTTCGACCGATAGGACCTGTGTTTGTCCACTCGGCGAAGTGCATCTTGTAGTAAAAGCAGTTTTTTTATCATCCTCAATATTCTCATTGTCAAGGAATTTACTCAGATTGTTCTCAAAGTGTTCATCGGGTGAGAGAGCGAGTTCTATTGGAGTCAATTTATAGGGTTTTGCCATCTAGAGAAAACTGTTTACAAGTCCTGCAATTATTGGCAGTAAAAGTGTGAAAAAGCTACCGCCCGCCTGAAGAAGTCGTTTCCTTTTAAAATTCATCCTTTCTTTTTAGAGGCCAATGTACGTACAATGGAACGATGTTGCTTTGCCTGTTGCTTAACTACTTCTGGAAGTTGAACGTTACCCTCGGTCAAATTTAAACAAAGTTCAGATATTAGATTAATGAAATCATTGTCAATACCGTGTTTGAGTATTGCTTTCCTAAGCAAAGGTTTTGAAGTGCTTAGAACTGAAAACAAATGTCTATCTTCATGTAGTTTCTTCAGTGTCATGACAGCGACTAATAGGTCTTTTTAGTGTTCACAGGGAGATATACTGTAATTTCATTGTCGAAAATATCTGTGACTACACGCAGATCCTCGGGTGTATTTTGATTAAGATCCAATAGCATATAACCGTGGGGTTTATTAGTTGCCTGATTGTATGCTGAGAGCAGAAATTTGGGTGCGCCTGGATAGATTTGTTTATTGAGAGTTATTAGTGAGCTAGAATCACGAACAACTCTGTAGATGATATAGTAGGTGCAATTCAAAGCAAGTGTTCGCATACATTTGCTCTGATGAAAGAGATTGTGTAGAACCAGAGTAACGGAAATCTGTTCATGATGAGAGCGAACAGTGAACAATTGCAGCATTTCCTGGGACCATTGTTCAATAGATTCAGCCAGATCGTCAATGATCAGCCAAGAGTTTGGTTCAATAATGTTGAAAACATCAAGTCCCAGTATGAATTGTATCTGCACCAATCCCATGGCAGCAATTGCTTTTATTTTATCGTATGACTCCTGCCAAATACTATAGCAATAGTAGATTTTTTTCGGCTTTTCCACAAACATTTTATCGCAATTTTTAATTATTTTAGTTAAGAGTGTTGTTTTGCCCGACATTGAGGGCCCACACAGAAACGATCTGAATGGTGTTTTAAATTGATACATGTTCCCCTTCAACAGTTCACCTGGACAACTAACTGTAGACCCTAATTGTCTAATGACTAATAATTTCCCTACTACTACTACTCTGTTCTTCAAGAAGAATAAGAAGGACGAATAAAGAATCATATTTTTCTTTTATTTATATACATAGAAAAGTAACACTACATTGAAAAACGCACATTAAACATGAAAAAATACACTTTTTTTAAATTTATTTATAAGAAAAAAATACAACACACTGAGAAAAAAAACACTTGAATACTTTTTCTTGTTTATTTATAGAGAAAAAAATACAGCATTAGATTAGAGAGCACTTGAAAAAATATCACTTTTTTTTTGAATGAAACATTTACAAAAAAAAAATCTGCTCTAAGTAAAAAAAAAAAGATAACTTTGATAGTGGCGGTGCGCCCCCCGCTGGGGGTGCCCCCCCCCCCCCCGGGCCGAGAGCCCCCCCCCCCAAAGGCTGCGAGGCCCCCCCACAAAGGTTTTAGGAAATAATTTACAGGACTTTATTCAAACCGAGACTTTCCCTATGAGTAACACATTCGGCCCGGTCTGAAGTTAAATAGTGTCCAAGGGGGAGGGTGGTCACACCGTCTTGACAAACATAGACCTTGTCGGAGATGGTACTCATGGCAATTTTTTCTATATTTACAGTAAAGTTCCTGTATTTGAGAGAACGAATTGCCAGCAATTTGGCTCGTGGAATTGTATTTTCAACAATACAATTCCTATAATTGTCCATGTCGAAATTCTTATCCACATAGCGCGTGGGTACTCCTTTGCAACGTTTCTTGATTTCCTCGTCGTGTGTCTGTATAAAGTACACCTTCGGACTTACAAACATACAACGGGAAATCAAGTCGCTTCCCGTTTCAGATTTAAAAAATAAAAGCTGATTTGGTGCCCGACGTTTCACTAGCTCCGGGTAAAGACCACTCCAATTGGTGTAGTCCATCCGTGAGCTGATAATTTCACCGTGCGCCAAATCATCAATTAGATTTGGGGTTTTACTTTTTTTACTTTTAACAGTAGAGAATCCGTGTCCCCGTAGCAGACCTCTACTTTGCCCCTTTTCCGGCCACTGTCCCCTAGGCACATTGTAGTAAAATTCCAACATGAGCTTTTTAGAGATCCCCAAGATCGCACTGCCTGCAGCAATATTTTTATTCAAGACAATGTGTCTTTTTTTCCTATTCAAAAGTACCATGTCCGGGCCAATGATTGTGAAGGAAGTGTAATTTGGATCGGCAATAATTCGAGCACATTGTTTGGGGTCGGTCACGACGTCACAACGATTCCTATTACGAACACTCTCACACATTTTGCCGAAAGCCGAATTCAAAATGAGTTTATAAATTTCTTTTTCAGCTTTCGTCTGCGCTGCAGAACGTTTGTTGACAAAAGTGTCAACAAATGTTTTTAGATAGGGTTTTTGGCTAAACTGGAGCGCTCTGTGAACCTTTGTGACGTTGAAACCGTTGTTGCACATCCATTTTAAAGCTACATGATGTACAACTATGTTTTTTTTTTTGGCAGAAGGTCAGCAATAAGTTTTTGTTTTGAAGGTGACCAATGCAGTCCGTCCACCTCGACTAAACGCCTATTGCGAGGGATCAAAGAGTCCTTAGTCACAGGTCTATTGATGCACGGGAAAACAAAATCCTTTACTGAATCGTGAAGCTCGACTGGTATCTCTCCATCAATTTCAAAAAACCATCCAACCGATCCATTCTCCTCAACACTGTCAATGTTGGGGAAATGGGGAGCTTGAGGGTCATTGAGCCATTTATAGTCGCCGCAAGGTAATGTATAATGGGACATGGCCGAGGGGTAGAGAGAATTCATATCAAGGAAAACTGCATCCAATTTTGTCCCCGTCTTCTCTCCTGTTGGATCAGTTTCCAAGATACGATCCCCGTGAAAAACAAAACCCCCCTCATTGACCTTTCAATGAACAGATGCTGATCAATGTCTGTGATTAGCCCAATTTTTTCCCCACTAATTTTTAGGATAAGGTCCATCACTAGATGAGAAGATGAAAAATAATAGCCCAAATCAAGATTAAACTCCTCATAGATTTTGTCCGTATTTTTACACATAATGTCTAACAGAGTTAACACGTCACTCGACAAATACAGCTTGCAGTAGTCAAACCCATTTTTACACCCTCCCTCTGCCCAAACTTTTTAGCAAAACTATATTCCTCGGGGGTGCAACTACGATCGTGAAGACTGTCGTAAAACGATTCAATACAAGGAATAGTTTCCTCGGCGAATCTCGACATGGAACAATAATGATCATAAGGATATATGCCCTTGACCGTTAACAAATCATATAAATCATTTGGAAATTGTTGCTTGAGAAGGGGGAAAGCATTGCAACCGTCATCGTTTTTCTGCACTTGAACTAATTCGCTCAATGATTGGGGAAAAAACTTTAGGAATCTAAAAAGCGAATTTTATTCGTGTACTCAACGTCGGCTTCAACAAATTTCCACATAAATTCCAAAAACAAGCAACTTTTCCGCTGATTTAGGTATGATTTTGCAGGTAAAGCTGTCTATCACCCATGCATCATCATCTACTGTTCCATTTCTTTGAAGACGTTCCAATGCTGGTAGCACATACTTCAGATCATAGTTAGAGTTATGTATAAAAACAGGAAGAAAAAGTTGCTGTTTAATTTTTAAATTACATGAATTGTGTGCCCACCCCCAAAAGTTACTTTTTCCCGTTGAATTGGGATCGATAAGGTGATTGTGATCCTGCACCGCGTCTTTTGGGGCAAGAGCACCTCTACAAACCCAGCAAATTGTCCCCTTTTCCAACGCCAGTTGCTCTTTATCTGACAATGTCATTGGGTAGTTGGTGTGACGCAATCGTGAAATTGCGCCATTTGCTGTTTTTATTAAAGATATTAATAGCTTTTCCATGCTGCCCTCCTCATCCATAGTAAAAAAAACTCTTCCAATTGCATTTTATTGTTGGAATCGCGACGAGCGTGTGCGTAGGAACACGCAACTAGTTTGTGTTCCTTGACTATATTCGGCCTTGATGGGTCTGATACCTCAACCAGTCTTGTTTCACAATCTAAATATATTTTATCAACTTGTAGCAGGGAATTTTGGAAATTTTTAAATTGTAAAATATCTTTGCCTTCTGCCGGCATTTCAATTCTTTGATTGCCATGAATTTTGCAATGGCTCATGTGATCTGAGAATGTTCTTTCAATTTTAAATGAGGAAAGGCACATGGGTCAATAGAAACGTTCCCCATATTTTTTGCCTTGGGATAAGAGTCGACTTATTGCTGTAACGGGGGAAAAAATGACCATAGGAATTTACATCTTTGGGAGGCTCGTAAATAAACCATACCCAATTTTAAAATTTTCCACCATCGGTGTCCTCACTGAATACAAAACCTCTTTTTTATTTGGTTTTTTCCCCCATCTACAAATTCAGTGTCATACTGGAGAACAACCACCCCCACCCCAAGATTTCCATTTGCTTTCTCGAATATGCTTATTTCTTTCAAGGATACCGGATACTTTCCCTCTAAACAATCAAAATTTACTTTAGGGAAATTTTTTCCGCCATTACGTGCAAGTCCGTCGAGATTTTTCATTGGCGATTCTTTTTTTAATGTTTATGGGCTGCCGTTAAAAATGCATACTTAAAACATTGCAGCCCCGTTTCAAAATTGAAGCCCTGAACCCCTCCTGTAGCCGACAAATCTGGATGGCATTTTATTCGTCGAACAGCCCCCGCCCCCCTTAAAATAAAGTTTTTTTTAAATCTAATGAGATTCAGATCCATGTGTTCAATGTATAAAATTGTGGACCCACTTCCCCTCTCGCTAAACGTGTCCAAAGTTGATATCAATTTATTCACCCAGTTGAAAAAGTTGTCTTCAAATTCGTTTAGACCTGGGTTAAAAAGTCTGATTCCCAGTTGAAAAATGAAAATAAAAAATATCCCCGGATGTTCCCTTTTGTAAATAGACTTTTTGATTAACTGATGCTTTAACCCCCCCCCCCCCTTGACCCCCCATTTCTGAATCTGAATCTCAATTTGCGCTCGAATTCTGTCGATGTAGCTATGGAGAACTTTCACAGGGTCAGTTAAAATAATGCCCGCGTTTTTCCTCGGGAGGGTTAAAATCTACCCTATATGTTTGTAAATGACTTAGAGCAGACTCTAACAAAATAAAATTCATGCAATTCCGGGGACATAGCACTATTTTCATGTCCTGCACCTGTTTGTACAGGACTCAATTCACTAATAGTAAAGTTGTCGTTAAAAATATCCCCGGAAAAATTAGGCCCAACAATTTGCATAAGACTGTCCATTTCTTCAGCTGTAAATTGAAAATCCAGGGGGATATCAAATAACGTAGCTTCACTAACATCATCATCCGGTGAGAGGGGACAATTACCCATGATACTTTGAAATCCTGGACCAGGGAAGGCAGAAGTTTTCACAGCTCCCCCCTGAAACTAGAAAATGAATGGATTAAGTTTTTTTTTTTTGACGAAAGTTTTATCACAATTATAACACACTTTTCTTTTTTTTTTTTATCAAAACAATGTATAATAAATTACAAATTTTGTTAATAACACACTGACACACACACACAAACACACGCACACACACACACACACGCACATACACACACACACATACACACTGGGACACACACACACACACATGCGCACACACTCACACACACACTCACACGCTCACACACACGCACACACGCACACGCTCACACACACAGAGACGATACACACACAGAGAGAAGACACACGCACAGAGACGGCGCACACACACACACACACACACACATACAAAAACATCGCAACGTTTGACTAATAGCAATAAAATAAAATAAAAAAAAAAGTCAACCAAATATTTGTCTTACTAGCCCATTTAAAAAAAGAACTTGATTCTTTTTCCTACAAATCTAGCCATCCGTAAGAAATAGCGATCAGACTAGAAGCAGATTCCTTTTCCTACAAATCTACCCCCCCCCTCCCCTCTTTTTTTTACCCCACCCCTACACACCCTTTTTTCTTCAATAATTACCCCCTTTAGTAAAAACACACACGCATATACAAGTAGTTGATTATAAATTGTTAGCCGAACAAACGATGATCGTTTAATTTTGCTTAAATTAAGACTTCAAATGAAATATGGACAAAAAATTTCACGAGAAGTTCCTTATTTCATTGAAGAATACACGGAGCAAAGACAGGTTTTTCATATGCTAAGTTTTGTTACACCTTGAAGGAATCTGAATTTGATTAGGCTAAGAGGCACGTGCTGACCCGGTTTTTTTTTCTTAACTTTAGTACATGAACGCCATCTCTGAGTCGAATGTAAAAGTTAAATTATCAGCACTTTGTTTAAAAAGGGAATTTGTAAAACGAAATTGTGAGTGCGCTATAAAGTTGAAAGCTATCTGATAAATGGCGCTTACCATAGAAGTTGCAGTTAGTTCATTACAAAGTGACCGTGGTGCATAGCGAATAACGCTTTCTCTCATCGAATTCTGTGCAGAGTTGACACTGTCAGAAGAGGGCCCTGGTTGGTCCAGAGAACTTGCAGCTTGCATTGATGTGCTATCACCCATCTTGGTCTCTTTTCGGAGGGAGGGTGAATGCAAGAATCCACCTCAACACCTTAAAAAAGAAGAAAAAATTTAGTATTAGCCCCTCTCTTTTACAGATAAATTGCCCTCTAAAGTTTATTCTGATGTTTGTAGCACTTTAGAAATATTTAAAAAGCTTTTAAAATAAAATTTTTGAAAATTTTGAGTTTGGAGGCAAGGGAAGAAGGGTAGGGTGATTTCAAAAACATTGCCCCATAATATAATTTGACCTATAAAGTCAATTCTGATGTTTGTAGTGCTCTATGTCTTAAAGCTTTACAAATATTTAAAAAAGATTCTGAAGTAGAATTTTGGAAAATTTTGAGTTTGGAGGGAAGGGGGATTTTAAAACCCTCTTCCCGTGATATAATTTGACCTATAAAGTCGATTCTGAAACTTGTAGCGCTCAATCTATTAGTGCTTTAGAATGCCTGCTACTTTTTACAAATCAATATTTTTCTGCTCAAATGTTCCTTCGCGTACATACGAATATCATGGTACTAAACCCCCAAAATTTGAAATAAAAAAAAATGACAAAATTTAATTAGCTAGCTCAATTCTTACTTATTCAGAATATTAACGAAGGGCATTGGACCCTCAATTCCATAGTATCAAACACAAAAAAAAAAGTTGACAATTATATGCAAAGTTTTTAAAAGTTATATACCTAAATTACGAAATACTTAAAATCACAGAACAAAAAAAAAAGGAAGAAAAGGATTCCTGGACATAGCCTAAACTAAAAAATTGTTAAGTATATAAGGAATTCACCCTCTAGCCTATATCTCACCCTATACGCTTATTTTTTTTTATTTTTTTTTAGCACTTTCAAAAGAGGTATCTATTCAAATTAACCGGCCTTTGTGATTCAAGAGTTCGTGATTTGAACAAAATTCGAACTTTAGCGTAAAGAGCGAGGTATTGACTAGGGGGTAAACCCCTTAATACATGTGATAAAAACATATAAATATAGAAGTTTCGTTATGTAAGTTAATTCGTAAGTTAATTCATAGCTCAATTTTGAGAAAGCCATTTTTAGCCAACAAATTTGTAAACATGCTCTTCTTAATCAGATGGTGAGAAAACATCCCTTTACAGGTACAGGAACGTAGTGATTTGATTATTTTATTGGTGAAACTACCCGTCCTGTTTGAATATTAACACCTTTTTTCAGGTGGAAAGGATGAAAAAACGATTTGATTATTTTTATAGCGAAACTGACTGGCCCTGTTTTTGAATATTTACCGAAATTTGATGAAAAAAAAAAACAGGGACTTTTTAATTAGAATAGGAAGCTTTTTTGAAAGCGCTAACAGCTTTAGCGTAAAGAGCAAGATATTGAGGAGAGGGGCGACCTTTCATATCTGCCAAAACTAATATGCAAATTCTATTTTAATTTTTCATATACAATGAGCCAAAATCAAAGTGAATCTGCCTCTCTCTTTTTTGAATATTTACTAAAATTGAAACTCATGGACTGTTTAATATTTAAAAGAAGGAAGCTTTTTAAAAGAGGTAACAACATGGTGAAAAAAAGCAAAAGTGTAAGGAAGGAATTTCTTCCTTAACTTAATGACGAGACAATTTCTTTTTATTATAATAATGAGAAAATTTTACTCACCAGAAGCTGCTTAGAATATTCCATATCTATGTAAATGATCGCAAAAACACCGATACTGATAAGTTGAATGAACTATTCAAACTGTTGAAAATCATAATTTGAAACCTGAATATATACAAAAAAATAATTGAATATATTGGCAGCTAAAAAAAGACGCACCGGTTTTTCTGACACAGATTTACCCTAAAAAAAAAACATGTATATCATGAAATAGAAATCTAGTCCACGTAAACTATGTCAAAAAAACTTGTCCTTCATCAAAGTGAAAGACAAGTCCTCAAAGTATAAGACCAATGTCCGGTTGGCCTAGAAACATATCTGGTTGGCCCGGAATGTGAGGGAGCTCTGAATCTCTTTGAAAAGGTGTAATGCCCTGTAGAATAACATTGAAATTGCTATGTGTCTCCGCAAGAGTATTTCCTAAGCCAATAGCATGGTCCTATACCTGCAAGCAAATAGCATGGTCCTATACCTGCAAGCAAATAGCATGGAAATTGCTATACCTGCAAGCAAATCCAGACGAAGCAATACTACTAGTGCCTCTGGAAAAAAAAAATAATAATAATAAAACATTCGAGCCGTCTGGCCTTTACTACAGGCAACGCTATAGCGTTGCCTCTGATATGTTAATTAAATAAAAAAAAAACAAGTTTTTTAAACTGAAAGTAAGGAGCGACATTAAAACTTAAAACGAACAGAAATTATTCCGTATATGAAAGGGGCTGTCCTCTCCCAGCGCTTCCCTCTTTACGCTAAAGTATTTTATTGTTTAAAAAAATAAAGTTGTGAGACAGAGTCAAACTTTAGCGTAAAGAGCGAGGCGTTGAGGAGGGGACAGCCCCTTTCATATACGGAATAATTTCTGTTCGTTTTAAGTTTTAATGTCGCTCCTTACTTTCAGTTTAAAAAACTTGTTTTTCTTATTTAATTTCTGATCGTTTTTTAGTTAATGCAGCTTTTATTTTGGGTCACCGTAATTGAATAAGTAAACAAAATTTGCATAAAATCTTTACTTTTCTTTTGTTAAATGGATGTCTATAAATTTGGTTATGACGTAATTTACAAATTAACTTACGTAACTAACTTCTATATTCGTATATTTTTTCTTCTGGCAAAAATACAAAGTTGCAGATTTTTGCAGATATTAGCTTGAAACCTATGTAATAGGGTTTTCTGATACGCTGAATCTGACGGTGTGATTTTCATTAAAATTTTTTCACTTGTAGGGGATGTTTCCCCCCTCTTTAAAAATCGGGTAAATTTTCTCAGGCTCGTAGCCTTTGATGAGTAATACTAAACTTAATAAATTTATATATTAGGAATCAGCATTATAAACCCATTCTTTTGATACATTTATTGACATCAAAATTCTGTTTTTAAAAGTTTCGATTACTATTGAGCCGTATCGCTTGTTTTTTTATTGTTTTTCTTATTACGTATATGTTATTACGTATATGAGGGGGTTCTCCCCTTAGTCAATACCACGCTTTTTATGTTAAAAGTTAAAAAAAAAATTAATTCACAAACCCCTGAATCACAAAGGCCGTTTAATTAGAATAGATAGCTCTTTTGAAAGCACTAAAAAAAACTGTAGCGTAAAGAGCGACGTATTGACTTGGGGGAGAACCCCCTCATATACGTTATAATTTCTGTTCGTTTTAAGTTCTAATGTTGGTTCTTATTTTCAGTTGAAAAACTTGTTATTTTTAATTTAATTTCTGATCGTTTTTTTTTTAAATAATGCTTGGAAATCCAGCACCCCCTTCATCGAAATGTCCCTTACCCCAAAGAAACATCCTCCACGGAAATATTCTCCCGAGTAACCCCCTCCTCCAGCCCCCCCTCCAGAAAAAAATCGTTCCTAAAAATGTCTGTATACTTCCCAATAACCAATAAATAATGCTGGCAAGTCCGGCGCCCCCTTCATGGCAATTTCCCTTCCCCCATGAAAACTTCCTTCATGGACAGATCCTCCGACATAACCCTCGACCCGCCCCCCCACTACCAGAAAAAAAACCCTCCTGATAACGTCTGTATACTTCCAATAACCAATACTATATGTTAACATTGGGTAAAGTTCATAACTTTTAGCCCTCCCCCGGGGACTTCGGGGTATTAAGTCATCCTAAAAGACATATATATCATATTTTCGACCATACTGAACAAAATGGCTGTCCTATTTTTGAATAGAAATGACCGAAATGATTGGCGACAACAACTTCGTCACTTACAGACGTGCCATTAATGTCAATACAAGGAGAATGGCTGCAATTTTTCTTTCCATGAATTCAGTAATAACTGCCACGTTGCCTTAGTATCACCCTTTTGCTCTCTTAACTTTTCACTAAAATACCTCTTTTTAGCATGGCGTCGCTGAAAGTTTACTTTGTTTCTTGCCTTTCTGACTTCCTCGAAATCAGTAGGATCCTGAGCATTTAGAGCTTGTTCGCATAGCAGATTTCTTTTATCGCTTTAATTTATGATTTGGTCAGTTATCCATGGCTTTCGTGGTTTATCCTTCTTCTGTCTGAGAGCTCGGGGACACGTTTTGTCATAAATTGGCTGTAAAATAGACATTAATTTACTGTAAGCAAGGGAAGAATCATCAGTTATTTCCAACACAGTGTCCCAGCTGAGATAACTCAGTTGCTCGGCAAATTTCTTCAGGTTTTCTTTTTTAAGCACACGCACCATTATTGTCTTTGACCTAGTATAAACTTTTTAAAGGCAAGTTAACTGACTCACAACTGGGAGATGGTCTGGACCGAAATGCACAACCACATCTGCGCAAATACGAATCAAATAAGCAGAATCAACGAAAACATTATCTATCACAGTAGCAGAGTGACTCGATATACGGGTTGGAACACAAGCTAAGGGGTAAAGATCATTTGAAATCATATGATTTAAAAAATCAAAATTATCAGCTATAAGATTTAAAAGGTTATTGACGCCTGCCATGTCTGGTGGAAGTATGATTCGCGTAGCCCCAAGTATACCATTTATGGCATTGCGTGGTGCAGATGCATCATACGTGACAAAGCAAGTGGCTCTTCTAGTTTTACACCCAATGGTTTAGATTGGGAACACCTTGGATGATGACTGACCTTGTGATCATGCGAATATTTTTTTTGTAAATATTAGCTAAGTAAAGTTTTGTAATCGTGTATGCTGAAGTTGAAACAACAACAAAAAACTGCATTAAATTAGAATAACATTTGACAAGTTCATTTTTGCGGTTAGGACTTTTGGTTAAGGCCAGTTAACATTTTTTCGCTTCATGGATACACACTAGTAGCCTTAATTAAAAGAGAACAAGGCTAAGGATTTACTCTTCAAAAGGTTGAGTCAGGCATTGGTCCATTACCCTTTTAAAATAGCAAAACTTTTTAATTACTGGTACTATTTCTTTCAGCTCACTACAGCACCCAGCTGCCTAAGGCCACATAAACTGCGCAAATTCCCCCTCTACCCCAATCTGCTCAAAACTTCTCTCTTTGATAACTTCGAAGACCACACTGCCTTTCCAAAACGATAAATAAAAGTTCAAATAGGGATAACATCCTTTTAATAGACAGTGTTTCACAAACAGTGATAGAAATTCACCAAATATACCAGATATTTATTTCGTATATAAACTATTGTTTTAAATTGTTTTAGTTTAGTTTTACTACTCATGACGGTCACTGCATATGTGACCGAAATATCTGGTATTTTTTGTGAATTTCTATCACTGTTATCATCATCACTGTGTATTAAAAGGATTTTATCCCTATTTGAACTTTTATTTAAATTCTCTCTTTGTAATCTTCCATGGAGTTCAAATTTTCTTTTTCTTATTACCTTTTACCACCCCGTTCGGGGGCGACTGGCTTTTAGTATGTTCTTAGATGGGTGGCCGAAAAGCCCAATCATTGGTATGGTATCATCGTCATACGTGGCCTTTTTTCACTATAGCCCTATAACTTGAGATCGAACCATATATATCTTACAACTTATTGTCGCTCGATATATATGGCCAGGCCAACAAATACCTAAAATATCTAAGACAATTCCTCTAGAAAACATCTTGCATATCTTCCTCTGTTTTTCGAAGTGTTGACTTTTCCGAGTCATACTTGATTACTATCGCCTCTATGGCTTCCAATGTTGTAATATTAGTTCTGAGACTTACTTTCCTATTTTTCCAAAATTTATTCAACAGCGAAAAAAAGCACCCTGTACAATGGTGATCCTACTTTAACATCTTTATTGCATCCATTTATTCACTGATAACACAACTGAGGTAAGTGGAGGGATGCAGTTTATCGATTCTCTAGTTACTTGACCTGAACTTTCAATTTCTTATGAATTCTTAAGTGACAGAAGACATGGAATTTCAGCAGAGTGCTAATTTATGTGATATAGGGCCACGAAACAATAGTTTTGGCTCAACTAGGTCCAAAATTATGCCAAGTGAAAATTCTGAGATAGCCAATCGCCTTGGAGCTATACCTATTTAAATAGTCTCCCGGTTTCGGATGTGATACTGCCAAGCTCTGGCGTATTCGTCCTTAATTTATGTACAATTTATGCAAAATTAAAAGTTAAAAAGGATAATCTATGCAGTAACTACGTGAAAAAAAAACACATAAAAAGATAAATAAAGAGCAAGATTCAAACTTATTTACGCAAATGACCCAAAGTGAAGAGCAAGCTTAAAGCACATAGGCCTATTCGAACTTAAAACACACGAAAGTTATCTAAAGTAAAGAGTAGGCTGAAATCCTTGGAAGTTTTCTTCCACTTTGTTATAGGTTTCGTACTTCACTGAAAACACAGGGTGGTACGGTATGGTTGGAATCTTTTTACTTTTCTGATATTTCAAAATAAAAATGAATTCTGGAAAAAATGTTACCAAGTACTTAGACTGGGAGGGAGGGTTTTCTAACCTCTCTCTAATAAATGTCGTGATTTTACAATTCTCTCCGTAATAGTACTGAATTTAATATATTACACCTAAATTTTGTCCCCCCCCCCCCCCCCCCCTAAAAAAATCTATTTATGTTCCTGAACTTTGCAAATAAACGTATCGAGTTTATCAAAGTGTTATTTTGTTTTTTAGAATAAAATTTTAAAATTTTTTTTACATAACCAACTTTCGAAAAAACCAAATTTTGCTAGATAAATGAACTAAATAGTGATTAGGATTCATTTGCAAGGTAGCTTAGTGCAAAAAAAAAAACCTAAATTGAGAATACAAAATTCTGATGATTTCCGAAAATATGCTCCCCCCCTCTCATCCCTCAGGGTAGGTGTTGTAAATTACGGAATTTGCCCACTGTTAACATATAGGGTTTATTGTTGGGAAAGGGGGGATTTTTCTTATCCTGGATGGATCCCAAAAGGATAAGGGTGCTAAGGTAAGACTCAAGGGGATGTTGAACTAAATTAAAAGACACTTTGTATATCCAGGCTATCAAAAAGGTGTATCTGCAGTATCTCAGGAACGGCTGAGGATGATAAGCGAAACATTTTAGGGCATGTTGAAGAGGATGTTGAAAACTGATCAGAGGGCAACCAGCCCGCCCTCGCATTGCCTTTTTAGTTGTGCTCCCCCAAACAGAATCCTTTCAAAATTTTAAGATAGTGAATTTGTTCAAAATAGTCCAAAGATCAAACAACCATGCCTTAAGGGCTGAAATAACCAGGGGAGTAGCTCCATAATTTTATTGCGGGTGGGGGGGGAAGAGGGGTCCATTTCCGGATAGTCAAGAGGATGGGCTATATGATAGTTATTTTTTACAAATTATTGGGGCAACTTCCCCTCCCTTTGCCCCCCTGAAATGACACCCCTGGAAAATAACTGCCTACAGTTCTTGGGGCAAGGTCTGTAAATTATGCAACTTGCCCATTCTTCACATATAGGCTAATATTGTTGTCTTAGGAAAGGGTGGCACTTCTGATCATGGGTCTCCAAAAAGGCTTAGGGTATTAAGGGGAATGTTTCAGAAAATGTTAAGTGACACTAAGTTACACTAGTAACTAAGTTACACTAGTGATTGCTGCTGTCAAAAGCACCAGCTTTTGAGGGTATTAAGTTGAAACTTCCAGGGCACATTGAGGGTGTGCTGAAATGTGATCAGAGTGCAACCTAGCTCCTCTTGCCTTTTGTAGTTCCCCTTAAGAATGATCAACATTTTGAGATAGCCATTTTGTCAAAATAGAAAAAAGTTCAATAAACATGCATCTTGCGTGGCATGAGCTCCAAAAACCATCATGGCAAAGGTCGTAATTTATGCCATTAGCCCATTGTTTGCACATAGGATTTATCAGTGAGAAAGGGGGGAAGGTTTGATCCTGGGTGCCCTTTTGGTGGGTCCAAAAGGGCTAAGGGTATTAAGTTGAAACTTCATGGAATGTTAAGGGGGACTTTGAACTAAATAAAAGACGCTATGTCAGTCCAGGTTATCAAAAAGCACATCTGCAATACCTCAGAATTGACTCATTGCATTACTTTGAATCTTTCAGGGCAGGTTGAGAGGATGTTGAAAAGTCATGAGAAGACAGCCAGCCCTTGCCCCTGTTGCCCTTTTAAGATGTCCCTACAACAATAATCAAAATTTTGAGACAACCATTTTGTTCAGAATAGTCAAAAGATCAAATAACTATACATCCACAAATGACTTGGCCCGCATAACCGCCGGGACAAGGGTTGTAATTTATGCAGTCTGTCCATTGTTTACACATAGGATTTATTATCGGGAAATAGAAGAATGTTTGAGCCTGGTTGGATCTTACAAGACTAAGGGTATTAAGGTCAAACTTCAGGAAATATTGAACTAAATCAAAACCCTTTACCAGAAAGTTAAATCAAGACACTATGTGTGATCAGGTTAAACAAAAGTGTTATTGCAATATCTCAGGAACAGATAAGGGTGTTAAATTGAAACTTTCAGGGCTACTGCGACTAGCACTATTGCGACTTCGACTGCAACTAAAATTACTTACGACTGCAACTGCTTGCGACTGCGACTACTTGTGACTGCAATTATTTGTGACTGCGAATACTTGTGACTGAAATTGCGACTAATTGAGACACGGAGTACTTGTGACTCCGACTACAACTACTTGCGACTATGAATAGGACTACTTGAAACTGCGAATGTGACTACTTGCGAGTGCGACCACTTGTGACTGCGATTTTTTTCTACTGTGACTGAGACTACTTGTGACCATGACTGTTTGCGTCTGTGAATACTTAAGACTGCGTCTAGGTGCAACTACCATTACCTGCAACTAGAACTGTTGTAACTGTGATAAGGACTACTTGCTACAGCGACTACTGACGACTGAAACTGCAACTACTTGCAAATGCGACTATTACTTTTGCTACTCCGATTTTTACTGAAAACAAGATGTATTTCAAACTGAATTTTTGTATCATAACATTGAAAAAACAAATATTGTTAAACAAAATCTTGAATCTTGAATTGCTGAGATTTCTAGGAATTAATATCATGATATATTAAACATTCAGTTCATTTTCATTCGTTTTACATTTCGTCGGTGTTTTGAAAAATTGAAGCATAATGTTAAAAATAGAAAAATTGTTTTCAATAAACGCAAATGACAAAAAAAGACTTCATGGGAGGGGGGGGGGGGGGTAGTAGTGAAATTCCTGTTTGTTGTAATTTCAAGTTTGACTTGAACACTCATTTTAATTTTTACTTGTTTTAGGACTTAATTATTAATTTTTATTAGTAAAAGTTATCTTTATGTTTGATTTGATCATTTACTTTAATTTCTGTCGATTTGGGTTTCAATTATTCTTTGACAGTAATTTCTGGTCGTTTTAAGTTTGATATATTTATAGGACTTTACTTGAGTTCGCCTTAAATTTTAAATAACTCTTCACTTCTCTTTGGAAACCTTCTTTTCCAGAATTTTTTTTTAGTTTTATATGGAAAAACTGAGCCTGTGCAACATCTCAGGAACGGCTAATGGCATTAAGTTGAAACTTTAATGGAAAGTTAAGGGAGATGTTGAACTAAATCTGAATACACTCTGTGAAATCAGGTTGTCGAGAGCACGCATCTCAGGAACAGATGACGATGTTCAGATCAAACCTCCAGAGAAATACATTCAAAAGGGATTGAAGGACATCAAGTCTTCTTTTCTTACCCTTTTTCTATTTGCTTCCCCTGGAACCTCTAAAACATTTGATCACAATTTTGAGATAGTCATTCTGTTCAAAACAGTCGATAGGACCAGTAAAATGCCTCCGGGAATTACATTAGCTCTTTGGCCCGGGGGGGGGGGGGGGGGTCGTAAATAATACAAATCAGCAATTACTTAAAAATATGTTTTGTAATGGAAAGGGGGATTTATGCAATATTTAAGAAACGGCTAAGTTTTTATAAGTTGAAACTTTCAGGTAATATTGAGGTGATATTGAATTAAATCGTTTCACTCTATCTGCACCCTGGATGTCAAAAGGATAAAGCTACAAAATCTCACGAACAGCTAAGGATATTAAGCTTAAACTTTCAGGGAATGCTGATGTGGATGTTGACCGAAATCAAATAGTACTATTTATATCCTGGTTATCAAAAGGGTGTATCTACAATATCTCAAGAATGATTAAGGGTATAAAATTGGAATTTTCAAGGAATATAAGGGGAATTGGAGCTAAATCAATAGACATTATGTGCAGTCAGGCTGTCAAAAAGCCGTGTCAGCAATATTTTGGAAACGGCTAAGAGTATTTAGTTGAAACTTTCAAGGGCTGTTGAGGGGGATAATGGACTAAATAAAATACATTATGTGGATCCAGATTGTCAAAATGATGTACCAGCAAAATATCACGAACGGCTAATGGAATTTAGTTAAAAAATTCGGAGACACCTTTGTAAGTTGACACTGACATCCAAGTTTTCAAAATACCCCATCTATCTGCGAAAATCAGGCAAGGCTTAGGGTATTAAGTTAAAATTTTCTGAGAGAGCTGAAGAGGATGTCGAACTATATCAAAATAAACAATTTGCATCCAGGATGTTCTGTTTAGCAGCCATTTTGACCAAAATGGTCAAAAGACCAACAAATGCCTCCAGGGTTGGTGCTAACCCAAAGGCACTTTGGCAAGTGCACTAATAATGCAAATTGGCAATTGTTTTAAAAATGTGTTTTACAATGTAAAGGGGTATTTTGTGCAATATTTCTGAAACAGCTACGTGTATTTAGTTGAAACTCTCAGGAAACATCGAGGATATGTTGAACTAAATCAAAAGACACTATGGGCATCCAACTTTTCAAAAGAGATTGGTCGAAAAATGGTAGGATAAACTAAGGCTATTGAGCTGAAACTTTCAGAATATGTTTAGGGGCATGCTGAACCTAGTTCATGCATCCAGTTTGTCAAAATAAATACTTTCTTACACTACACCCCGCATACGCAAGGTCTCAATATGGCTCTTTATTTTTTTTTTAATAACCTTTCGGTCTGAAAGTTTTTTTTTTTACTTAGTTGAACAAAATGGCTATCTCAAAGTTTTGATCGTAGCCTATGTCCTTGAGAGGTACAGATGGGCAGTTATAAAAAAGGGCAGGAGGGCTGGTGACGCTCTAACTCCATTTGACTTTTAAAAAAGGGCAGTAGAATTTTCAATTCCAATCGAATGAGCCCCCTTCAAAATCTCTACAACCACCCCTACCATATGAAGTGGCTTTGGGGAAACAATAATGCAAAAGCCCTCCCCCTTTTCAATTATTAAATATAGTTTTAAATAATGTAATTTGCATTATTCTCGGCCTTTCGGGGTTGGATCGTCCCTGGAAGCATATTTATTGAACCTTTCAGCTATTTGAAGAAAAAAATGTTTTTTTTTTATCAAAATATTTTGACCGGATATCTTTGGAGGTTACAGCGGTGGGTCTGATACCAAAAAAGGGCAAGGGAGGGGTCTTGTTGCCTTCCAATCATTTTCTACTCTGAAAAAGGACACCAAGACTTTCAGTTTCCAATTGAATTAAACTTCCGAAGTTTAATTTCGTTTTTTTTTTTGGTAAAATTAGACTAAATTAAATTAGACTGCTCTTTCTAAGGGGAAAAATTGTCGTACCAACGAAGTTATCCCATTCTGATGATTTGTTTCCACCATTATTTAAAGCTGCAGAAATAGATTCAGCTGATAAATGTTATTAATTGGACGATTGAGCTTTTAAAAAGAGCATTCAAAATATGAAATGGAGCATATTTCTCGCTATGTATTTTTGAGCAACAGAGGAGGCAGGAGCCATACTTTTCTTTTTTTTTTTTTTGTGTTTGGTCATTTCTAGCTTCACTTTATTGTTCATTTTGATTTTCGTTTCATGAGAATTCAATTACTTATTCATATCCTTTCTATTCGGTGTAGTTACTTATTTTAACTTGTTTTCATTTTGATTAATTCAGTCATTAATGGTAATTTTCGTTCGTTTTAAGTTTTAATCAAACAAAAAACTAGTTACTTTCAAGTGAAAGCAAGGAGCGACATTAAATGTTTTAACTCTACTTAATTCCAATATTTGGTATTACTTATGACTCTGAAAAAAGGAACTAGAACTTTTACTTTCCAATCCTATGACCCCCTCTAAAGTCCCTACGACCACCCCTTCCATATGAAGTGGCTTTGAGGGAAAAATATATTGAAGGCTTATGGCTCTTGATCCAGGGCTAGAGTGTTGGCTCTGAAAAACTATGCATATATTCTTATTCTAATATTTTTTACAGGTAAATTTAAATCTGGTTAATTCTAATATTTGATATTACTTTTGACTCTAAAAAAAGGCACGAGAACTTTCAGTTTCAATCGAACGATCCCCTCCGAAGTTTTTACAACCACCCCTTCTGTATAAAGTAGTTTTGGGGGGAAATGCATTGAAGGTTTATGGCTCTTTATCATAGGCAACGCCAGAGCGTTGGATTAATTCTAATATTTGATATTACTTTTGACTCTAAAAAAAAGGCACGAGAACTTTCAGTTTCAATCGAACAACCCCCTCCGAAGTTTTTACAACCACCCCTTCTGTATAAAGTAGTTTTTGGGGGAAATGCATTGAAGGTTTATGGCTCTTTATCATAGGCAACGCCAGAGCGTTGGCTTTGAAAAATTACCCACATGCTCTTATCTTAGAATCTTTTTATGGGTACATTTAAAGCCAAAAAATTTTAATATTTGCTATCAGCATAAGAATTTTCATGTATTCTTATTACTAAATTTCTGTTTCTTAGAGTTACAGTATCTATTGACAAGAGCTAGGTTTGAAACCAGTGCAAGAAAAAAGTTCATAGTAAATAATGCATAGGGGGGGGGGGGCTTTGGTTTCAACTACTGAAGGCACAACCACGAAATCTTTGATTACTTTTATTAACAACATATGTATAATTTTTAACCACGTGTAACCTTCTGCCAAGGACCAACGAGACATAAATTATGTGAGAACCAAAAGCCAAATAAAAATAAGCAAGTGAGCCTGTCATTCAAACTGAGAAGTAATGAACTGCTGAGGGCGATCAGTGAGAGTGAAACGAACGCCTTCGATCCTTCAACAATTATAACGTTGAAATGTGTGAATAATTAACAACCATCCATATGTTACTTTTAAAAAATCAATCTTCAGGATTTTTTCTTCGCTGATTGCCTGTCTAAAATTACTATAAAGTGGTTGAAGCATTGATTATACGACTTTTGGACCATCCGAAGGTAAAAGTTGGTACGCACTTATGAATATAGTTATGTCAAATATTGTTTTGAATGTAACAGTGTCTCTAAGCGAAAAAGTGACGGGAGATACTATATCAGGCAAGAGCGGTTTTTGGGGTACGTGCACCCCTCAGAAAGTCGAAAGTTGCACTATATACAGAGGATAAAAAAAGGGATAAAGATCCTCCTGAGCCATTGCTGGCGCATAGGGCGTCGAGTCGACGTTTCAGTTGCTGGGTGTTTTTACAGGGACAAGGAGCAAGCTTGTTGCCCAACCTTGCTGCAGCGGAGATTGAACCCTGGTGCTCCGTATTGGAAAGCAGAGCATCAATCCACTCTGCTACAAAATGTTTATATACAGGGGTGGAGGATCGAAAAATACGAACGGGGGAGCCCAAATCCTGTTAGTACCCCCACCCAAACATTAGTTCTATATCCGCCCCTGATATCAGGAACGGACCTGGGCAAGGTGTATGTTCGTTTATGCTAAGCGCTATTGAGCTGTGGGTACTCGTGCATTATAACTAAACCAGCGCTATACACGAAAGAAGTCAAGTTTGGTTAATACTAATGAAATAAAATAAAATAGGATGAATATATAGTAGTTTAGAAACAAATTTGGGCTACATATTTGCACATTAGGGGGATGGGATTATAGCATAGCATAGACTAAATACGTAACCTAACCTAACCTAGGTACCTCCCCCCCCTCTAAACCCCAAAAAATAACAGTTTAAATGTTGTAAACCAATGAGAAATCACGCTTTGCAATCAATTTAGATAGCAAATGCCCGTTTGAGTTGCGATTGCATGGAGGGAAGGACAAGAGCCTGTGCTATATTAAATAAAAAAAACAAGTTTTTGTAACTGAAAGTAAGGAACGACGTCAAAACTTAAAACGAGCAGATATTATTCCGTATATGAAACTGTCCCTCCTCAACGCCTCGCTCTTTACGCTAAAGTTTTTTATTGTTTAAAAAATAGAGTTGTGAGAAAGTCAAACTTTAGTGTAAAGAGCAAGGCGTTGAATAGGGGACAGCCCCTTTCATATACGGAATAATTTCTGTTCGTTTTAAGCTTTAACGTCGTTCCTTACTTTCAGTTAAAAAAATTTGTTTTTTTTATTTAATTTTGAACGTTTTTGAATTAATGCAGGTTTTGATATCGGCTCACCGTACGTGAATAATTAAAAGAAAATTTTCATATTAATTTTACTTTTATTTGGTTAAATGGCTTTCTCGAAACTTGTTTAATTTTATTTACGAACGTTTGTATTAGTAATAAATATACGTAACTTACGAATCAACTTACATAACGAACTTCTATATTCATAGATTTTTAATACATATATCAGGGGGTTCGCCCCCTAGTCAACACCTTGCTCTTTAAGCTAAAGTTCGAATTTTCTTCCAACTCTTTAAAAATGACCCCTTAATCACAAAGGCCATTAATTAGAATAAATAGCTCTTATGAAAGTACTAAAAAATCTTTGGCAAAGAGCGAGGTATTGACAAGGGGGTGAACCCAATCATATACGTAATATTTTCTGTTTGTTTTAAGTTTTAATGTTGCTCCTTACTTTCAGTTGAAAAACTTTTTTTATATTTAATTTCTGATCTTTTTCTTCAATAATGATGGGAAATCCGGCTCCCCCTTCGTAGCAATGTCCTTTCGCCCATGAAAACTTCCTTCATGGAAAGATCCTCCCATACAACCCGTGACACCCCCCCCCCCCCACCTACCGGAAACCCCGCTCCTTGAAAACGTCTGTATACTTCCCAATAACCAATACTATATGTTAACATTGGGTAAAGTTCATAATTTTCAGCCCTCCCCCCGGGACTTCGGTGGATTAAGTCATCCTAAGATACATATTTATCATATTTTCGACCTTGCTGAACAAAATGGCTATCTCAAAATTTTGATAGGGGTGACCTTAGGAAAAAAAAATGAGCGTGGGAGGGAGCCTAGTTGTCCTCCATTTTTTTGGTCACGTAAAAAGGGCACTAGAACTTTTAATTTCCGTTCCAATGAGCCCTCCCACGATATTCTAGGACCACTGGTTCGGTACGATCACTCCTGGGAAAAAAAAAAAAAAAAAAGAAAAAAAACAAATAAACACGCATCCGTGATCTTTCTTCTGGCAAAAAATTCAAAGTTCCACATTTTTGAAGATAGCTGCTTGAAACCTCTACAGTAGGGTGTTTTCTTATACGCTGAATATGATGGTGTTATTTTCATTAAGGTTCTATAACTTTTAGGAGGGTCTTTCACCCTTTTTTTTGAAAATCAGCCAAATTTTCTCAGGCGCGTAACTTTTGATGGGTAAGACTAAACTTGATGAAACTTATAAATTTGAAATCAGCATTAAAATCTATTTTTTTGATGTATCTATTGGTATCAAAATACCGTTTTTTTAGAGTTTCAGTTACCATTGAGCCGGGTCGCTCCTTACTTACAGTTCGTTACCACGAACTGTTTGATTTAAGCACAGTAGACAGAATATACCAATAAGCTTATCGCAGATAATTTCTGGTCTTCGTTCACAAAAAAGCTCCTCCCACTTATTTCTGCATTAGCGGGAATGCGGGTTAGTCTGTTTCCGTCTGTTTCGATTGTTTCAATGCACTTTGATGGAAACAGACGGAAACAGACTAACCTGCATTCCCGCTAATCTGACTTCGCCTATGTTTATATCTGCAAAAAACGTTCTCCGGAGCACTCGCACCCCGGTCCGGGTTTTTATAATGGGTGAGATAGAGAATGATCATACTGGTATATTCTGTCTACTGTGGATTTAAGGAACTAGAATAGAGGACCCATATTTGCCCCTTTTTCTGAGACTTCAAACCTCCGGATACATACTCTACAGCAATAAAAATAAACTTAACTTCAGATCAATAAATCTAGCGCCGGTAGCCAGGGGAATTGGGCAGAAGGGTATATTTTTTTCATACTAAAGGTCATTGAGCAGCCTTGTTGACAAAAGATCCAAACTGAGAAATTGCTGCTATTTTCTGAAGTTAAATTGAATGGCTGCACATTTTCAGGAAAAGATTGGGTACTTTCCTATTATACGGGCATTTACAAGGAAACCAGTCATGAAAAACCCGTTTTTGACGGGTTAATTCAAGAGACGGCTTCAGAGTAATGCCATCTATAGCGTGGTTTTCCTTGCGTATACGATATTTAAACTGTTGTTTTTTGGTTGTTTTTTTTGGGGGGGGGACGTACCTTGGTTAGGTTAGCTTACGTGTTTAATATATGCAATGCTTTACCCCCACCCCACCCCTAATGTGCAAATATATAGCCCAAATTGTGTTATAAACTATTCTATATTCATCATATTTTATTTTATTCATTAACATTAACCAAACTTGACTTTTTCGAAGTGCCCATATAATGGGAAAGTACCAAAGGTTGTTTTCAATTACTGAAGATCAAAAAGGTAGCCAGGGGGGGCTCAATTTTTCTTGGGGTTAAATTTCAGAGTCAACTGAAGAAACAACTGAGAAAACACAGAACATAAACGTTTCGCCTGTATTATCAACAAATGTGCCTTGATCGGAAAAGCAAAGAAATTCAAAGCAGCTAAAATAATTAAACCTTAAAAAGTCGAGAAGAAAAAGCACCTGCGAATATCTAAATATGCGAATGAAGGACTTGAGGGGGAAAATTGGAAGAATTAAAACAATAAGAAATGACCGTCCTCTTCTCAAATACAGGACACATGAAAGAAAGACCGCATCGAAATCTCAAAGCCGGTATCAAGGAGGCACACTTGTGCCTCTATAAAGAGGCGACCCACCACAATGTTAAGCGATTTCAGGTCCTAGAGGTCGCAGAGAGACGGCGGTAATTGCATTTTGTAGCCCAAGCTCAAACTAAGAAACTTGCAAAATTTCCTCCTCCTCCGACTTTATCTTCATGGGGTAAACTGGGCCGGAAGTTTGGACCCTCCCACCACAGCCCCCTTTAACGTTGTCCGATTGGGCTGAAATTTAGAGGTTAAGCTTTCCTAGGGCCCGGGAGCTTATCCTCGAAATTTCAGCTCAATCCGATCACTCCTTCCCTGTTTTCAAAAAACCAAATATAGCCACTTAAAATTCATCATTTCTTTTTTTTTTTCTTAGCCACGCCTACAAGCCACAGTTGGCAACGGATCCGGTTGAATGAGGACTCATTCGAAGCAGAATTCGACCTGTTAGGGCCTTTTGATATTTTCAGACCGAAAAAATTATCCCCCGAATTTACATTTACGAAAAACCTTAGTTTTTTTCAAATAATACAGATAAACAGGTTAGACATGCTTTGTTATGAAAATATCTGCGCGTCAATTTTCATAACAAAGCATGTCTAACCTGTTTTATTTGTATTATTTGAAAAAAACTACGTTTTCTAAAGAGTTAAAGAGGCTGAGTTACAAGGTCAACCCTTAAAACGTACAGGGATTAGGAGGCACCCTGTACGACGTGATTTGAGTATTCAGGAATTAAAAGCCTTAACACAAGAATGTTCAAGAGCGGGGGGTTTGGGGGGCGGCAGCCCCCCAACTTCAACTCCTGACACGATCAGCTAACAGTTAGTCAAGCAATAATAAGTAATAAACTGTACAAAAACGTGCAGAAATTATTTGAAAAAAAACTACGTTTTCTAAAGAGTTAAAGAGGCTGAGTTACAAGGTCGAACCTTAAAACGTACAGGGATTAGGAGGCACAGTTGGGGGGCTGCCGCCCCCCAAACCCCCGCTTTCGCAGCCTTTAAATAAAAAAAAAAAAAATTTTAAACTGAAAGTAAGGAGCGACATTAAATCTTAAAACGAACAGAAATTATTCCGTATATGAAAGAGGCTGTGCCCTCCTCAACGCCTCGCTCTTTACGCTAAAGTTTTTATTGTTTAAAAAAAAGAGTTGTGAGAAAGTCAAACTTTAGCGTAAAGAGCGAGGCGTTGAGGAGGGCACAGCCTCTTTCATATACGGAATAATTTCTGTTCGTTTTAAGATTTAATGTCGCTCCTTACTTTCAGTTTAAATTTTTTTTTTGTTATTTAAAGGCTGCGAAAGCGGGGGGTTTGGGGGCGGCACCCCCCAACTGTGCCTCCTAATCCCTGTACGTTTTAAGGTTCGACCTTGTAACTCAGCCTCTTTAACTCTTTAGAAAACGTAGTTTTTTTCAATAATTGATAAAGAGGTTTCCGCGGTATAGTGAGAATTGCTCACTCCGTGACAAATATTTAAACGTTAGTATTTTGGGGTTTAGGGGGAAAAAGGTACCTAGGTTAGGCTACGTATTTCATATATGCTATGCTTTACCCCTAACCACCCCTAATGTGAAAATATATAGCCCAAATTTGTTCATAAACTAGTATATTTTCATCCTATTTTGTTTTATTTCATTAGCATTAACCAAACTTCCCTTCTCGCGTGGGGCATGTATTTGAGAAGTGTACTGAAATGACGATAGACAAAGATAGAAGTTATATATACATATAATATTATATATACATATTATATATACATAGTTATATTAGCCATATATATACAAAAGTGAAAACTTTTGAATATATAGTTATATATACAAAAGTTGGAGTCATTTCTTTGTCAAATGTGCAACTTTGTCACATAATAAGGAGTCTAAGGAGTAAGTAATTGTAGCTATCTTTAATAATTTTTACAAAAATTTCAATTTTTTTTTCATAAAAGCTGGAAAAAATAAATGCCATTTTTTTTGTTTAGGTGTTTTTTTTTTCCAAAGCTCGTTATTTTAGTTTTCACTTACTAAGGGGTGGGACAGGGAATGTAAAAAACGGGAATTTAAACGTCCGGTTAAGGGTGTTCGTCCATGAAGATTAGGATAATACCATTGTTATGCTTTCCAGCCTTTCAACGTCCAGAAATGAAACCTAAGAGGGTCATATGGCAGTGTGGCTGTGGCACTTTGCAAGGAGCTATGAAAACGAGTTTATAAGAGGCACTGGCTTTTAGTTCAGCTATTAAATATCTCTCTGTGAACTTGCGCTAGCCTGCTAGTCCTAGTAGAAAGATGCAAGCCTAACAAACTATATAATGCCAACAATTATAGCAAATATTGTTTTTTTACTTACGTGATCTGTTTGTCAGTCTCTTTAATAGCATACTTGACCAACATCTAGCAGAAACATCCATATTCCTGAGTTTTCAAACTCAGCCTAGCCATGGACACCAGGAACTCTAATTTCATATTGATTGTACCAGGTTACAGTGAAAAAAAAAAAAACCAATTTTACTCGTTTTTTGAGATGTGGGAGAGGGGATAAAAAACTGTTTTTAGGATTTAGACCATGAAAAATCGATTGCTCTTTTAAAATTTGCATCCCTTAGCACCTTGACTCTCTTTGGGTAAAAAATTGAAGTCTTGTCAAACAGTTCGTGGTAACGAACTGTAAGTAAGGAGCGACCCGGCTCAATAGTAACCGAAACTCTAAAAAACGGGATTTGATACCAATAGATACATCAAAAGAATCAGATTTTAATACTGATTTAAAATATATAAGTTTCATCAAGATTAGTTCTACCCATCAAAAGTTAAGCGCTTGAGAAAAATTTGGCTGATTTTCGAAAAAAAAGGGAAAAGACCCCTTAAAAGCTACAGAATCTAAATGAAAATCACACCATCAGATTCAGCGTATCAGAGAACCCTACTGTAGAGGTTTCAAGCTCCTATCTTCAAAAATGTTGAATTTTGTAATTTTTGCCAGAAGAAAGATCACGGATACGTGTGTTTTTGTTTTTTGTTTTATTTTTTTCCGAGGAGTGATCGTATTGACTTAGTGGTCCTAGAATATCGTGGGAGGGCGCATTCGAACGGAAATTAAAAGTTCTAGTGACATTTAAAGGTGACCAAAAAAATGGAGGGCAACTAGGCCCCCCTCCCACGCTCAGTTTTTCCCCAAAGTCATCCGATCAAAATTTTGAGATAGCCATTTTGTTCAACATGGTCGAAAATATAATAAATATGTCTTTTAGGATGACATAATCCCCCAAAGTCTCTGGGGGGAGGGCTTAAAGTTATGAACTTTACCCAATGTTTACATATAGTATTGGTTATTGGGAAGTATACAGACGTTTTCAAGGGGGGATTTTTTCTGGGGGCGGGGGGGGGGGATTTTTCTGGTAGTGGGGGGGGGGGGGGTCGGAGGTTCTGTGGCAGGATCTTTCCATGGAGGAAGCTTTCATGGGGGAAGGGACAGTGCTATGAAGGGGGCGCCGGGTTTCCCAGCATTATCTAAAAAATGATCAGAAATTAAATAAAAAATAAACAAATTTTTCAACTGAAAGTAAGGAGCAACATCAAAACTTTAAACGAACATAAATTATTAAGTATATGATTGGGTTCTCCCCCTAGTCAATACCTCGCTCTTTAAGCCAAAGATTTTTTAGTACTTTCATAAGAGCTATTTATTCTAATTAACGGCCTTTGTGATTAAGGGGTTATTTTTTAAAGAATTGGAACAAAATTCGAACTTTAGCGTAAAGAGCGAGGTATTGACTAGGGGACGAACCCCCTAATATATGTATTAAAAAATATATGGATATAGAAGTTCGTTACGTAGGTTAATTCGTAAGTTACGTATATTTATTACTAATAAAAACGTTCGTAAATAAAATTAAACAACTTTCGAGAAAACCATTTAACCAAATAAAATTAAAATTAATATACAATTTTTTTTTAATTATGCATGTACGGTGAGCCAAAATCAAAACCTCCATTAATTCAAAAATGTTCAAAAATTAAATAATTTTTTTTTTTTTTTAACTGAAAGTTAGGAGCAACGTTAAAACTTAAAACGAACAGAAATTATTCCGTGTATGAAAGGGCTGTCCCCTCCTCAACGTCTCGCTCTTTATGCTAAAGCTTTTTATTGTTTCAAAACAATAGAGCTGTGAGAAAGAGTCAAACTTAAGCATAAAGAGTGAGACGTCGAGGAGGGGACAGCCCCTTTCATATACGGAATAATTTCTGTTCGTTTTAAGTTTTAACGTCGCTCCTTACTTTAAATTAAAAAAACTTGTTTTTTTTATTTGATGATACAAAAGGGACGCCCCTTGTGTCACAGAAAATGCCACTTTGCTGTGGATTGTCACGCTGAGGGGGGGGGCTGAAGGTTTTAAGTTTAGGATTTTAGACCATGAAACATGATTGGCTATCTTAGAATTGCCATTATCTAACCTTGTGTCCTTTTTTGGACAACTCTCGATGTTTTGCAGTACAAAATAGCCGAAAACGCCACTCTTCTGAGGTTTTAGTTTAGGAGACTCATCTGGTCATTTAAGATCTATCCTATAATTAAATAAAAAAACAAGTTTTTTTAACTAAAAGTAAGGAACGACGTTAAAACTTAAAACGAACAGAAATTATTCCGTATATGAAGGGGGCTGTCCCCTCCTCAACGCCTCGCTCTTTACGCTAAAGTTTTTTTATTGTTTAAAAAATAGAGTTGTGAGAAAGTCAAACTTTAGCGTAAAGAGCGAGGCGTTGAGGAGGGGACAGCCCCCTTCATATACGGAATAATTTCTGTTCGTTTTAAGTTTTAACGTCGTTCCTTACTTTTAGTTAAAAAACTTGTTTTTTTTTATTTAATTTTTGAACGTTTTTGAATTAATGCAGGTTTTGATTTGGCTCACCGTACATGAATAATTAAAACAAAATTTGCATATTATATTGGTTAAATGGCTTTCTCGAAACTTGTTTAATTTTATTTACGAACGTTTTTATTAGTAATAAATATACGTAACTTAGAATTAACTTACGTAACGAACTTCTATATTCATAAATTTTTAACACGTATATTAGGGGGTTCGCCTCCTAGTCAATACCCTGCTCTTTAAACTATAGTTCGAATTTTTTTCCAGTTCTTTAAAAATGACCTCTTAATCACAATCAGTTGATCAGTTGAAAAACTTGTTTTTTTTTTATTTAATTCCTGATTTTTCTTAATAATGCTGGAAATCCGGCGCCCCCTTCATAGCAATGTCCCTTCCCCATGAAAACTTCCTTCATGGAAAGATCCTTCCATATAGCCCCCGACCCTCTCCTTCCCCCACCTACCAGAAAAAATCTCCTCTGAAAAAGTCTGTATACTTTCCCAATAACCAATACTATATGTTAACATTGAGTAAAGTTCATAACTTTCAGCCCTCTCCCTGGAGACTTTGGGGGATCAAGTCATCCTAAAAGACATTTTTATCATATTTTCGACCATGCTGAACAAAATGGCTATCTCAAAATTTTGATCGGGCGACTTTGGGAAAAAAAATGAGCGTGGGAGGGGGCCTAGTTGCCCTCCATTTTTTTTTGGTCACTTAAAAAGGGCACTAGAACTTTTAATTTCCGTTCCAATGAGCTCTTCCACGATATTCTAGGACCACTGGGTCGCTACGATCACCCCTGGGGAAAAAAAAAAACAAACAAACAAATAAACACGCATCCGTGATCTTTCTTCTGGCAAAAAATGCAAAAATCCACATTTTTGTAGATAGGAGCTTGAAACCTCTACAGTAGGGTTCTCTGATACGCTGAATATGATGGTGTGATTTTCATTAAGGTTCTATAACTTTTAGGGGGTCTTTCCCCCTTTTTTTGAAAATCAGCCAAATTTTCTCAGGCACGTAACTTTTGATGGGTAGCTCTAAACTTGATGAAAGTTATATATTTGAAATCAGCATTGAAATCTGATTCTTTTGATATATCTATTGGTATCAAAAACCCGTTTTCTAGAGTTTCGGTTACCATTGAGCCGGGTCGCTCCTTACTTACAGTTCGTTACCACGAACTGTTTGATGATTGATTAATTAGCATAATCAAAGAAAACTGAAATATACCTACGTCAACGAAGCTGATGAGTGGAGGGGATCAGGCAGTTCAATCATGCAGACAAAAGCTTACACATGATTCTGATTTAAAAAGATAGAACATGCCCAATTCTTCTATTCCAATTTAGTGGCAGCCTTATAAGATTTACAGGATTCGTCTTTTGCATGAACTGCTCTAACATTACCTCTTCTCTGCTAAATATTATTCCAGATTTTTTAGCTGATCTCCAAGCAACTGAGATAGCTTTAGAAGTGTTAATTAGTTACAATCTTACATATAATTACATGCTGGCTTTGACTTCCTCTCAGTCAAAACTGTGACTCAGCTGGCTTCGGTCAATTTTTTGTCCTCTGATTCAGATCTGGAGACAATTCGTAATTTTTTTACAAGGGTTTATGTTCCTTCTTGTGCTATTTGCTTGGTTTACGTTCCTTGGTGCCTTTCCAGAGCATGTACTTATGGATTTGGGTAGATTATGTTCCTTCCTATGCTATTTCTAAGGGTTTATGTTCATTCCTATGCTATTCTAATGGTTTATGTTCCTTCCTATGCTATTCTAAGGGTTTATGTTCCTTCCTATGCTATTCTGAGGGTTTATGTTCATTCCTATGATATTCTAAGGGTTTATGTTCCTTCCTATGCTATTCTAAGGGTTTCAGTTCCTTCCTATGCTATTCTAAGGGTTTATATTCCTTCCTATGCTATTCCAGGAGCTTATGTTCCTTCCTATGCTATTCTAAGGGTTTTTGTTCCTTTCCATGCTATTTGGGGACGCTATGTTCCTTCCTATACCATGCTGTTTGCTTAGACACATAGGAATTACCATGCTATTTGCTTAGACACATAGGAATTACCATGCTATTTGCTTAGACGTATAGGAATTACCATGCTATTTGCTTAGACACATAGCAATTACCATGCTATTTCCTTAGACACATAGGAATTACAATGCTATTTGCTTAGACACATAGGAATTACCATGCTATTTGCTTAGGCGTATAGGAATTCCCATACTATTTGCTTGCACATTGTAAAAAAGCGAGCAGTACGAGCGGGGATTCCCCACTGGTTCCTGCACATTGCAAAAAGCGAGATATTTATTATAAATTTGGAACAATATCAATCTATGGAAATGGTTAACGATAACAAACATGTTTTCAATTAGATGTGTGTTTTGAAGCACATTCAGCATGGCGTGTTTTATTTTTATTTTTATTTATTTTTTTTGGCAATTGGCATTTTTTTCTGATAACAAGTACCATTCATTGCGATCATAGCTCTAAAAAAGGGTTTAGCAGTTGCGAATTGGATCGTATGAAGTTGGAGAAAAGAAAAAGGGTTTAGCATTTGCGAATTGGACTATACGAACGATATTAATTTCTGATTTTTTGGACAACTGCCTTAACTCGAGAGTAGTTTGTTATTAAAAAATTGGATGCTACAATCAGAATTGTTTGATTGACATTTGCAAAAAGGGATACGGGATTCGCGAATTGGACTGTACGAACGATCTTATTTGAATAATAGGAAAAAAACGGAGCTATATAACATTTGCGAATTGGATCGTATGAAGATGGAGAAAAAAAGGGTTTAAGTGATTAGCAGTTAAGGTAACCCTGAAGAGCATGTTAATTCATACCTTATTTATTATAAATTTTGAACAATATCAATCTATGAAAATGGTTAACGATGATAAAATGGTCTTATGACTTGACCTAGCTTTACTTCTTCGATATGTTCCGTATAATACACAAGTGGAGTTTGAACAGTGTTGTCAATTTAAAATAGAGTCTAACGTTATAATATACTAAAGAGTTGATACTAAGAGAGATGTAGATGGCAAGAAAAGAATTTTAATAATGGATAGCTATACTTCTTCGATATGTTCTGTATAATACACAAGTGGCGTTTGAACAGTGTTGTCAGTTTTAAAATAGAGTCTAACGTTATAGTATACTAAAAAGTTGATACTAAGAGAGATGTAGATGGCAAGAAAAGAATTTTAATAATGAAATTCAGAACAAACCTTAGAAATCCTTGCGAATCAAGTAGTAAGGTGTATGTGAGTACAAACCATCAAGGATCATAAGCACCAACGACCCTAACCAGCAGAGACATCAACCCCCAAAGGGCCCCTATCCCTAAACTCGAAGGGCGCCCCCTCCCTCCAACTTTTTGGCCCCCCTCCCCATTTTTTTTTATTTTTTTTAACATGATATATTTTTTCAACTTTTTTTTTTACATGTCTTCGAATGAGATGAAACATACTTAAATTCAGTAGTGTTTTGTCGTGGTTTACCTTGTCACAGTTACATTCTCTTAATTTTTCAAAGTTCATTTTGAATTTCTTTCGTTGAAATGCAAGAGTTGGAATATTTCAGTAGTTTCTTGTTGTGCTTTACCTTGTCACAGTTACATTCTCTTGATTTTTCAAAGTTAATTTAGGATTTCTTTCGTTGAAATGCAAGAGTTGGAATATTTCAGTAGTGTTTTGTTGTGCTTTACCTTGTCACAGTTACATTCTCTTGATTTTTCAAAGTTCATTTTGAATTTCTTTCGTGAAATGCAAGAGTTGGAATATTTCAGTAGTGTTTTGTCGTGGTTTACCATGTCACAGTTACATTCTCTTGATTTTTCAAAGTTCATTTTGAATTTCTTTCGTGAAATGCAAGAGTTGGAATATTTCAGTAGTGTTTTGTCGTGGTTTACCTTGTCACAGTTACATTCTCTTGATTTTTCAAAGTTTATTTTGGATTTCTTTCCTTGAAATGCAAGAGTTGGAATATTTCAGTAGTGTTTTGTCGTGGTTTACCGTGTCACAGTTACATTCCCTAGATTTTTCAAAGTTCATTTTGGATTTTTACATTCTCTTGATTTTTCAAAGTTCATTTTGAATTTCTTTCATTGAAATGCAAGAGTTGGATTATTTCAGTAGTGTTTTGTCGTGGTTTACCTTGTCACAGTTACATTCTCTTAATTTTTCAAAGTTCATTTTGAATTTCTTTCGTTGAAATCCAAGAGTTGGAATATTTCAGTAGTGTCTTCTTGTGCTTTACCTTGTCACAGTTACATTCTCTTGATTTTTCAAAGTTCATTTTGGATTTCTTTCGTTGAAATGCAAGAGTTTGAATATTTCAGTAGTGTTTTGCTGTGCTTTACCTTGTCACAGTTACATTCTCTTGATTTTTCAAAGTTCATTTTGAATTTCTTTCGTGAAATGCAAGAGTTGGAATATTTCAGTAGTGTTTTGTCGTTGTTTACTATGTCACAGTTACATTCTCTTGATTTTTCAAAGTTCATTTTGAATTTCTTTTCGTGAAATGCAAGAGTTGGAATATTTCAGTAGTGTTTTATCGTGGTTTACCTTGTCACAGTTACATTCTCTTGATTTTTCAAAGTTCATTTTGGATTTCTTTCCTTGAAATGCAAGAGTTGGAATATTTCAGTAGTGTTTTCTTATGGTTTACCTTGTCACAGTTACATTCTCTTGATTTTTCAAAGTTCATTTTGGATTTCTTTCCTTGAAATGCAAGAGTTGGAATATTTCAGTAGTGTTTTGTCATGGTTTACCTTGTCACAGTTACATTCTCTTGATTTTTCAAAGTTCATTTTGGATTTTTACATTCTCTTGATTTTTCAAAGTTCATTTTGAATTTCTTTCGTGAAATTCAAGAGTTGGAATATTTCAGTAGTGTTTTGTCGTGGTTTACCATGTCAGAGTTTCATTCTCTTGATTTTTCAAAGTTCATTTTGCATTTCTTTCGTGAAATGCAAGAGTTGGAATATTTCAGTCGTGTTTTGTCGTGGTTTATCTTGTCACAGTTACATTCTCTTGATTTTTCAAAGTTCATTTTTGGATTTCTTTCGTTGAAATGCAAGAGTTGGAATATTTCAGTAGTGTTTTGTTATGGTTTACCTTGTCATAGTTACATTCTCTTTACTTTTCAAAGTTCATTTTGGATCTCTATCCTTGAAATGCAAGAGTTGGAATATTTCAGTAGGGTTTTGTCGTGGTTTACCTTGTCACAGTTACATTCTCTTGATTTTTCAAAGTTCATTTTGGATTTTTACATTCTCTTGATTTTTCAAAGAACATTTTGAATTTCTTTCGTTGAAATGCAAGAGTTGGAATATTTCAGTAGTGTTTTGTCATAGTTTACCTTGTCACAGTTACATTCTCTTGATTTTTCAAAGTTCATTTTGAATTTCTTTCATTGAAATGCAACAGTTGGAATATTTCAGTAGTGTTTTGTCGTGGTTTACCATATCACAGTTACATTCTCTTGATTTTTCAAAGTTCATTTTGGATTTCTTTCGTTGAAATGCAAGAGTTGGAATATTTCAGTAGTGTTTTGTCATGGTTTACCATGTCACAGTTACATTCTCATGATTTTGCAGTTCATTTTGAATTTCTTTCATTGAAATGCAAGAGTTGGATTATTTCAGTAGTGTTTTGTTGTGGTTTACCTTTTCACACTTACATTCTCTTGATTTTTCAAATTTCATTTTGGATTTCTTTCGTTGAAATGCAAGACTTGGAATATTTCAGTAGTGTTTTGTCATGGTTTACCTTGTCACAGTTACATTCTCTTAATTTTTCAAAGTTCATTTTGAATTTCTTTCGTTGAAATCCAAGAGTTTGAATATTTCAGTAGTGTCTTGTCGTGGTTTACCTTGTCACAGTTACATTCTCTTAATTTTTCAAAGTTCATTTTGAATTTCTTTCGTTGAAATGCAAGAGTTGGAATATTTCAGTAGTGTTTTGCTGTGCTTTACCTTGTCACACTTACATTCTCTTGATTTTTCAAAGTTGATTTTGAATTTCTTTCATTGAAATGCAAGAGTTGAAATATTTCAGTGATGTTTTATCGTGGTTTACCTTGTCACAGTTACGTTCTCTTGATTTTTTAAAGTTCATTTGAATTTCACTCATTGAAATACAAGAGTTGGACTATTTCAGTAGTGTTTTGTTGTGGTTTACCTAGTCACTGTTACATTCTCTTGATTTTCAAAGTTCAATTTGGATTTCTTTCATTGAAATGCAAGAGTTGGAATATTTCAGTAGTGTTTTGATTAAGTCAGGTTAGGTTAAGTTAGGTTAGGTTAGCCTACCTACGCGCGCGTACGTAGGCTAACCTAACTTAACCTAACCTAACCTAACTTAATCAAAACACTACTGAAATATTCCAACTCTTGCATTTCAATGAAAGAAATTCAAAATGAACTTTGAAAAATCAAGAGAATGTAACTGTGACAAGGTAAACCATGACAAAATACTACTGAAATATTCCAACTCTTGCATTTCAACGAAAGAAATCCAAAATGAACTTTGAAAAATCAAGAGAATGTAACTGTGACAAGGTAAACCACGACAAAACATCACTGAAATATTCCAACTCTTGCATTTCAATGAAAGAAATTCAAAATGAACTTTGAAAAATCAAGAGAATGTAACTGTGGCAAGGTAAACCATGACAAAATACTACTGAAATATTCCAACTCTTGCATTTCAACGAAAGAAATCAAAATGAACTTTGAAAAATCAAGAGAATGTAACTGTGACAAGGTAAACCATAACAAAACCCTATGGAAATATTCCAACTCTTGCATTTCAAAGAAAGAAACCCAAAATGAACTTCAAAAAAATCAAGAGAATGTAACTGTGACAAGGTAAACCACGACAAAACACTACTGAAATATTCCAACTCTTGCATTTCAAGGAAAGAAATCCAAAATGAACTTTGAAAAATCAAGAGAATGTAACTCTGACAAGGTAAACCATGACAAAACACTACTGAAATATTCCAACTCATGCATTTCAATGAAAGAAATCCAAAATGAACTTTGAAAAATCAAGAGAATGTAACTGTGACAAGGTAAACCACGCCAAAACACTACTGAAATATTCCAAATCTTGCATTTCACGAAAAAAATCCAAAATGAACTTTGAAAAATCAAGAGAATGTAACTGTGACAAGGTAAGCAGAACAAAAAACTACTGAAATATTCCAACTCTTGCATTTCAACGAAGGAAATCCAAAATGAACTTTGAAAAATCAAGAGAATGTAACTTTGACAAGGTAAAGCACAACAAAACATATTTCAAAAAAGAAATCCACAATGAACTTTGAAAAATCAAGAGAGTGTAACTGTGACACGGTAAACCATGACAAAACACTACTGAAATATTCCAACTCTTGCATTTCAACAAAAGAAATTCAAGATGAACTTTGAAAAAATCAAGAGAATGTCACTGTGACAAGGTAAACCACGACAAAATACTACTGAAATATTCCAACTCTTGCATTTCACGAAAGAAATTCAAAATTAACTTTGAAAAATCAAGAGAATGTAACTGTGACAAGGTAAAGCACGACAAGATACTACTGAAATATTCCAACTCTTGAATATCAATGAAAGAAATTCAAAACGAACTCTGAAAAATCAAGAGAATGTAACTGTGACAAGGTAAAGCACAACAAAACACTACTGAAATATTCCAACTCTTGCATTTCAACGAAAGAAATTCCAAATGAACTTTGAAAAATTAAGAGAATGTAACTGTGACAAGGTAAACCACGACAAGACACTACTGAAATATTCCAACTCTTGCATTTCAACGAAAGAAATTCAAAATGAACTTTGAAAAATTAAGAGAATGTAACTGTGACAAGGTAAACCATGACAAAACACTACTCATATATTCCAACTCTTGCATTTCAACGAAAGAAATCCAAAATGAACTTTGAAAAATCAAGAGAAAGTAAGTGTGACAAGGTAAACCACAACAAAACACTACTGAAATAATCCAACTCTTGCATTTCAATGAAAGAAATTCAAATAAACTTTGAAAAAATTAAGAGAATGTAACTTTGACAAGATAAACCACGACAAAACACTACTGAATTTAAGTATGTTTCATCTCATTCGAAGACATGTAAAAAAAGGTTGAAAAAAATATATCATGTTAAAAAAAAATTCAAAAAATGGGGAGGGGGCCAAAAAGTTGGTGGGAGGGGGTGCCCTTCGAGTTTGAGGATAGGGGACCTTTGGGGAGTTGATGTCTCTGCTGTTTAGGGTCGTTGGTGCTTATGATCCCTGATGGTTCGTACTCACATACACCTTACTACTTGATTTGCAAGGATTTCTAAGGTTTGTTCTGAATTTCATTATTAAAATTCTTTTCTTGCCATCTACATCTCTCTTAGTATCAACTTTTAAGTATACTATAACGTTAGACTCTATTTTAAACTGACAGCACTGTTCAAACGCCACTTGTGTATTATACAGAACACATCGAAGAAGTAAAGCTATCCATTATTAAAATTCTTTTTCTTGCCATCTACATCTCTCTTAGTATCAACTTTTTAGTATACTATAACGTTAGACACTATTTTTTAATTGACAACACTGTTCAAACGCCACTTGTGTATTATACGGAACACATCGAAGAAGTAAAGCTAGGTCAAGTCATAAGACCATTTTATCATCGTTAACCATTTCCATAGATTGATATTGTTCCAAATTTATAATAAATAAGGTATGAAACTAACATGCTCTTCAGGGCTACCTTAACTGCTAATCACTTTAACCCTTTTTTTCTCCATCTTCATACGATCCAATTCGCAAATTTTATCTAGCTCTGTTTTTTTTCCCTATTATTCAAATAAGATCGTTCGTATAGCCCATTTCGCGAATCCCTTATCCCTTTTTGCAAATGTCAATCAAACAATTCCGATTGTAGCATCCAATTTTTTAATAACAAACTACTCTCGAGTTAAGGCAGTTGTCCAAAAAATCAGAAATTAATATCGTTCGTATAGTCCAATTCGCAAATGCTAAACCCTTTTTCTTTTTCTCCACCTTCATACGATCCAATTCGCAAATGCTAAACCCTTTTTTTAGAGCTATGATCGCAATGAATGGTACTTGTTATCAGAAAAAAAAATGCCAATTGCCAAAAAAAAAAAATAAAAAAAATAAAACACGCCATGCTGAATGTGCTTCAAAAACCCATCTGGTTGAAAACATGTTTGTTATCGTTAACCATTTCCATAGATGGATATTGTTCCAAATTTATAATAAATATCTCGCTTTTTGCAATGTGCAGGAACCAGAGGGGAATCCCCGCTCGTACTGCTCACTTTTTTACAATGTGCAAGCAAATAGTATGGGAATTCCTATGCGTCTAAGCAAATAGCATGGTAATTCCTGTGTGTCTAAGCAAATAGCATGGTAATTCCTATGTGTCTAAGCAAATAGGATGGTAATTCCTATGTGTCTAAGCAAATAGCATGGTAATTCCTATACGTCTAGCAAAAGCAAATAGCATGGTAATTCCTATGTGTCTAAGCAAATAGCATGGTAATTCCCATGTGTCCAAGCAAATAGCATGGTATAGGAAGGAATATAGTGTCCCCAAATAGCATTGGAAGGAGCATAGCGTCCCCAAATAGCATGGGAGGGAACATAAACCCTTAGAATAGCATAGGAAGGAACATAAGCTCCTGGAATAGCATAGGAAGGAACATAAACCCTTAGAATAGCATAGGAAGGAACATAAACCCCTTAGAATAGCATAGGAATGAACATAAACCCTTAGAATAGCATAGGAAGGAACATAAACCCTTCGAATATCTTAGGAAGGAATATAAGCCCTTAGAATAGCATAGGAATGAACATAAGCCCTTAGAATAGCATAGGAAGGAACATAATCCACCCAAATCCATAAGTCCATGCTCTGGAAAGGCACCAAGGAACGTAAACCGAGCAAATAGCACAAGAAGGAATAAAACCCTTGGAATAGCATAGGAAGGAACATAGAACCTTAGAATAGCATAGGAAGGAACATAAACCCTTAGAATAGCATAGGAAGGAATATAAACCCTTAGAATAGCATAGGAAGGAAGATAGACCCTTAGAATAGCATAGGAAGGAACATAATCTACCCAAATAGCATAGGAAGGAACATAATCTACCCAAATAGCACAGGAAGAAACATAATCTACCAAAATTCCATATATACATGCTCTGGAAAGGTGCCTAGGAACGTAATCCACCCAAATAGCACAGGAAGGAACATAGAATCACCGTTTTAAACCTTCTTCATGATATTAAACCAATAGGAAGAAAATAGTAGTGGCTATACGTCTCCCCATATTCGATATATGCATTCTACTAATATATTTCAGGGATTCTTTTCGTAGGAATAAGTTTATTTTTAAATACTTTTAGAAACAAACTCTCCATAAAAAGAGCAATTAAATTGCATGAAAAATGAAGCAAAATACAGTAGATTTTAAACCGCAAGGATCCCTGGCAAAGGATCAATTTGTTTAGTCAATAATATATTTAATTATTATGCATTTAATCTTAAAAGAAATTCGAGCTCAAACCAAAATTACAGAAAGATTGCTTCCGTAGATTAAAACAGATGTAGACTTGTCTTTATGCAATTTCCTACGCCTTAAAATAGTTTATAGAAGGAGTAGAGATACTCAAAAATCAGCCTGCCTGCATAGATACCACGTTTGGATTTTATAACGGCCATTTAAATGTACCTCTTTCATAACAGGATAATTCTCCCCCTTGAACTTAAATCACTTATATATTCAGACATTAAAGAATAGCGAAAGAAAAACAAAGTTTGAACTTACTGTCCAGCTGTCAAATTAACCCTCTTTCTTTTTACTGTCCTATTCAACTAAATAAAATCCACAGGTTAAAAAACATTTCGTCGCAAGAGAATCTTATCAATTAGTTTATAATAAAAAAAAACTGGAAGTAAAAAAAGACTTGGACCAATATTCACCAACACTAAAAATAGAATTCTCATGACAATTGCTACACCGGCAGTATTTGCTTTTTATGCTGATTCTAAATATAGAAATTCTTTCAGTTTATTGTTACCCAGCCAAAACCAAAAATTAGAGAAAATTTGCCTGATTTTTGAAAAAAGGAACCCCCCCCCCAAAAAAAAGCAAGCGATCTTATTGAAAATTTCTTTATTAGATACATCATATCAGAGAACCCTACCGGAGAGATTTCATGCTCCAATCTTCAAAATGTGGAATTTCATCTTTTTTTCGAACAGTTCGTGGTAACGAACTGTAAGTAAGGAGTGACCCGGCTCAATAGTAACCGAAACTCTAAAAACTGGAATTTTGATACCCATAGATACATCAATAGAGTCAGATTTTTATGCTGATTTCAAATATATAAATTTCATTAAGTTTATTTTTACGCTCCTATCTGCAAAAATGTGGAATTTTGTATTTTTTGTCAGAAGAAAGATCACGGATGCGAGAGTTTATTGTTTTTTTTTGTTTTTTTTCCCAGGGTTGATCGTATCGATCCAGGTGTCCTAGAATATCATAAGAGGGCTCATTTGAATGGAAATTAAAAGTTCTAGTGCCCTTTTTAAGTGACAAAAGAATTGGAGGGCAACTTGGCCCCCTTCCCCGCTCATTTTTTTTTTTTTTTCCAAAGTCACCCAATAAAAATTTTGAGATAGCTATTTTATTCAGCATAGTCGAAAATCTAATAAATATGTCTTGAAGATAACTTAATCTCCCACAGTTCCCGGGGGAAGGGCTGGAAGTTATGAACTTTGCCCATTGTTTACATATAGTATTGGTTAATGGGAAGTATAAAGACGTTTCAGTAGGGATTGTTTTCTGATGGGGGTTAGAGGAGGGGGTTACGGGGGAGGATCCTTCCATGGAGGATGTTTCCTTAGGGGAAGGGACGTTTCTATGAAGAGGGCACCGGATTTCCCAGCATATATTAAAAAACGATCAGATATTAAATAGAAAAACTAGTTTTTTTTTCAACTGAAAGTAAGGAGCAATATTAAAACTTAAAACAAGCAGAAATTATTACGTATATGAGGGGTTTCGCCACCTAGTCAATACCTCGCACCATTTCCCCAAACACATCCAATCAAAATTTTGATATAACCACTTTGTTCAACGTAGTTGAAAGTTTTGGAAATTATATGTTTGAGCAGGACACTCCCTCTACAGTCTTCAGGGGCAAGGGTTATAAGTTATGTCCTGGGGGCATTTATGTTTCTTATGGAAGGAATTCTCATATAAACTTCAGAAAGGGCTCATTTGATTGGAAGTTGAAAGTTCTTGTTTACTTTTTAAACGTCAAAAGATATTCGAGGGTAGCTATCTCCCCAACCCAAACCTATTTTTCCCAAATGCACCCAATAAAATTTTTCTATTCTATCTATTCTAATTAACTGGCCTTTGTGAATCAGGGGTTTGTGATTCGAACAAAATTCGAACTTTAGCGTAAAGAGCAAGGTATCGAATAGGGGGGCAAACTCCCTAATATACGTAACAAAACATACGAAAATAGAAGTTCGCTACGTAAGTTAATTCGTAAGTTACGTCAGAACAAAATTTCGAGAAAGTCATTTAGCCAAAAAAGTAAAATTAATATGCAAATTTCGTTTTAATTATTCATGTACAGTGAGCCAAAATCTAAGCTGAATTAATTCAAAGACGTCAGAAATTAAATAAATAAAAAACAAGTTTTTTAACTGAAAGTAAGGAGTGACATTAAAACTTAAAACGAACAGAAATTATTCCGTATGTGAAAGAGGCTGTCCCCTCCTCAATACCTCGCTCTTTACGCTAAAGTTTGAATCTGTCACACAACTTCATTTGTTAAAACAATAAAAAACTTTAGCGTAAAGAGTAAGGTATTGAGGAGGGGACAGCCCCTTTGATATACGGAATAATTTTCCGTTCGTTTTAAGTTTTAACGTCGCTCCTTACTTTCAGTTAAAAAAACTTGTTTTTTTATTTTTTTTTTTTTTTTAGAAGAAACATCGTCGATGCATGTTTATTTGTTTTTTTCCCCAGGGGGGATTGTATCAAACCTAAGGTCCAAGATAATTGGGAGGAAGCTTATTCAAACATAAATTTAAAGCTCTTTTTTGAGTGACCGTACAGATTGGACCAGGGGAAAGTCTTGTTTTCTTGCTATTAATTAAAAAAAAAAAAACTTTCCGAAAAATAAGTTTTGCAAAGAAAAGTAAAGGCCATTTTAAACTTAAGCCCAGCAGATACAGATACCTTTTAAAATTTAAACTCAAAATGACCAGAAATTACTATTAAAGAATAAAAAAAACCCAAAACGAACAGAAATTAAATAAACAATCATAGCAAAAACATACAACAAGTAATAATATAAATGAATAAATCGATCTTAAAGCGAGTAAAAGTCTAAAACCTACTGGATCATTGGCGCTTTACTGAAACTCAATTTTATGACAAATATTTTCTTTTGTACTTAATATTGAAAATAAACATTAAAATTATAGTAACATTTTGAACTGATGAGCTTTCAGCAATTAATATCATTTATACATCAAATATTCAGTTTAATTTATTAGCTCTTTTTAAAGTTGTTAAAGACGAAAATAGTTTCATTACAAACAAGTGTTTGGATACTGCCTCCTTTCCTAACTATAAATAAAAACCAAAAGCCTACCGCGTCATTGGCGCTTAACTGAAAATGAATTATATTACAAATATTTTCTTTTCCAGTTCTTGCAGCATTGAAAATAAAAATACAATTACAGTGAAATAAATTCTTAAACTGATGGATCTTTCAACAATTAATATCATTATACATCAAATATTCAATTTGATGTTGTCTACTTTCCAAGACTGTTCAAGACACATATAGTTTTCAGTAAAGCGCCAATGACGCAGTAGGTTTTAGACTTTTACAGTGAGAGAAGGAGGTCATACCCAAACTCTTGTTTGTAGTGATTTTTTTCGTTTCAAGCTTGATTTGCATATTCAATTTAAGTTTCACTCGTTTTGAGATTTATATATTAATTTATGTTAATATCTATTGTATGTTTGTTTGCATTGATTGTTTATTTAATTTCTGTTCGTTTTAAGTTTCATTTATACTTCAATAGGAAAATATTTTTTTCGTTTTAAGCTTGATTTTCATGTTCAATCTAAGCATTACTCGCTTTAAGATCTATTTATTCATTTATATTATTACTTGTTGTATGTTTTTGCTATGATTGTTTATTTTATTTCTGTTCGTTTTGGGTTTCATTTATTCTTTAACAGTAACTTCTGGTCGTTTTGATTTTGAATTTTAAAAGGTATTTGTATCTGCTGAGCTTAAGTTTAAAATGGCCTTTACTTTTCTTTGAAAAACCTATTTTTTCGGAAAGTTTTTTTAATTAATTTTTGTTCGTTTTTGTTTGCAAAAAAAATTCAAGTTTTTAAAAATTCCTTATTTCAAAATCAAACTCTTAAAAAAAAATCAAATATTCATCAAAGTATCAAAACAGGTATCAAAGTAACAATATCAAAGCGAAAAAAATGGGTTTGTGCCAACCTCGGAGTTTTTATTATCTGATTGTTGAACTATTCTTAACAAAATTGCTATCTCAAAAATTTTTATCGAATGGGTTTGGGAAAAAGGACGGGTGGACACTAATTAAGCCTCGGTCTCTTTTGACTCTTTAAAAGTGAACTAGAACTTTCTATTTTCAATCAAATGAGCCCTCACTGAAGTTTATACAAGTATTTCTTCTATAAGAAGCATATATATCCCCAGAGTATAACTTACAACGCCTGTCCCTGGGCCCTGGGGGGTTGTATCGACCCTGGAGTTTTAATATCTGACGGTTGAACAAATTTTTAACAAAATGGTCACCTCAAATTTTTATTGTATGGGTTTATCCATCCAATACACCCAAATACGTGGAGGGGGAAGGGGCTAGTTGCCCTCCCATCTTTTTTTCACTCTGAGGAAATGAACTACAGCTTTTAATTTCCATTCAAATGACCCCCCTCTGAAGTTTATACGAGCATCGCTTTCATACGAGCCACATACGGCCCCAGGACGTAGCTTACAATGCCTGCCCCCCAGGCCCTGGGCGGATGTGTCGACACCGGAGGTTTTGTTATCTAACCTTTAAACTATTTTGAAAAAATGGCTCTCTCAAAGTTCTTCTTGGATGGGAGTGTCGGGGGAGGCTAGCTGCCCTACAGTCACTTTTGACAATTAAAAAGTGAATTACAACTTTCAATTTCCAATCAAATGAGCCCTCTAGGAAGTTTATACGAGCACCCCTCCCATAACAACCATATATGCCCCCAGGGCATAACATACAATGCCTGCCCCCCGGGCCCAGGGGGGATGTGTCGACACCAATTTTTTGTTATCTGACCTTTGAACAGTTTTGAAAAATGGCTCTCTCAAAGTTCTTAGAAAATAGGGCATGGAGAGGGGGGCTAGTTGCCCTCCGATCTTTTTTGAATCTTAAAAAGTGAACGAGAACTTTCAATTTCCAATCATACGAGCCCCCCGAAGTTTATACGAGCATACCTTCCATAAGAATTATATATGCCCCCAGAGAAATACTTACAACGTTTTCCCTGGGCCCTGTGGGGGGGGGGGGTTGTGTCGACACAGGAGTTTTTCTTATCTGACCTTTGAACTATTTTTAACGAAATGGCCATACGTAAAGGAGTTTTTGTTATATGATCTTTGAACTATTTTTAACAAAATGGCTACCTCAAATTTTTTATCAGATATATTTGGAGAAAAGGGCTTGGGGCGGGCAGTTGCCCTCCGATCACTTTTGACTCTTAAAAAAGGCATTAGAACTCTCTATTTCCAATCGAATGAGCCCCCTTGAAGTTTATACGACGACCCCTTCTATATGAAGTGCCTCTGGGAAAAAAATAAACGAAAATGTGGAGGGAGGCTAGCTGCCCTCTAATCACTTTTGACTCTTAAAAAGTGAATTACAACTTTCAATTTCCAATCAAATGAGCCCTCTAGGAAGTTTATATGAGCATCCCTTCCATAACAACCATATGTGCCCCCAGGGCATAGCTTACAAACGCCTACCCCGGGGCCCTGGGGGCTGTGTCGACACCAGAATTTTTGTTATCAGGACTTTAAACTATTTTTAACAAAATGTCTATCTAAAATTTTGTATCTGATACATTTAGGGCGTGGAGGGGGGGGCTAGTTGCCCTCCGATCTCTTTTGACTCTTAAAAAGTGAACAATAACTTTCAATTTCCAATCAAATGAGCCCTCTCCGAAGTTTATACGAGCATCCCTTCCATAAGAAACTATATATGCCCCTAGAGCATTACTCATGACGCCTGCATCGGGCCCTGGCGGGTTCCGTCGACAAAGGGATTTTTCTTATCTGACTTTTGAACTATATTTAATGTAATGGCTATTATAAGAATTTTATCGGATGGGCTTAGGGAAAAAAGGATGTGGGGGGGGGCTAGTTGCCCTCATATATCTTTTGACTCTTAAAAACTGAACTAGAACTTTCAATTTCCAATCAAATGAGCCTCCTCTGAAGTTTATACGAGCATCCCTTTCATAAGAACCATAAACGCCCCCAGGACAACACTTACAATGCCTATCCCCGGGCCCTAGGGGAGTTTTTGTTATCTAATTTTTGAACAATTTCCAAAAAACTGGCTATCTAAAAATTTGTAGCGAATAGGTTTGGGGAAAAAAGAGTGTGGGTGGGGGCTAGTTGCCCTTAACTCTCTTGACTCTTAAAAAGTAAACTAGAACTTTCATTTTCCAATCAAATGAGCCCTCTGTGAAGTTTATACGAGCATCCCTTTCATAAGAACCATACAGGCCCTTAGGGCATAACTTAGAACGCCTTCCCCTGGGCCCTGGGGGGTTGTATTGACACCAGATTTTTTCTGATCCGACCTTTGAACTATTAAAAAAAAATATCTATCTCAAAATTTTCATCAGATGGGTTTGGAAAGCGAAGGCGTGTGGGGGGGGGGGGGTAGCTGCCCTCGGATCTCTTTTGAACATTAAAAATTGAGCTTGAACTTTCAATTTCCAATCAAATGAGACCTCTCTGAAGTTTATGCGAGCATCCCTTTCATGCAATCTATATATGCCCCAGGGCATAACTTAAAACGCCTGCCCCGGGCCTTGGGGGGTTGTGACGACACCTGATTTTTTGTTATCTGACTTTTGCGCAATTTTTAACTTAATGGCTATCTCAAAATTTTTATATGGATGCATTTGCGTAAAAAGGGACGTGGGGGGGGCTAGTTGCCCTCCGATCTCTTTTGAGTCTTAAAAACTGAACTAGAACTTTCAATTTCTGATCAAATGAGCCATCTCTGAAGTTTTTAAGAGCATCCCTTCAATAAGAACCATATATTCCCTCAGGGCATACTTACAACACCTGCCCTCGGGTCCTGGCGGGCTGTGTCGACCCCGGAGTTTTCGTTTTATGGTCTTTGAACTATTTTTAAGAAAAACCTATCTAAAAGTTCTTATCAGATGGGTTTGAGGAAAAAAGGGCGTGGAGGGGGGGGGGCTAGGTGCCCTCCAATCTCTTTTGACTCTTATATGCCACCAGGTCAAAACTTACAACGCCAGCCCCCGGGCCCTAGGGGGCTGTGTCAACACCGGAATTTTGTTATATGATCTTTGAACTATTTTTAACAAAATAGCTATCTTAAAATTTTATTGAATGCATTTTGGAAAAAAAAAGAGGTTGGGGACGGAGCTGGCTACCCTCCAATACCTTTTGACGCTTAAAAAGTAAACTAGAACTTTCAATTTCAAATCAAATGAGCCCTCTCTGTAGTTTATATGAGCATTCCTTCCATAAGAACCATAAATACCCCCAGGGCATAACTTATAACCCTTGCCCCTTAAGACTGTAGAGGGAGTGTCCTGCTCAAACTTATAATTTCCAGAACTTTCAACTATGTTGAACAAAATGGATATATCAAAATTTTGATTGGATGTGTTTGGGGAAATGGTGGGCGTGGAAGGGGTGTCAGTTGCCTTAGAATCACTTTCGACTATTAAAAAAAGGAACTAGCCATTTAAATTTCCAATCGAATTAGCCCTTTCTGTTTCTACGACAATGCTGTCTCTACAAAACCTTGGGCCCTGCCCCCCGGGCCCTGGGGGGATGTGTCGACACCGGATTTTTTGTTATCTGACCTTTGAACTATTTTGAAAAAATGGCTCTCTCAAAAGTTCTTATCGGATGGGTTTGAGGAAAATAGGGCGTAGAGACGGGGGCTAGTTGCCCTCCGATCTCTTTTGACTCTTAAAAAGTGAACGAGAACTTCCAATTTTCCAATCATATGAGCCCTCCGAAGTTTATACGAGCATACCTTCCATAAAAACCCATATATACCCCCAGAGCAATACTTACAACGTCTTCCCCAGGCCCTAGGAGGGAGGGTGTGTTGTGTCGACACAGGAGTTTTCTTATCTGACCTTAGAACTATTTTTAACGAAATGGCCATACGTAAGGAGTTTTTGTTGTATGATCTTTGAACTATTTTAAACAAAATGGCTACCTCAAATTTTTTATCTGAGAAGCTAATTGATTTAAAAAGTATGAATAGATGTATTTTAGGCTTTCCAGTTGTATAAGAAGTAATGCCACACGGTGGCAGTACTGGATTCGACCAAGTTGATTCGCTTCATTTGTGATGAGTTTAGGCTACGTTTGGCGATCTGTAATTCCGTATCAGCTATAATGAGGGGGAGGATGAGTCATTGTTTAGGTGGGGGTAGGGTAGATTCCTAAAAATTTACATTTTAATGGACAAACTGCTTACTCTTCACGAGGCTTCAGATAAATGTTGAAAGAGGTAGAGAGAGTAGGAATTAATTAAATTTTTTCTCTATACAGCTAAAATGTTACATTCCCATTTCTACCAGTACAGAGGTGGAAAAGGCAAGGCAGGTCATCCATCCCCACCCAGGAAATTTTCTTTGGGGTGGCAAATACTGTAAGGAACTTAGTTTTCAGCAATTTTAAATGGTGTTATTTTCTTTTTTCTATTTATATGAAGTATTTTAATGTATTAAATAAACGTATGTAATGAATTTATCGATAAGAAAATCCTATTGTAGAGGTTGTGATGGCTTGACTTATCTAGAAGATCAAAAGTCTCATAGAATTTCTGTTCATAACAAACCATAATACTCCTTTTCATCCAACCGAAATTCTTTTGCAGTAATATTAACAAGGACTTTTTACCAAAATTACTATTCATCGCCAATTTTTAAGTATATTCAAATTTTATCCAATATTCAAATTACAAATTTAAATGCAGGACGGTACTAATCAATGTACAATTATTGGTTACACATTTAAAAGCAACTAACCAGGGATTTAAGGGACAGGTACCTCAACACTTCACTCTTTACGCTAAAATTTAAATTTTTTTCCGAATTCTTTGAAAAAACAACTCCTAAACACAAGGGTCATTTAATTAGAACAATAAGTAAATTTTTTTCAAGTGCCGAAACATTGTAGCGTGAAGAGCAAGGTATTCAGGAGGAGGGCAAACCCCCCTCATAAACGTAATAATTTTTGTTCGTTTTATGTTTTAATGTTGCTCCTTACTTTTGAGTATAAAAAACTTCTTTTTTTTTATTTGATGAAGCTTAGAGACAAAAATTTTTCTAAAGGCAATGAAAAAAAGTATGCCAATTAAAGTAAAAGTGGGTAAAAATGGAAAACCAATTAATTTTGAAAAAATACTCAAAACAACAGCCTATTCAGAGAAACTAAGATATAAACCCCCAGCATTCAGTTCTGTTGAGCAATGCTGAAGCATTGGACGGATATTTTTTTTAACAATATCGACAGTTTTGAACTTGGTTATCAAACACCACAATATTTTGGTGTTTGATAACCTTTCTTTATATGTCTTGCTTTCTCTTTACCGGTTCAATTCTACGCGTGGAGATGTTCAGGGTAATTGTCGGGGATAAATTTTTGCTAGGATTGAATAGTCCAGAGGATATTTTTATGGGGAGGGGGATTTTTCCGTGGAGGTGGAGCCAGGTATCCTGGCGTTGTTGTTTAAAAAACGATCAAAAATTTGAAAAAAACAAGTTTTTTCAACTGAAAGTAAGGAGTAACATTAAAACTTAAAACGAACAGAAATTATTACGTATATGAAGGGGATTGCCCCCTCCTCAACACCTCCCTCTTTACCCTAAAGTTTAAATTTTGTCCGCATTCTTTAAGAACGACCCCTGAAACACAAGGGTCGTTTAATTAGAACAACAAGTAACTATTTTTTTTAAGTGCCGAAAAACTATACCGTGAAGAGCGAGGTGTTTAAGAGGGGGGGCAACCCCTCTCATATACGTAATAATTTCTTTTCGTTTTAAGTTTTAATCTTGCTCCTTACTTTTAGTTGATTTTTTTTTTTTATTTAATGAAGCTTAGAGACAAACATTTTTTAAAGGCAATGGAAAAAGTATGTCAAGTAAAGTAAAAGTATATAAAAAAAAAAAAAGTAAATAATTACAAAAAAATATACAAAACAATAGCCTCCTTACAAAAACTAAGATATAAACTCCCAGCATTCAGTTCTGTTGAGCAATGCCGAAGCTTTGGACGGATATTTTTAAACAATATCGACAGTTTTGAAGTGGTTATCAAACACCAAAATATTTAATAGGCCCGTTTTTTAGCACTAAGATCTTACATATAAGATCTTACATCTTTCTTCAAAGATTATCGTTTTTTAACTCATCTTTCTTCTAAGATCTTACAGCTCACTGATGTTAGCAAAAAGTATGAAGATCGCCACTGTTTTGCCATATAGAACAATGATGAGAGAACTTTGATGATCTACTCATCATAGTTCTCAGACCGCTGATCAGAGCAGAATGATGAAAGACGTTTGCACAAAAAAACGACCAAAGATGTAAGATCTTTGTTCAAAGATTTCACTTTTAAGCGTTTTCTGACAAAAGATGTAAGATCTTAGCACATTGATGAGTGAAAAACAGGCCTAATGTCTCTAGACTCAGTGTTTATAAAAAAGTAACGCATTATCAAAGCAGTTTGTTCAAAGTAAAACATTAAAACTAAGATTAAGAAAATCAAGTAAAAATTTGGAATTCAATATTTTAATTTAATTTTGAACACAAAAAGCCAGCATATTTGACACCTTTATACTTCTTAACTGTAAAAATTAAATCTTTTTCGAAGTGACAAATAGATAAATATAATCACTCCTGAAAAAAAAATCCTAATAAAACACTCTTAATAAAACACAAAAAACGTATCCGCTTAGGGGAAAAAAATACAGAAATTCTTAGCATTCCGTCCAGGGGAAACATTTCTAATTATAGTGGCTTCACATATCAGCTCATGGATAATCTGGCGATCCAAGCAAAAGTTGACGGCATATTTCTACCGAAATTGCTCCTTATTAAGTTGTTTCCCTTGTGTTTTCTTTAATTAAATATTAAAATAAAAAATAAAAAACGTTATTTTTATACTATATAAATAAACCAAACGTTATTACAACGTTATTACAACGTTATAAATAAACAAACGTTATATGTATAAATAAATAAACGTTATTTTATATAATAAAACAATATTATAATTAAAAAATAAAAAACGAACTTTCTTGTGTACTAATAACTGCCCTGATTACTAATAAACAAATATATATTTAAGATCACCATAAAAAGCTGATTCTTGATTGAGTATTACCAACAGTTAGGCTCTTACACTTTCATTATAGGGTCTAAATCTATTGGCAGGCAGTCAACAATGGGGAAACACACATTTTTCCAATGTTTTTTTTTCATATTCTTCTTTTTTTTTTCTTTTGGTTTACTTATAATTACTTTATAGTCCCAAATTTCCAGGGGGGCATGGCCCCCTCCCCCTGCCGGTGCTCATGATGTTGAGCCTCATCCCGCCAGTTATACGGCAATCCAATGACTAATTCAGTATTGTTCTAAACCATATGTTTTGCAATGAAATTGCATGAAAAAACAGTTTTCAGTCAAAACCAAGTTCCTGCACTTTCACTGTCTTATTTGCTTTCTGCTCTCTCCGTAACGCGCCGAATAAAAATGGGACTATAGGGTTAATCTAAAGCTCAAATTTCGGAAGAGTAACTACCTCCGGGAAGTTATGATGTTGGTAGACTCCAGGATGAGAAGTTGAGATAAACTTTCCAGAACAGTTGAATACTAAACTTGAGAGTTTAAAAATTTGATAATGTGGAAGATGGTTGGAATAATTTTAGAAAAATAATTTGTGAAGTTGCTGAAGGGGTCATAGCGAAGACAGTTAGGGACTGCAGCTAAGAATATTAGTGAAAAAGCTTTATGTTTAATAAGAAAGGAGAAAGGACTTGTACAATAATTATCTGAGTGATAGATCATATGAAAACAAAAGGAATGTAAAGAAAGTGGAGAAAGCATTGAAATATGAATTAAGGAGGTGTGAAGTGGAGGTCATGGATAAAATTGCCGAGGATCCGGAAGATGCAGCTAGACGGCATAATAGTAAAATATTGTACTGGCATGTCAATAAATTGAGAGGGAGCAGTCAATTTGGCCTTTTTTTAGTTAAAGATAGGAATGGGACCACAATTAGCGATAAAGAAAGAATTAAAGAGAGAGATGGGCAGAACATTTGAGAATTTGGTAAACCAAGATAGAGTTGCAGGAAAAGATATAGAGGAAAATGAAAAAGCTTGTGATACCTTGGATGTGAAGGAAGCTTTTTTTTGCGAGGAAGAATTAACGGCAGTACTAAAAGGATTAAAAAATAATAAGGCTCCAGGTGCTGATAAAGGTAGTAAATGAGTTTCTTAAATATGGTGGCTCTGAGGTTAGAAATAAGTTACTGAAGATTATGAATATGATTTTTGAAAAAAAGGGGAAGTACCAAATGATTTTAGGCAAACATTAATTCAGCCACTTTATAAGAAAGCATGTTAAAGCCACTAAATTAAGTCATTTTTTTAAGCATGGTTGTGTTCTATCCTCTTTATATGAATTACGAGGCATGTTTTTTAAGTAAGTACCGTTTTGCGATTCCGCCGCCGCAGCGCTACGGTTGGCGTTCTGTGCATGCGCGTTGGTTATCTACATCTCTTGTCTACGCACTGACGCCATTACAGTCTGATTCTTCATTGTATACGTTGTTTACTGAGTGTTAAGATGCCTCCGACAATCGTGATTCCCGCCGAATCTGAAGTACGGGCTGTTATTTCGATTTCTTAGTGCTAAAGGCGTAAAATCGATCCATATTCATCGTGAGATCTGTCAAGTTTACGGACAATACATTATGAGTGATGGAATGGTAAGGAAATGGGTGAAAGCATTTAAAGATGGCCGCACAAATGTGCATGATGAAGAACCGAGTGGACGTCCTTCGGTCTTTAATGAAGAGTCTCTTTAATGAAGATTTGGTGCAGAAAGTGGAAGAAAATGTGAGAGAAAACAGACGCTTTACAATTTCATCAATATGCGACTGGTTTCCTCAATATTCTCGTAGTGTCTTGTATTGCATTGTGTTGCATTGCGTCTTCAAGACGATAACGAAGTCAAAACAGTTGTGATACAGTGGTTAACAAGTCAGGCGGCAGAATTTTATGAGGAGGTATTCAAAAACCGGTGCCACGTTATGACAAGTGCCTCAATATTCACGGAAATTATGTAGAAAAGTAGATTAAGGTACAAGCTTTCATGTAAAAATAAAATTATTGCGATATCTTTGCACGTCTTTTTTTAATTCCAAAACGGTACTTACTAAAAAAACATGCCTCGTATTTTGATGGACTTTGTATGAAGGAGCACAGGAAAGGCAATGGGAGACCACGGAATCAAATGGGGAGAAAAAATCTCCTGGACTTGGATTATGCTGATGATTTAAGCATTTTAGAGGAAATTGTGAGCAAAACGAATGAACTTTTAGAGGTTTCGCGAGTTTAGAGGTGCTAGAATAGGTTTGAAAATTAATGTTAAAAAGACTAAGTCACTAAGGCTAGGAATAAGTGAAGATGAAAAGGTAACATTGGATAATGAAAAGATTGATCAAGTGGGCAGCTTCACTTACCTTGGTAGTATTATTAGTAAAAATGGTGGGAGCAGTGAAGATGTTAAAAGTAGCATAGCCAAGGCTCAGGGTGTTTTTTCACAATTAAAAACAGTTTTAAAATAATAGAAAGATAAGTCTGCAAACCAAGATTAGAATATTAGAAGTGATGACAGTAGTCAAATATGACTCTGAAGCATGGGCGCTTCGAAAAAGCGGATGAAGATTGCTAGGATGTTTTCCAGAGAAATTGCTTAAGGATTGTTCTGGGTACCCGGCTGACTGACCGTATGTCAAACAACAGGCTGTACGAAAAATGTGGTTCAATACGCTCTCTCTAGGGCTATAATGAAAGAAAGGTTGAGATGGCTAGGGCACGTTGTGCGGATGAAGGATGAAAGATTGCCAAAGATTATTCTTTTCGGTCAACCGTCTAGAGCTAAACGGAAAACAGGTCGTCCTCGTCTGAGGTACGAGGACGTCATAAAGAAATATTTAAAGAAAATGGAAACTTCGTGGGAGGGTGTAAAAAGGGAGGTTTTAAATATATTGGGGTGGAGAAGGAGCGTGCGTAGCTGTGTTGGCATCAGGCGGCTTAGTGCTGCGGTGAGTTGTTAGTAATAGTAGTAGTAGTAGTAGTAGTAGTAGAAGAGCCTATTAAAGTACTACGCCGAAACCTTACGATATTCACTATGATTTGTAAATTTCGTTTATCACATTCACAATTAAATCAGCAATAAAAATTGAATCTTAGCCAAACACATGAAATTAGTTTCCTGATTGTTATTTTTATTTCACTGGTATAAATTAAATTAATGGAAATTTTGATCTTATTTTCTTATTTTGCTTTTTCGCTAAAAAAATATTTTATAACTTTGTTTTCAAAGCTACAAATTTTAAGCTGTTTGCACATTCTGTCAATTTGAAAAGATCGATTGATAGCATAACCTGTGGTCAGATTATGGGTTTGAGAGTGTAAGTTATTATTCAATTGTTAATGAAAATTAGGTTCTCACGATCGGATTGTTAATTAAAAAAGTTACAATGTTTGTACGTTGAACAAGTTTAACGTAAATGGGACTATTACGTTAGCAAAAAAAAAAAAAAAAAAAAAAAAAAAAAAAAAAAAAAAAAAAAAAAACAAAAAAATCAGAGAATCCCATTTTAGAGGTTAACGCCCTTAAATGCAAAGTTTGGAATTGTAGAAACACAGGGAACTTACTCAAGACAGTGAAACTTGTTCAGACCTTAAAAATATCTCGGCTAGTTACGGAGGGAGGGAGATATTTTAAAGGGTGCATTTTAATTCCAAAACGTCCCAACTCTCATTGAGTCTTCAGATAAATGCAGAATTACTTCTAATGGCGAGACGAGGAGAGGGTGGAGGTTAGATATTGATGTGTAACCCCAGGGCTATATTCAGGACTTGTTTTTTTTCAGGGTAGGGGGGGATACAAAAAATTCAAAGGAAGCATAAAAAATGTGAAAGTGATATTGGTATTTAATTATTTTTGATTTCTAAGAATATTTCTGGTCTACGCTGTTATGATGAAAGTAAAGAGTAACCCTAAACCCCAAAATGGTCAAAATTTACTTCTTATAGGAGGAGGACTGCCCTTTCCTCATCCCATCTCTACCTCATGATCGTATAAACTTTGGACGATGATCATTCGATCAGAAATGGAGAGTTCTATTCCTTTTCTTATAAGTCAAAAGTGATTGGAGACCAACCAACCGCAGGCTGGTCTCAAATCATTCAAACCCTAAAATTGGTTTGAGCAGGTTAGAGACATATTAACCCCAAATGAGTAGAATTTATTCATAATAGCAGGGGAACTGCCCCTCTTCATCCCACCTCCACCTCATGGTCGTAGAAACTTAAGAGGATGCTCGTTTGATCAGAAATTGGGAGTTCTATTTCAATTCTTATAAGTCGAAAGTGATTGAAGACCATCTAGCCATAGGGGGGTATTTTCCAGGGGTGTTTTCCACGGGAGTGGGGGAGAGGAGTATTTTTTCTTGGGTATTTTTTCCGCGGGGAGCGGGGGGTATTTTCTTCGAGGGGTTATTTTCAGGGAAGGGGTATTTTCCGGGGTATTTTCTCACGGGAGGGGGGGGGGGTATTTTTCAGGAAGTAAATACCTAGACAATTGAAATTTTATGCCCCCCTAAAATCTCTGATTGAACAAATTGAAAAGGAGAGATAGAGGGGGAAAAGAGAAGGGAGGAGAGAACTAACTCTCTAGGCATTTTCTTTCAACACATTTGGTAAGAATCTCCCGAATGGGGGCAGCGTACATAATTTGGGGAAGAGCAATTGAACTGAAATGAGCAAACGAACGACCGTCACTTCTTTTTGTAAAATGAATGGTCGGAGATATTTTAAAAGGAGGCTTATTTTATGAAGTCGATATTTCTAGTGTCCTTTCAAAGGCTGAAAGTAACTGGAGGATAACCTGTCCCCTCGTGTATCCTCGTGTATTTCTTACCATTGGCTTAGAAATTTTTAAGGCTTAACTTGCCCCTTGCTCCCACCTCAAGTCAGCAGTAGACTTCGGGAAAGGGGGCCCACCTAGAGTCAGCAATAGGCTTCAGGAATTACAGATTGTATAATTTTGTCCAAAAAACCTAGCCCGTGAACTTACAACCTATTGACAAAAATTAATTGTACGTTGCAGTCGTCTTTGGCTGGGTACAAACACTGTAAATTTCAAGCTATTTGGAGTTTGTTTTTTTTTTTTCTCAAGCATCAACATATTCTAGGGCTAAAAAGTTCAGTTTGGATTGTGAAGACCAGGGTGTGTTCTTCTATTTTGTAAATATTGATCAAAAATATTCCAATACTAATTATATCTGTGCTGACCAAAAATGTTCCAAATGAGGTAGTTCTTTTTCGTCTGGGTTGATCAAAACATTTTGAATCTGACAATTCCTTTTGAGCTTGGTTAATCAATTATATTCCAAGGTCATTAATCTTTTTTGGTCTAGCTCTAGGATAATCTAAAATATTCTGAGTCAAATAACCATGTCAAATAACCATGCCTCTAGGGTAACAATCCCACCATCATCTCCTGGAGCAAGGGCTGTAAGTTAAGCTAGTTACTCAATGTTGACACATAAGGTTCTTAAGGAAAAGATTTTGTATGAACATGGGTGGAGGTTGCTCATTCGATTGGAAATCAAAAGTTCAAATGCATTTTTTTAAAAGTTAAAAGTGATCGAAGGGCTTCCTCCCTTGTCCTCTTTTTTCCACAAATACATCCGATCGATAATTTTTGAGATGACTATTTTATTTAAAACAGTTCAAAGGTTAAATAACTATACCTCTAGGGTTCAGGATCCCTAGCCCCTTCTGTAATAAGGGCTGTAAGTTATGCAAGTTACCTATTGTTACATACAATGTGTTTTTTGTTTATCAAGAAAAGAAAGCATGTTTGATCCTATAAATAAAAAAAGCGTGGATCATTAAGGTCAAACCTTAGGGAAATGCCAAAAGGAATGCCAAACACAATCGAAAATATTTTTTCCTTTACTGGTTGTGAAAAGGAAATACACGCAATATTTACAATGGCTGATAGTATCAGCCGTCACATCGTCCAGAAAAAGTTTAGGAGCATCTTCAACTAAATCAAGAGGTACTATGTGCATCCAGTTTTAAAAGACGAAGTATCTGCAACGTGTCGAGAATGGCTGAGGGTATAAGGGTATGAAGTTTAATCTTTCAGGGCATGTTGAAGGAATGTTAAAAAAAGGTTGGAGTGCAACCAGTCCCTCTCCCATATCCTTTTTAGCTGCAATCTCTTGAAAGACATTTGATCAAAATTCGTTATCTAGATTCACAAAGGTCAAATATTTTTCAACACATATGCTTTATTATTAAACGTCCAGAAAAGGTCGGATTCATCTGAAAGAAAAGAGGAATAAATCAGCTTTAATGGTTTGTGACATCGAATCTTCTTTTTTTGGCGAAAATAAAACAAAGCTTTTTTTTTATGAATGATCTTGACAGGCGTTTATATCATAACTTTAAGAAACAATCAATTCCTAATAAGGTAGAACATTTAAAAATTCTAACTTGTGTTTTACCCAATGATATTGCCTTATATTTTTAGAATACTGAAAAACTGAGTTCACTGGTTCAGTTGCACGATGGTTCAGTTACGCGAGGGTTCAGTTGCACTGTGGTTCAGTTGCACGGTGGTTCAGTTGCACGGGTTCAGTTGCATGGGGGCTCAGTTACATGGGGATTCAGTTAAATGGAGTAGAGTTTGCATGGGGATTAGCTGCACGAGGTTTTAGTTAAATGGGGTTCAGTTGCCTGGTGGTTCAATTACACGAGGGTTCAGTTGCTCCGTGGTTCAGTTACGCAAGGGTTCACATGCACGGGGATTCGCCTACGCAGGGGTTCAGTTGCACGGTGGTTCAGTTGCACGGTGGTTCAGTTGCACAGTGGTTAAGCTACACAGTGGCTCAGTTACAGGGGTTTAATTGCATGAGGTTCAGTTACACGGTGGTTCAGCTACACGCACACCAACATGGGTGCCTTTTCCGCGGTGAATAATAGGTACTTCGGATTATTCAGGGCTTTTGATCCTTGGGTTACTTAGCTCATGTCATCAACAAAAGCATATTTATAATTATTTTGACTTTTCTTAGCAAAATGGCTATTCCAGCATTTGGATCCAATGCCATAGCGGGTAAACAGGTGTTCTAGCTAGTACATAGGAATGAGAAACTGAGTGATCATGGACCGAGTTTGTACCTCCTATTAAAGATATTTAAATCTCTTGAAAGATTTGGGTTTGAACAAAGTGCAACATACCCAGTTTCCTACTAGAATATTTTTTGTATAATAGACCAAGCATCAATCTGGTACACTTGATCTTGGGTTGCGTGGGTTATTTACCCCCTGGAGAAAAATTTTTTACACTTTTCAATCACTTAAGTTAACATAGTTATATTAAGATTTTTATCTGATGTTTTAGATGGTTAGAGGTGTCTGTGGATCACATAGGATACACGAGGGGGCAGGTTATCCTCCAGTTACTTTCAGCCTTTGAAAGGACACTAACTTTACCAGACATACAACTTTACCAGATTCTTGGCGAATCTACCGGGAAGAAGTAGCAATCTACCATCCCTATACATAACGTGAAGGACGGGAAACTTCTCACTAGGAAGGAGGAAGGTATCAAAGGCACACTTCCAAGATGGGATTAGGAGTTACTAATATCAGAAACCAATACTCTATAGCCTTATTCAACCCACCAGTAAACCTTTCCTATGAAAATATGTGTATGGATCCACCAACCAGAGAGGAAGCAGTCCCGTCAATTAAACTGCATAAAAACCAAAGAAGTCCTAGTATAGATGGCTTTTCTGCTGAAAGTTCTGCCTAAGTCAGCCATCATCAGCTGCATGAATTTGTTATGGATGTCTGGGACAATGAACGCATTCCTGATGAGTGGAAGATGTCGATTATTGTCCCCATCTTCAAGAAAGGATACTGAATGGAATGAAAAAACTGCCGAGGCTTACCTCTTATTTCGATTGCTTCGAAGATGTTCGCACTTGCACTTTTAAATAGGTTCCGAGACGCTAAATGCTCCCGAACACAACCCAATAAAGTATTATTTAGGCCAGACATGGGCTACTATGATCAGATCTTAAGCTTACGACGGATCCTAGAACTTCTCTTCAAACACTAGGAGGAGACAGCCCAAATTTTCATTAATTCCATTACAGTATTTGATTTTGTTCTGCAAGATGTCATTTGGTTACAAATGGGAGAAGATGGCGTCCCTGAAAAGATCATCAGACTATTGAAAGTATACTATGATGGAACCAAGGCCCAGTTAGAGACGACGGTGAGCTTTCCGTTTTGTCCTCATTAAGGAGGGTGTATATCTAGTACTGGTTAAGGAGGGTGTATATCTAGCTTGCCTTCTATCATCGATTTTTATCCCATTTGTCGTCAATTGGAATCAGTTGTAAACAGAGCACTCTTGAATAGCCTCGAAATAAGTCTAATGAAAATGATGCAGACGGCTGGGATGATGGCATCTCTTTGACGTTAAATGGTGGTCAAATCAAGAACTTGCGATCGTTCAGATACCTTGGCTGAATGATAAACAATATTGGGAATCTTCACAGGAAAATCGGAGTTACGTACCCTCAGCATGGTACATATTCCTGCAATTGAAGAATCTCCTTTTTAAGCGCAGTGAAATCTCTCTCCGCACAAAGTTTCGTGTCTATAAAGCCATGGTACTCTCTGTTCTTCCCTACGGGTGTGAAAACTTAGTCTCTAAAAGCTGCAAAAGTGTCAAAAGAGAACATATTGCATCAGATATGCCTATGGTATATACTAGACATTCATCCTTCAGATTTATTTTCGAACGACGAATTCTGAAGCAGATTTGGGGATTACCAATTTGTCTCTCATTTGTCGCAATGAGGTGTCTGAGGTTGTTTGGCCATACCATGCGGAGATCAGAAGAGCATAATAGGAAAAAATGTATTAAATACCTTCCACTACCAAGTTAGGGTCGACGGTGAGCTTTCCGTTTTGGTTCTGATTAAGGAGGGTGTATATCTAGCTTGCCTTCTCTAATCGATTCTTATCCCATTTGTCGTCGATTGGAATCAGTTGTAAACAGAGCACTCTTGACTAGCCTCCAAATAAGTCTATTGAAAACGATGCGGACGGCTGGATGGATGGCACCCCTTTGATCTTAAATGGTGGTCAAATCGAGGACGTGCGATCGTTCAGATACCTTGGCTGAATGATAAACGATATTGGGAATCTTCAGAGGCAAATCGGAGTTACATACCCTCAGCATGGTACACATTTCTGCAATTGAAGAATTTCCTTTTTAAGTGCAGTGAAATATTTCTCTGCACAAAAAGTCGTGTCTATAAAGCCATGGTACTCTCTGTTCTTCCTTACGGGTGTGAGACTTAGTCTCCAAAAGCTGCAGAAGCGTCAAAAGTTAACATATTCTATCAAAAATGCTTATGATATACACTAGACATCCATCCTCCAGATGTATTTTCAAACAACCAATTCGGAAGAAGATTTTGGGATTACCCATTTGTCTCTCATTTGTCGAAATGAGGAGTCTAAGGTGGTTTTTTGCCACACCATGCGGAGATCAGAAGAACATAATAGGAAAAAATGTATTAAATACCTTCCACTACCAGCATAGAAAAAGAAATGAGGAGAACAGGAAAAAATATGGCTCGCGATAGTCAAGTCCACACTTGAGCCTGTTATTAGGGGTTTCCTAAAATTTGAGTGACTTTGGGATAATCACTAGTTTAAGATCATGGGACCTGTCACCCTGGACCAAAAATATCTGGAAAGAATCATATCTTCGTCTGCTGGGCATTACGATGAGTCCAGATTCGGCTTGAACGTGGAACAAGTAGAAATAAGTGGATAATACGTCCGTAAGTTAGTAATCGGATTAACAACGCTGTTTGACTACTAAGGTCCCTGCGTCGGCTCTGCAGTGTGTTGCTACAGCAATATTCCATCTCTGGTCGTGTATTACCAAGCAAGGTCAAACCCACTGTACGACAACAGGACAAAGTAATCCGTGCATTTTGCTTATTGCTAAGCTTGGAATATGAACATCTTGAATATAAGGGCCGTTCTTTTACTCATCTTTGTGCTAAGATCTTACATCTTTTGACAAAGACACTTAAAGTGAAATCTTAGCACTAAGATCTTACATCTTATAGCGTTCTTTGGCAAACTTCTTTCATCATTCTGTTCTGATCAGCGGTCTAAGAAAAATGATGAGTATATCATCAAAGTTCTCCCATCATTGTTCTATGTGGCAGAAAGATGGCGTCCTTCACAATTTTTGCTAAGATCAGTGAGCTGTAAGATCTTAGAACAAAGATGAGTTAAAAGAACGAAAATCTTTGCAGAAAGATGTGAGATCTTAGATGTAAGATCTTAAGGGCTAGGCACCCATAGCTGATTTCGGGAACGGATTTCAGCAAGGGTGTATTCCACGTCGAGTGATTATAATTAATGATGCTAAGAGGCGGGGCTTAGTGACGTTTTTCGGTGAATAATCATCATTAATTACGATCAATTTACGATAATCATTAAATACAATTAATTACATGCCGAAAGCTCTAAAGCCTAGTATATTCCTTGTCTAGATTAATCAACGTAATTAATGATGATTAATCACCGAAAAACGTATTCACTAAGCCCCGCCTCTTAGTTTCTTAAATTAGAATCACTTGACGTGGAATACACCCTTGCTGAAATCGGTTCCCGAAATCAGCTACGTGTGCCTAGCCCTTTAGTGCAAAAGAACGGCCATGTATTTGACAACTCGCAGCTAGTTTAAATTCAATTCAAATTATTGGCGCCTTTAGTGAGTACTGCTACTTTCCGTTTTGTATTTGGCCTATACATTTAATTCTGGAAAGGTTATTATGGCTGACCAGGAGATGAGGTATGATAATTTTAGTCTTAAAAAGAGACATATGAAAAGTAAATTAGGCTAGCCCCCTATGCAGTGAAAACAGTTATGGGCAGTAGGCTAGGCTACGCCAGCTTAGGCCTAGCCTATATTTTGTCCTGACTAGGGTAGGACTCATAGCTCCTGTCTGGCTAGCCTTTAAAGTCAATGAAGTTTCCATCAGAAAAATTAAGTAGCTGAATGATAAATTTATAATGTAGGCTAGGCAATGGCATAAATCACATCCTAGGCCTATGACCTAGCAAAAAAAAAAATGAAAGCTACTATCAGTTTTTCATTTGTTTAAATCCTAGATAAGGAGCTATTATATATCTAGGAAAATAGTTAAATGAATAGAAATCTGAGGAATAAATCCAGTGTCTCAATGATCACCTGGGTAGGCTAGGGGTAGGTATTTTGAAATAGGCTAGCCTACCTAGGATAGGTCACCTCTGCCCCTCCTGTTTCCAATGAGCATAGACCCTTTACAATCTCTATGTTATAATAGGAAAAAGTAAAATTCTACTTTAGCTAGGCTAGCCTACTTTTGGCTATCTTGGAAAGGGGTTAGGCTAAAAAATGAAACTTTTACAGATAGGTCTACAGGCTAAAGCAAGGCCTTACCCAGGATTTTTTGGTAAATTTTACCAAATCATATTTTTGAGTTTCAAATAAAGTGAATATACCATTCAATGCCTTTTTTTTATGCTGATTACAATATAACAGTCATTTCTATCAGAAATGAATTTTACCCCCCCCCCTATATATGTCAATTCAGGATATAGCCTATATTTGCACATATGGGGGGGGGGGGCTGAAATTCATTTCTGATAGAAATGATTGTTATATTTGTAATCAGCATAAAAAAAGGCATTGAATGGTGTATTCACTTTATTCCTAACTCAATAATATGATTTGGTAAAAAAGTACCAATTTTTTTGGAGAGGGTTTTTACTAGAAACATTTTTTTTAGGGGGGGGGTGGGGGGTTACACAAAAAAACTAAAAAAAGACATACAGAATTTGTTTATGCCCATTTTGTTACATTTTCATGAGTCAGACAAACATTTTTTTTGGGGGGAGGGGGTTCAAACTCCCTCCCCCTCCCCCCTGGATTTGGCCTTGGGCTAAAGTATGGGTAACATTTTTTTAGTTTATATTATTGACCTATGAATAAATTAAATTACCACTCAATGCCTTTTTATGGTCTTTCTAAATATAATAATCATTATTGCTGCAGACAAATTATACCCCCACTCCTAAGTAGGCTATACTGATTCAGGGTATATATTTGCACATTCGGGCAATATATAGTGGTGGGGGTGAAATTCATTTGCAGCAAAAAATGATTATTATACTTGGAAAGAGCATAAAAAATGGCATTGAGTGTTATGTTTACTTTATTTGTAAGTCAATAATATGAACTTCAAAAATATTTACCAAAGTATGTCATGGGAAGTTATTTTGAAGTACCTATCTCCACTCCTTCTCCCTCTAGAGGGTCCTGAAATTGGCTTACATGACAGGTCTAGCCTATACCTATTGAAATTTTGGCAAAAACTACGTTTTACCTTAATTTTCAGTTATCAGTTTCTTTTTCTCTGGCTTTAGTTTCTGAAAATGCAATTCCTGTTATTTGAGTAGAATTTTTAGCCACATCATTTTTTTTAAAAAGATTTAGGAAATTTATTTGTATATCTTTAAAACCTTATAATTGGGATTCAGAAAAAGTTGTGAAGCTGAAAACAATTTTGCTGTACTTCATTTAAGCAGAAAATCTATTTTGCAATGTTTCACTTTTATAACACACAGATTTCTAAAGGTCATCAAAGGTCAGGGCCCTGTAGAGGGAGAAGGAGTGGAGGCAGGTAATTTAAAATACCTTCCCCTGACATACTTTTAGCCTGTAGACCCATCCCTGAAAGTTTCATTTTCCTAATCTGACCCCTTTCCAAGGTAGCCAAAAGTAGCTAAAGTAGAATTTTACTTGTGAAACATCAAGAAATTGATGTATTGCTCAATTGAGGCACAAGAACAAAGTTTTGAGCCTTATACCTTTGCTCAATCTGGATTTAGGGTATAAAGGTTTTAAAGATTGAAAACATATATATTAAATTTTAATAATAAACCTTGATGTAGCTTAAGATCCCTGCTGAAATAAAACAAATCACATTTCAAAATTAGAGCCAATGAAAAACAGACTGAAAAACCAAAACTAAGGTAAACTTTTTTGTCAAAATCTATATAGGTCTAGGCTAGTTTACGTAATCTAGGCTATACAATCTTATAAGCAACATGAATAAGGAAAGGGTTGATTTAGTAGTTCAATATTACTTTGTCAAGGTGTATTTTAGGCTCTAAAGACATTTGTGGGTAAATATAGTGGAGTTTTACTGACCTGGCTAAGAGATACACAAACCTTTATAGTCAGAATTGCATCCTGAATCCAAATATAACATTCATTTACATCAGAAATGAACTTTACCCCCCACCCCTAATGTGTAAAATAGCCTATATACAATTCAGGGTAAATATTTGCATATTAGGAAAATGGTGTAAAGTTCATTTCTGATGCAAATGAATGTTATATTTGGATTCTGGATGCAATTCTGACTCTAAAGGTATGTCTGTTTCTTAGCTAGGTCAGTAATTTAAACTCATCCATATTTATGCATTCCTGAAATTCTTATTTACCTAGCTCAGGTAAATAAGATTTTTTTTTATACTACTGGGTATCATAAGATGCCCAGTAGTGAGACAGCTTGCCTATCTGCACTCAGGGGTTATATCAGTATATAGTCTTTATTATACCACCTAGAAAAAGGATTGCTTCACTGTTGCATTTGTCTTAAGTTTCCTTAATAAACTCTGTGGTTAGCTTGGATGTTTAAACACTAATTATAGTGGTAGTCAGCAGGAGAACCATATCATGGACACAAACTTTAAGCTTGAGCATAAACTTGGAAAATACCACCTAATCTTGGATGTAGGATCTTAAAGTCAGAACAAAGTATCTAATTATAGACATACTCTATGATAGATACATTCTGTCTAAGGAATGTGTATATATATATAGAAGAGGGGATAAACTACTGCTACCAAACCAAGGTCTTCTGACTGATTTTTTTCATGAGGCAGCATTTTCAACCAAAAACACCATGTTTAAATGGGGGTAAAGATGCTAAACCTAACAGGCTTGGCCAAAAACCTAATTTTTTTTACCTTAAGAAGTCATTAAGACCACCAAGGTGACTTGGCAAAGGCATCCAAGCATAGTGTGCAAATCAGGTAGGAAAATAAGATATACTATTGGTTTCCTCATTCAATGCTCTTCTCAAATAAAATAATTGCTCTCATCACAGTTGTGTAATAGCATTTTCCCATCTTCTATAAATATATAGCTGTAGGCTACATACAGTTTTCCTGATTTTTTAGGTTTATTATTGCCTTTTGTGTGTATTGCTCATTAACAGTTGGTTCAGTGTGCCAAATAGGCATAATAAACATAATTTGCACTTCAGAGCAATATAAGGTCCAATACTGGATCTGTTCAGCTCTACTGTTGAGATGGACACTATTTAGACACTACACAAAACACAAAAGAGGGGTTTTGACATGCCTTCCACCTAGGAGAGTTCTAGGATAGATGCAATTTAGCCCAGTCAGTAATGGTGACCACAGATAGGCATGCTCAAGGGGACCATTAATATCACCAGAACTTGGACAAACATTTTAATTAAAACACATCCTTCACAAATATTGACAGCAGTTCCTAATCTAAAATAAAATGTAGGCAGTTGAGATTGACTGATGGTTGGGATGAGGCAAGTTAGGATTGGCTGATAGTATAGAAACAATTTTTCTTAAAACTTAAACAAATGTCACCCTTATATCCTTGCCTATTTAAGCACTATTTTCTGCTTAAAAAAAAAATGCCTTAGATATTTTATGTATATTTCCATTATAAATGGAAATATATTAAATAAACATTACATTCACTGGTGTATAAACAAAATCGAATGCTTATATTGATTGGAACACGCCTTCTCACAGAATATAAAATCTGGATTTTATATTCTGTGAGAAGGCATGTTCCAATCAATATAAGCATTCGATTTTGTTTATACGCCAGTGAATGGAATGTTTATTTAATATATTTCCATTTATATTCTGTGAGAAGGCATGTTCCAATCAATATAAGCATTCAATTTTGTTTATACGCCAGTGAATGGAATTGTTTATTTAATATATTTCCATTTATATTCTGTGAGAAGGCATGTTCCAATCAATATAAGCATTCGATTTTGTTTATACACCAGTGAATGGAATTGTTTATTCAATATATTTCCATTTATATTCTGTGAGAAGGCATGTTCCAATCAATATAAGCATTCAATTTTGTTTATACGCCAGTGAATGGAATTGTTTATTTAATATATTTCCATTTATATTCTGTGAGAAGGCGTGTTCCAATCTATATAAGCATTCAATTTTGTTTATACGCCAGTGAATGGAATTGTTTATTTAATATGTGAGTTTTCTTTTCCTATTTATTTATATTTTTTCTTTTGTTTTGTGTTAGTATGTTTTTTATGTTGATGTAAGAATTTTTTTTTTGTTTTTCCATTGAGAAAGGCTCCCGGATGTGGGGCTGAAATATTTGGAGTATTTTTGTTTAATTAAGTGTGTTTTGTATTCACTGCTTTATAGAAATTAAAACCCATTTTCCTTGTTTAATTTTTTTGCAGACATACAAACCAACAAAGACAAGCACTCTAGACATACAAACCAACAAAGACAGACACTTCAGAAATACAAACCAGCAAAGAAAAACACTTCAGACATACAAACCAACAAAGACAGAAACTTCAATAATTAAATATTATTAAAAGAAAGAAATTTACATTTATCTACATTAAGAGAAAGGCCTATGTCTGAAAAAGAAGTAGCAACACGAGAACCATGTTAGATAAACCAGTTTTAGTACGGCTTATAAGAAGCAGATCATCAGCGTAAGCCAGGTAGGAAACATCAGAAAAACCGAGAGAGATAGGTAGCCGAAATCTTTGCCAGGACTCCTGAAATACACAAATTAAAAAGGGTCGGAGATAAAACTCCACCTTGCCTTAAACCTCTTTTCAATTTAATATTAGATGCAGGCACAGATTTCAGCCGAAGAAAAGAATTAGAGTACCAGTACTGAAGAAGCAAAATAACCGATAGATTGACACCGTAACCACGAAGAGCAGAAAAAAGCTGACTATGACATACACTATCAAAAGCTTTTGATAGATCTAAAGTACAAAGATATATACTCCTTCCCTTAGAAGAATTTTCAAGGAGCAAAGAAGATAATACACGATGTGCGTGTTGACAACCTACTCCGGGCTTAAATCCAAACTGGTTATCTCTCTCAAGCATATTATTAGTCACAAAAGGTATTAAAACATTCTCAAGAACTTTACTAAAAGTGCAAGAGACAGTAATAGGTCGGTAAGAAGAGCAAATAAAAGGAGAATTCCCCTTCTTTAAAATTGAAGAGACAGTACCACACAAAAAACTCTCCGGTACACTAGAAGTACAAATACACATCTGGAGAAGTAGGTGTATATGGTTAATAAGGGGGAGCAATCTAATAAAAGGTGAAATCTAGATATACCATCATTATCAACATTATCTGATTTAAGTTTCTTAATTGCTTCAATTACGGATGAAAGAGAAATAGGAACACAGAGATGCTGAGATAGAGGGGTACTAAAAATAGCAGAAAGAGAATGAGAATACAAAGAATGCACACGGTAATTAACATTAGAAAAAATAGACGAGTAATGGTCATGCCAAGCAGATGCAGGAAGACAATCACTATTTGGTACATCACTTCTAATTGACTCAGAATTAATAACTTTTCGCCTTCTCTCTTTGACACTGGAAAATCCATACCACAATAACGCATAGACTTAAGATATTTTTTATATTCCCTGCGGGTCTTACGCTTAAGGTCAGAAACAATAGCACAGGGCGGTCTATCACATTCATTCCAAACTTTTACCAGAAACTTAGCTTTATTTTTCAAAGTTTTTAAATTAGGATCTAAAGACCAAATAGGTTTTTGTGTACCACGTCTAACACGTTGCAGCGGCACTGCAACTGCCTTGGCATCTTTTAAACATTTAATTATTTGATTATAATAGCAATCCAGGTCCTTTTGCAATTCCCTTGTATAGAGCTCTGAAGCAGATGATAGGGAACTTGTATAGCAGACAGCAGCCTTGTTAGTGTAAACGCATAAAGAGGAACATCAGCTTTCTTCCAATTACTTTTTTCAAACCATTTTGAAGACTGGGGTACTTTGCAGAAACTTGCAGGGTTTAAATTCAGCGTAAGAGTAAGTGAGATAGGGAGATGGTCTAAGTCTTGTTCTTCAGCATGTACAAACACTATTGATGTAATAATACTAGGTGAGCAAATAATGTGATCAATATTGCTCTTACTGCCTGAATGGTGAATATAAGAATACGGATGAGTTTTGGGTATAATATGATAAGATGGAAGGCAATCCAACAACAAATCACATCTCACTGATGAGTTATTTATATCCGTATTGAGGTCACCAATGATCATATAATCTAGAGAAATAGAAAGAATTTTTTCCACTAGAAACTTCAACGTGTTACAGGCTTTAGCAAATCTAGCCATCGATCTAGAGGAACAGTCATCATAAGGCAGATAAGAATTAATGAAAACTATAGTGCCCATACGAACAGCCAAAAAAAAACTCATCCGAGTAAAAAATCACCGGCAAAACCAAATTAGGATTGTGCTTAAAAACACAAGCTAGTCCGCCGGATGGCGGCCTCTTGTGGCTCTGGCAGTAGTAAAAAAACACATCATGATGAAGGCTACGACGCAAAACGTTAATGCTAGAGTCTGTAAGAAGATTCTCCTGTAAACAAACCAAATCAAAATCATAGTAGAACTCATCAATAACGAAATCCTTATCCTTTGTACCATTAATATTAAATGATATTATTGAAAACTCCAAAGTCATTGCAAAAAGTGGGAGCGCGACATTAGTTCCTTAGATATAGGGCAGGACAAGCTATAAGAAGTATGATTTTTACCACAGTTAGCACACTTGGGAGCAGCACTACAAGGACTATCCTTAGTAGAAATATGTGGCCCAGTACATCTGGCACATTTCGGGACATTGCTGGTGCAAGCACTTCGAAAGTGATCGTATGATCGGCATTTGAAGCAGCATTTAGGTATTTCTTTAAATACGTGAATTCGAAAAAATTCATATCCCACTTTAATTCCTTCTTTGAAATATGCAGACTGAGTGAAGGAGTCTTCAAATTCCAGCTTGACTGACATAGTCTGGCCCAGTCGATTTGCACTTATTATACCTTGCAGTCTTTTAATAACTGAAAGGTCAACATCAACTGGGAAACCTCTGAGAATCCCAAAAAAGCGCTTGGATCGTACTTTAACTGTTGCTCCGGTAATAAAGTTCTGAATGGATGCACAAAAATCTTCAGTTGCAGATTTATCAATATTGACATACCATCTGTCTTTAACAGGTTTCACACCACAAACTAATTCATGCCCAGCTATTTGATCGAGAACAGATTTGCGTTTAATCGGATCAGACAGATCTGAAGGCACTTTAGAAACAATAACTGTCGTATGAGTGTCAATTGCTGGGGTAGGTTTTGGAAGTGGAGGAAAATTCAACTGATAATTGTCAAGTTTCCCTGACATTTCAACAACCACTTGTTTTGTAGCTCATTAAACTTAGAGAGTAAAGAAGTATAAGCATTTGCAGGGAGACATGGCACCTCTGTAGGTCGCTTTATCACAAACGTAGGTGCAAAAGTGTCACTACTGTCAAGAGATCTTAACAGAGAAATAATGTCACTAAAATGATTAGAAAGTGCATTGTTCCCTTACGTACTGGGCAATCCAATTCAGGTGCACTTATTTGCCACAGTAAACTTTTAGCTTCTTTGACTATATTCACGTCAAAAAACTCCATACCATGTCTTTTAATAATATCCTCCTCAATTCCGCTTAGCAAATTGCTTTGAATAAAATTCAGAACAGGAGAATATACAAGTTCAGGCATTTCGTCGGAGCTTTTCATGGCTATCGCACTCACCACAAATTAAAAAGTCTCAATATTAGTTCAGGAAAAAATACTGAGTTAATAAATATCGAAATATAGGTCAAACTAAAAAACACAGTAGATTCCATTTTATAATCCTCTTAAAGTTAATCCTCTTAACTCAGGTCATCAACTATTTGGAATAAATTATGACCTCACCAAAATAAATCCAGACAGGAATAATATCCAATTCAATTTTGATGTTACCTCACTGAACTCTGAAACGAAACTATATATATATTATATATATATATATATATATATATATATATATATATATATATATATATATATATATATATATTATATATATATATATATATATATATATATATATATATATATATATATATATATATATATATATATATATATATATATATATATATATATATATATATATATATATATATATATATATATATATATATTATATACATATACATATATATATATATATATAAATTGCCTATATAATGTTTTATTATTATATTGTTTATATTTTTAAGAAAATTTCTATGATTATGGAAAGAGGAGAGGGGATTCCCTAGATTCACTTGTTTTTCTAATTCCATATTAATGTTATATATTTTTATCTATTTATTTAAGGTATATACATGTTTATGTTTCTAAGATTCCTAAATAACAACAAGTGATTTAAATGATGTTTATTTATTTATTAAGTGATAATAATGATACATATTTATTTATTTCTATCAATTGAGATTTAGGGAAGCACCCACTTAATGCTTTGTGCACAGATATAATTAAAATAGATATTAAATAGACAGACAAATTATATTAAAAAAACCATTAGCAAACCAATACTGATGAACCTGTTATATAAAGACCTATTAGGTCAGCTACTAAAGAAAAACAATATTAGCATTAAAAACATGTTCTTAATCTGTACCTGAACGAATTTCCTAGGGTCGTCTCTGGGACTGTTATAATTTTTAAATTTTTGCTTTGAGGATCATATTCTATTGTAAGTCTTATTTTTATTTATACTTGTGGTTTGCTGAGAACGGTTCTTGAAAATAGAGCTGAAATATTCTTAAGGTTTAAATATTTTCACTGTCTTTGGTAAATTTCCTGTTGTTTTACTCTTGTTTTTACAATGATGAAAAGCATGTTCTTTTGATAAAACTTTTTCTAATTTTTGTTTATTAACTTATTTCAATAAGAGGCTAATTCATCAAGAAAATGTAACATTTTCCATGCTGATAACCTATTAATGCTAAGTTATTAAAATCTTTTAGTAACCCATCAGGCTATGTCACTGATAACCTATCAGTAGTATTATTAGTTTTGTTGCTGAATAATCTCATTTTATAAAAGCCCGGTTTCTGGTTCTCTTTTACATTCATGGGGCGTTGGATAGACCAAGCGTCCTCAAATCCTTTCAAATATCATACTTTTCAAACATCAAAACGTTGATCTCATAATCAAGTAATATCGGATCTGACCTTGCTTGTATATGAATATACTTTTAATTAAGAATCAGGAACGTGGAAAATTGAACTTAATTTCCTGAAAACGTTTTCTACTTGGTGTTTATTTATTTGCTGCAATAAGAGGTTAATTCATCAAAAGAATTATAATTTCTTGTGCTGATAACCTATTAGAAACTTGTAGTAATCTATTAGGTTATGCCACTAATAACCTATCAATAGTATTTATAATGCTACTACTTAATGATCCTCTATAAAATAGCAAGCTAGTGTTTACAGAAGGCACAGAAAAATTGAGTGAAACTAAATAGCATATGACCGATTGGTCGAACGTGTCAAACCCCAAACAACAACAACAACAATTGCGATGACTGACCGAGTCGGACTCGGAACGGGCGGAGGTTAGCGTGGGTTGGGCTCGGAGCCCCTGTGCCTTCCCAGGGCTGGAGCATGATTTGCACTTTACTGAAAAAATATAAATGTTTTTCCTTTTATAACTTTAATAAATCAAATAATATTAACATTGTGATTACTAAATATCAGTGTATGTATATTAAAATGACAATACACATTCATTTGTTTTTTTTCGGTGGAGTGCGGGTTGTGCTCTGGCCTTGGGAGGGCATGGGGTTTTTGGGCCCAACTTGTGTTGGTTTCATCTTTATGTTCCTGGCCTCCCCCGGGCCATTCAGCGTGTCCCCAGGTGGCGATAGGGGAACGCTCTACAGATATGTAGGGTACCTCCATAGGAGGCACGGACCAAGGGGGGGACCTTGTCCCTGGGGGTCCATAATAGAAACTGGGGCACCCTTGCCCGTAGTCATAAATACAGGCGGAGGAGGAAGAAGGCCCCTCAAATATACACTCAAAAGGGCCCACTGGTTTGTCCACAAGTCCCATGAGTTGCAAACCTTCTCCCAGTAATGGGTTAAATTGCATGGTGATGCAGAACACCATCGCGGGAGGATGCTCTATAGGAGGACAACTGTGGCAGGGCGTAAGATCCAGATCTATGGACAACGGCCTCTGCAAAGGGCTGCCTCGACCTTTTCGGGTACCTGCAAGACTGGGGACCTTGTGGTAAACTCTATTCCAGCTTGAGGAGTGGTGCCCCTTGAGGAAATTATAGCCTAGTAAACGACACAGCATTTGCACGGGATTCTGACTAATGGACAATTTTTCTGGGCTTGGTATGTTTTGATGGGCGTCTTTGGGCTGAAAAACCTCTTCCTAGCTAATTTATATATTATGGGCTGCCTCCCCATAGTAGCATAATATTTGTAGGCATGAATATATAATGAGTTGGAGGTACTAGGCTTGAGACTGTCTGTGCAGGATTTCGACTCTTGTTGATAGAAGAGCATCGCCAAGTGCTGAAAACCATGTTCTGACCAAGATGGGGCCCAGGATTGCACAAAGTCTCCATTCATGGAGGTCCCAGGGACTTCTTGCTGTCCGGTTCTAAGCCGGCTTAAGCACTTCAGTGTAGACTTGAGAAGATATGTGATCCCCGTCCTGCACTGGTATCCAGGATCGTTGGTTTTCCTGAGGCAAAAAATAATTTCAATGATTTAAAGAACATGAAAATTGTAACTTGGAATGTTACGACATTTAAAAAATGGCTATTGTATCGACATTTTGACTGACGAATTCAGACGATTCGAACTGGATTCATTAGGAATTTCAGAAACTCATATCCCAGGGGTAGGTTGCATGAAATTAGGTGATATAGAATTTGTTTACTCAGGCAGGAAGGATGGGGCACATAGACAGGGAGTAGGGCTCATGATGAATAAGGAAGCTGCTAAGTCTTGTATAGGCTGGGAAAGTGTAAATAATAGAATACTAATTGTTCATTTTATAACTAGAAAGTTCAGGGTATCAGTTATAGTAGTATACACCCCTGTAGAACCGACTGACGGAGATACTAGTGGCTCAGATGAATTCTACTTACAGTTACAGCAGCAAATAGACAGGGTCCCAGGTAGAAATATGATGTTATTACTGGGAGATTTTAACGCCCAGGTTGGTAGAAATAGGGATAGATCGTATCCCAGCCTAGGTAATTTTGGTGTAGGAAAAGAAAACAGTAATGGATACAGACTTTTGCAACTTTGTAGGTATAACAATCTAGTTCTAACCAATACGGTGTTTGGTCATAAAATGGCTCATAAGTTAACATGGTATTCACGTGATGGTAAGACAGCAAACCTTATTGATTATGTTATAGTAAACCAAAGACTGGCAGGATCAATACAAGATACTAGGGTATATAGGAGTGCTGTTATTGATGTTAAAAGTAAAGATCACCATCTAGTAATTTCAAGGGTTAATTTAAAGCTGAAATATCGGAAGGGTAACTACCTCCCGGGAAGTTATGATGTTGGTAGACTCCAGGATGAGAATTTGAGAGAAACTTTCCAGGAACAGTTGAATACTAAACTTGAGAGTTTAAAATTTGATAATGTGGAAGATGGTTGGAATATTTTTAGAAAAATTATTTGTGAAGTTGCTGAAGGTGTATTAGGGAAGAAAGCTAGAACTGCAGCTAAGAATATTAGTGAAAAGCTTTATGTTTAATAGAAAGGAGAAAGGACTTGTACAAGAATTATCTGAGTGATAGATCGTATGAAAACAAAAGAAATGTAAAGAAAGTGGGGAAAGCATTAAAATATGAACGTGGAGGCCATGGATAAAATTGCCGAGGATCTGGAAGATGCAGCTAGACGGCATAATAGTAAAATATTGTACTGGCACGTTAACAATTGAGAGGGAGTAGTCAATCTGGACTTGGCCCAGTTAAAGATAGGAATGGGGTCGCAATTAGCGATAAGGAAAAAACTAAAGAGAGATGGTCTGAACATTTTGAGAATTTGCTTAATGGAGATAGAGTTGCAGGAAAAAATATAGAGGAAAATGAAAATAGTTTGTGATACCTTGGATGTGAAGGAAGATTTGTTTTGTGAGGAGGAATTAGCAACAGTACTAAAAGGATTAAAGAATAATAAGGCTCCAGGTGCTGATAGGGTGGTAAATGAGTCTCTTAAATATGGTGGCTCTGAGATTAGAAATAAGTTACTGAAGATTATGAATATGATTTTTAAAAAACGGGAAGTACCTAACAATTTTAGGAAAACCTTAATTAAGCCACTTTATAAGAAAGGTGATAAAAGTGAGTGTGGTAATTATCGAGGCATTAGTTTGGTCTCTGTGGGTAGTAAATTACTTAGTGATATGATACTTTTTAGACTGAGAGATGCCATAGACAAAGTTTTAAGAGAAGAGCAGTAGGGTTTTAGAAAAGGTAGAGGATGTGTTGACCAAATTTTCACTCTTAGGCTAATAATTGAGAAGTGCATGAGTTTTCAAATACCTTTGGTCCTCAGTTTTATAGATTATGAGCAAGCGTTCGATTCTGTTAATAGAAGAGCTTTAGTAAAGTTTTTATCCTTGTATGGTATACCAGACAAATACATTAAAGTGTTTAGTGCTATGTACGAGAATAACACTGCTGCGGTTAAGGTAGGAAATGAGGTTAGCAGCTGGTTTTGTATTGAATCAGGAGTTAAGCAGGGTTGTGTTCTATCCCCCTTTGTATGGGTTATTTTGATGGACTTTGTTTTTAAGGAGCACAGGAAAGGCAATGGGAGACCACGGAATCAAATTGGGAGGAAAAAGTTTCCTGGACTTGGATTATGCTGATGATTTAATTATCCTAGATGAAAGTGTGAGCAAAATGAATGAAGTTTTAGAGGTTTTGCGAGTTCAGGGTGCTAGAATTGGTTTGAAAATTAATGTTAGGAAGACTAAACCACTAAGGCTAGGAATAAGTGAAGATGAAAAGGTGACATTGGTATTATTAGTAAAGATGGTGGAGCAGTGAAGAGGTTAAATATAGAATAGCCAAGGCTCAGGGTGTTTTTTCATAGTTAAAAAAGTCTGGAAGAATAGGAATATAAGTCTGCACGCCAAGATTAGATTATTAGAAGCTAGAGTGATGACAGTGGTCAAATAAGGCTCTGAAGCATGGACGCTCCGAAAAGCGGATGAAGATTTGCTAGATGTTTTCCAGAGAAATTGCTTAAGGATTGTTCTGGGTACCCGGCTGACTGACTGTATTTCGAACAATAGGCTATACGAAAAATGTGGTTCAATACCGCTCTCTAGGGCTATAATGAAAGAAAGGTTGAGGTGGCTAGGGCACGTTGTGCGGATGAAGGATGACAGATTGCCGAAGATTGTTCTTTTCGGCCAACCATCTAGGGCTAAACGGAAAGCAGGCCGTCCCCGTCTGGGGTGGGAGGATGTCATAAAGAAAGATTTAAAGGAAATGGGAACTTTTTGTGGGCAGGTGTAAAAAGGGAGGCTTTGAATAGATTGGGGTGGAGGAGGAGCGTTCGTAGCTGTGTTGGCCTCAGGCGGCTTGGTGCTGCGGTGAGTTGTTAGTAGTAGTAGTATATATACTTATATATTAGTGAGAGTGGGCATTTCTTTTTAAATCCTATCTTATGACCTGTTCCACCCCTCAGAAAGAATACCAAAAAGCTCAATTTTTGAAACCCATGATCTTGGGATGGAAGAGAAGCATGCACCAGTTTTGAGAAATATTCTAGTCTAGGAATACTTTCCTATGCTTATTTTCTAAATAAAATTAAATACATGCATTGTGAGATGCTTGTTCTGTTTCTTTATTTTAGCCTTGGTGCAAAAATAAACCCACACACACGAAATCAATTTCAAAGTTTTTCTTGCAAAGCTTTTCTCCAATTCTAAATGTGTGGTGTCTCCTCTTGTATGTAATACAACCATACCATGTGTCTGAACGTTTTGCTGTATCCATCTTGGCAGATAGTAGTACTGGTGATATTATGTGGGAGATATTTGTAGAAAACAACCATTGACACCACATTTTTTTCTCTTATTTCTCACTTAGTAACTTTAGTAGTACCTGATTAGTGCTACAGTTGTCCTTCATGCCTTATTTTGTGATCCTTTAAAGTAGTGCCAGGAGGGTTTTTAGAATCCCTGCAAAAAGAAGGGATCCATATTTATCAACAGGCATAATGTAAGACTTGTAGAAAGAGATAATTGAGATGGGTGATAACATGCTCATGAAACAAAGAATCACACCCATCTTGTTCATCCAGGAAGATTGGATCCAATCACCTATGTGTGCCTTGAGAGAGTCCAGAAAGAAACATATTCAGCTTTCAAAAGAGTTTGTAAACTCTCTTGAGAGCTTTATTCTTGAAAATAAAGTCAGAGTGTTGATGTGAGACCTTTGATTGAGTGATCACTAGCTCCATTGCATTGATTGCATTGAAGTTGTTCATCCAGGCATCAGATATTTTCTAGGTACCATAGACTAAATTGAAGGACAGAGAAGCTACACAATCTTTGTGTTAGCTGCTTGGACCATGTTCTTATTAGGAAAAGGGTCCAGAGATTGTCCTCTATGTTGATGATATGTACCAGGAAAAGAATGGGTCCCAAACAAATTCTATGCAGTTGAAACTTCTTGCAACAGATTCCTGTCAGATTATCAAATGCTTCTGCAAAATCAAAATAATGTAGCATAATATTGCACTTGGCCAGAAGTCTGATCCACTCCTAATGCTGAACATCAAGACAGTCTAATGTCAAGTATTTCTGCTGAATGCATGCTGTGTTTTGCTGATAAGATCTGTATTAGTGCAAAGATGTGGCTCTTGAGAAGTAAACATATTAAGAAAACAATTTTTGCTTCATAATCTACTGAAGAATTGTAGTTAATACATGTTGAATGTGCTTCCACTGTACTTGACCCCCCCCCCCCCCCCCCCTAATGTGCAAATATATGGTGCAGATTAGATATTTCCCATATGTTTTTTTCTATTTCTGGATTTTGTCAATGTTGATTCAATTTACAGCGTTCAGTTGAAACAAAAGTGATGCATGGCAAAATGCATGGTAAATGTGCAATTTGGGCTATGTATTTGCTCATGGGGGGAGGGGAGGGGTAAAGTACAGTGGAAGCAGCTTCAAAATGCATTAATTGCAATTTTTATGCATATTATGAAGAATAATTGTTTTCTTAACATGTCTCATTCTCAAGAGCTGCAATGGCCCATTAATACCTAAGATTGTTTGGCTCCAGGTATTTGTGAAGGGTTTTATTGAAAATGCACTCATGGACTTTATTAAGTACAGAAGAGGGACTGTATAAACCAATATGGATAGGATACTATCAGGCATGGGAACAGGGATGACACATGTGGACTTCCACACCCTTGAGAAGAATTCAGGAGTGAAAGCAGAACCAAAAGACTGAAGACAATGGGTTGGATAGTTCAGGAGTACTGTAATTAAGGTCAATGTTTGATATGTTTTCTGGACCAGTGAATTTGGTCATTTTAAGGCAGTGTAGAGTCTGCTAGACCTTGGAGCAGAGTAGTTGATGCATTTTAGGATAGTGTCTATCTGACAAGGAAGGTTAGGGACTTTGTTACTGTTATGATCAAGATTCAAAACTTGGGAAAGGCCTTACCAAGTACTTCAGTCATTGCCTGAAAATCTGAGATTATAATCCCATCATTTTATAGGGGAATGAACGTGCCTTTTGACTACAGTAATGCCTCCTTGACAAGTCTCTATCACTCTGAAGGCAAGGTTCTCCTTTTATTATAGCTAGGATCAGGAAATTTCACAAGGACTCCTAACTCTCCTATTTATTCCATTGTCAGATAGCCCTTGACTGGTAATGGAAGGTAAAGGTTATCTTAGGATATAACAGCCTAACAGCCACTTGGTCACTTGCAAAATTATGAAACATTCAGCTCAAAAGAGCCAGGATGGTCTAATGAAGATGATGCGATGATGCATTAGGGCCTATGCAGGTCCAAACATCAACAAACTGTTCAAGCCTGTAAGAAAGTGACAGATCATAAAACTCAGATAACTCCTGATCAATGACTGTACTGCAAAGCCACATTTTTTGGTAAATGTTGACATCTCCATATAGCATGATGGCTTATTTGTGGAACAATCTGCTGATATAATCAAGGAAGGCTTTAAGGTAGCTGGTTATCTCGAAATTTTGTGGATTGCATTATATTGTTTCATTGCTAAGTTGCTAAAGGAAATTGACCCTATCAGTTTTTCAGCATATCAGTAGATACTTTAGAAAAAGTAAAAAAAAGAACCTGCTTGGTAGATAGTATATATTTTGTTTATTTGAACTGAGGCAAGTGTGTCAGGCTCAAATGGCCTAGTGTTATAATGAGTTGTTGGAAGTAGTAATAGTAAAATATATATAGCTCTAGCTCTTTATCACTTTGATAATATTGTATAACACTAGACATTGCCTCAAGACAAATGCAAACAAATATTTTGATTCAGAGACTTGGTTTGGGATCATTTGGAAGAGGCTTTTTGTTACTCTACCCATTATGGGGTTCAAGTTGCACTTTCACTTCTTTCACCTTTTTTTCACAGTCTTATTGAAAGTTTTGCCTGCTTTGCAATATTTTCATTTTGCTTTCATTGTTAATGGAAAGGCTGTGTGGTCTATGAAATTATTTTATTTTGGGATTAAAAATGTATCTGACGGCACCAATTGATCTGCTGTGGAATTGTGATGATTTTCATCTTAAAATGTTACTAACTTGCATTATTTTATGATTCTTTTCCAAACGTGTGACTAACAGTTTTGTGTAAGGTTGCCTGAATATGAGCTTCTGTTGCAATGGATGCTAGAAGAAAAAAAATGTATCAGCACTGTACTTTTTTAGTTCTTTTCTCTCTCCCTTTTCACTTGTTCAGTGTTGGGGTTACACCCCTGTTTCTTTTCTTTTCAGATATATGACCCATTCCTTTTCTGTATTTATATTTGCCTATAAGATAATTTTTTAATCCTAAGTTAAATTCTGGTTGCTAAGCTAGATTCTTTCGCAATAAGTAAGCTGAAGTAAATTCTATTTTGGACTTCCTGGTCTTAGCCATTGAACGATAAAGTTAAGAAAAGTAGAATGGATTTTAAATGGGGATTGAGAGGATTGGCTAGGACCAAGCAAAGGTCCACCCCTATGAAAAGTTGTTGTACAGAATGAATTTTTGAGTTAGTCTACTTTGAGACCCTGTTAGGGGGAGTATATTCTTTTTGTTATATGTGTGTGACCTTTGGAAGATTACAAGTAAGATATTCTCTACAGCTGTGTAGACTAATTTTTCCAGGAACCCAGACAGGGTAGGAACAGAGTTACAAGATACCATCATCGTTATATTGACAGGGGGGTTTGGTACCTCCAAGGCAATAGTTAGAGATTTTTTAGTGGTGACCCGGGTTGGGTACACCCTTGGCCTCACAATTTGGCCATTTGACCGCTCGATCCCGTTATCATACCCTTAGACAGGGTATACTGTAAATTGGGTATTAACCAAACCCTATATTTACAGAACCGTTGTGGTAAGCGCGGGCATCACATTATAATATTTGGTGCCGCCAGGGGCTTTCCCCTCCAGTAAGTGGTGTAGCACCATTTTTGCACCAATAAGTGGTAACACCCATATCTTACCACACGAATATTCACTGTTAGTATTATTATATTAGTTGATTAGAAATATATTATTGTTATTATTGAATGTCAATATTGACTTTCTATCATTTTAGCTTATCTTTTATTGACTTTCTATCATTTTATGACTTTCTATCATTTTATATAATCCTATTTTTCTTTTTTAGAGCCAGACTTGCTGGATTCAGAGCCAAACGTGTTGAAGCAATGACGAAGAGGTATCTGGCAAAAGGTGTTAAGCCAGAAAATATTCATGCCATATTGGGGATACACCCAAATAAGATTGATTCATCAGTTGTAAGTTTCATGTTACAAAGCAAGTGTTTCCAGCCTTTTCTATGCTTAAGTTACTTTGAATATTGAAATAAAACTTCACACTCCTTCAGAATAGAATGCAGGTTTATTGTCCAACTTTTACTAATTTTTGTAATAAAAATACATACCCCAGAAAAATTATTTCAAGCATCCTTAACCAACCTTCAAATAACACTGAAAGCCAAACCTTCAGCCGATTTAAATACAAATAAATAAATAGCACTAGCCCTCCCCCCCGGAACAATTTCACTCTCACTCAAATTCTAAGAATTAACTTCCGAATATCACACCTTAATCTTTACCACATGTGTCGCAATCTACCCTAAACTAAAGGGAAGATAAACCAGATTCCTTCAACAAGTTACCGTAAAATATCATTCAAGATATCTTGATAACTTTTATTATACTTTTGTAAAAGTGATTATACTTAAAACAAAGCTTTTTAAATTGCCAAGCAAGTTTATTGGCGGAAAAACCTCTTACGATTAGCTTCTTGCTAAGTAACATACATCTATTTCTAAAATCGATGTAATTAGTACAAGTTCTTGCATATCTAAATAGTTGGGAAAAATACGATGAATATGTTATACTCGAATGAATATTACTTTTTGAAATGAAAATTGACTATTTCAAAATTAAAATCGTCTGTTTTATTATATATTTTAAAAATTATTGTATTATTAGGTGCCACATTAATCTCTAAATCTAGAAAATGGTCATATTTGCCATTTCCATTACTGGATTCCAGCTTTAACTCTGGTGGATATATTTTACTTGAAATCTCTAAAACATTTGAACAATTTATCACCAGAAGGTCATCTAAATATCTTTTATTATTTGAGAGCAAATACTTTATGTTGCTTGGATTCTTTTTATCCATCATATAATCATATTCTAAATAATTTAAAAATAGGTCCGCTATAACTGGACTGGCATTACCCCCCATAGGAATTCCATTACTTTGATTATATAGATTACCATTAAATTTTATATACGTATTAAATAGAACAAATTCTAGTAGATCAAAAATCATATCTAGGCTATAACATCTTGAGCTAGTGGTACTATTAAAATAGTTATTCCATCTCGCCTTCTTATTGTACGTATCAATTTTTAAAAAACGGCAAATTAGACAAAAGAAAAGCTTTCTTGATAATCTTTTTTAAATTTATAAATACTAAATTAATGGGTAAATTTGTATATAATGTAGTGAAATCAAACGAGTCCACTCTTTTGGCTGAAACTAAAGCAAGAGAGTCTATTACTTGCAGCGAATTATTAACACTCCAGTATGGATTAAACTTAGAAAATTTTTTAATTCCCGAGCAATATGCCTCAAATTTATTTTTAATTTCTCCTAAAATACATGAAAGGTCAGTGGCCGCAACTCTGGTCGGGCACCTTGCTGCACCCGCAATAAAGCGTGGTTTCGGGGGATTTTTATGAAATTTTGCCGTCCAATATAAAAACGGAAAATTTTTATCATTATCATTAACCTTAATATTAAATTTTTAAAAAGTATATCCTCTATTCCAATCAATAGACTATTATTAACATCTTGAACCTTTTTATATGTATTTGTTGTACTAAGCTCCTTTGTTAAAACATCACAATAAAGCTTCTGACAAATTATTGCAAAATTATTATTCGCTTTATCAATGGGTACAATTACAAAATCCCTCTTTATATTATCAATCGCTTGTTTTATCTTAGAATTATAAAAAACTACATCATTATCATGCTTATTTGCCCTCTTATATATCTTATTTCTAACCTTATTAATAATTAAATTTTTCCAACTCTGAAAACTATTTTTGTTAATTTTCTCTTTTTTGCACCAATTATCAATAAATATTTCTAGATTATTATTTAACCCCCTAAGCAGATTCGAGGGTTTTAGATGATTTGAAAGACGAATTTAGCCCCCATTTTCATTATATTCTGCAATTCAATTTGCTTTATTATTGTTAAATCACCTGTAATAATATGTTCGTAAGTTGGATTAACAAATGATAACAATTGGTCACACTTGCAAATAGGTTTCCAATTACTATCCGTGTCAAAATTCTTAAGTATTAAATATAATTAAAAATCATTTGTTCTATCGTTTTTGAAAATTTATATGTTATGATCGGATTATTCTTATACTTTAAATTACTAGGAAGGGCCTGTTTCACATCAGCCTGGTTTAAAATTCCAGGTAAATTTATATCCTCTATTTGTTTACTTATAAAAGTTATAGGTAAATATAATCTCTTCTCCTTATTAACATTCTTATCAGACTTTTTATCATTTGAAATACATTTAGTTCTAGCTAGAATACATACTGTATCATAAATCAGTTTAATTTTTGAGTTACATGGTGTTTTATTATTTATATTCCAAAATAATTTTATTAAATTATTTTTTGATAAATTATTTAAACATTTTATTATGCTAGCCCATACCATTAGACTCAAATAGTTTGCACAAATCCTTCAAATCAAGGAGGCACACTTGTGCCTCTATAAAGAGGCGACCCACCACAATGTTAAGCGATTTCAGGTCCTAGAGGTCGCAGAGAGACGGCGGTAATCGCATTTTGTAGCCCAAGCTCAAACTAAGAAACTTGCAAAATTTCATCCTCCTCCGACTTTATCTTCATGGGGTAAACTGGGCCGGAAGTTTGGACCCTCCCACCACAGCCCCCCTTTAACGTTGTCCGATTGGGCTGAAATTTAGAGGTTAAGCTTTCCTAGGGCCGGGGAGCTTATCCTCGAAATTTCAGCTCAATCCGATCACTCCTTCCCTGTTTTCAAAAAAACCAAATATAGCCACTTAAAATTCATCATTTCTTTTTTTTTCTTAGCCACGCCTACAGGCCACAGTTGGCAACGGATCCGGTTGAATGAGGACTCATTCGAAGCAGAATTCGACCTGTTAGGGCCTTTTGATATTTTCAGACCGAAAAAATTATCCCCCGAATTTACATTTACGAAAAACCTTGTTTTCCTTTATTAGCCCATGTTAATTTTTCCCACCACAACCCCCCTTTAACGCTGTCTGATCGGGCTGAAATTTAGAGGATAAGCTTTCCTGAGGCCTGGAGCTTATCCTCGAAATTTCAGCTCAATCTGATCACTCCTTTGGTCCAAAAACCAAATATCAAGTTTTGCTTGCGTCAAAAAGATTCATCACCTCACTAAAAAACAATTTAATTATGTCTCTTTAGTGTAGCGGTGAGACTTCTGGCTGTCAGGCGGAAAAACCCGAGTTCGATTCACCGTTAGATCAAATTTTTTATATACTGAATTTAAATTAAAAAAAAAAATTCAGTTCCTTTTTTTAAATTATTTGAAAAAAATTATGTTTTCTAAAGAGTTAAAGAGGCTGAGTTACAAGGTCGACCCTTAAAACACCCTGTCGAGAAAGAAAAGAATAATACACAATCATCTAACAGTTAGTCAAGCAATAATAAGTAATAAACTATACAAAAACGTGCAGAAATTATTTGAAAAAAACTACGTTTTCTAAAGAGTTAAAGAGGCTGAGTTACAAGGTCGAACCTTAAAACGTACAGGGATTAGGAGGCACAGTTGGGGGGGGCTGCCACCCCCGCACCCCCCCCAAACCCCCCGCTTTCGCAGCCTGTAAATAAATAAAAAAAGTTTTTTAAACTGAAAGTAAGGAGCGACATTAAATCTTAAAACGAACAGAAATTATTCCGTATATGAAAGAGGCTGTGCCCTCCTCAACGCCTCGCTCTTTACGCTAAAGTTTTTATTGTTTAAAAAAAGAGTTGTGAGAAAGTCAAACTTTAGCGTAAAGAGCGAGGCGTTGAGGAGGGCACAGCCTCTTTCATATACGGAATAATTTCTGTTCGTTTTAAGATTTAATGTCGCTCCTTACTTTCAGTTTAAAAAACTTTTTTTATTTATTTACAGGCTGCGAAAGCGGGGGGTTTGGGGGGGCAGCCCCCCAACTGTGCCTCCTAATCCCTGTACGTTTTAAGGTTCGACCTTGTAACTCAGCCTCTTTAACTCTTTAGAAAACGTAGAGTTTTTTTTCAAATAATAGATATCTAAATCTATATTCTTTTTTCTATTATTTTTCCTATGCCCTCTTGATCGATTTTTACGTTTAACGGGATGATTAAAAGAAGGATGATCCATTAAACCATTTATACAATTAACAACAACATTAGACATGTCTCCATATTAGCCACTCGATCATTCAACCCGAAAGGATGAGCAGTACCGAGGGTGTGGATCCAATAGTCTTCACGTTTACGTAAATTTATATTTTTCTCTTCTTTAGTTAGATTACATAATTCCAAATTTTCTAAAATCGTAATAGTTAAATTAGTTAAAGAACAGGTACCATTATTACAATGTTTTACAAGATAGCTATTCGTTTTTTTTTTACCCTTAATTGTGCTTTTGTGCCCCGAAAATCTCTCATATATGTTATTAATACTTTCCCCCACATACTGTAAGCCACAAATTTTACAATCCAACAGATAAATGATATTACTTGTTTTACAATTTAACCTACCCCGAAATAAACATTGAAACTTTTTATTATATAAAGTGCTTTGTACAATAGCCCTAGGGGTGAAATAGTCTCGGCAAAGAAAACAACGACCTGTACACCTACTAATATCCGGTAGACCGCTTTGAATCTTACTAGTATTCGAATTTATCATTAAAAACAAGGTAAAAAACCAAAACGACAAACAAAACAAAATCCAAAATCATATCCAAAAATCAAGCATAATTCCATTAACCATAACACCAAAAAACAACCCAAAACCAAAATTAAATGACTTCCCAAAATAATTAACCGTCTCAGGTTAAAACCTGGATCAGGGTTAAGGTCTGTCGGGGAAGATTTTAAAAAATTCTTCCACCAGCACTAGATCCAACCTGAAATCATATAATGTACTACGGTAATTACTTGGCTAAAAAAAAAAAAAAAAAAAAAAAAAAATTGCTGAAAATTTAAATGGAAACTTGTAAGGTATATTTCAGCACTGGAAAAGAAAACGAAAAGAACTTGTACTAGACCCCTTTGAAACTCAGGCTCTAGGGACTTTGCACACCTGTCCTTCTTGACAGCCATGCAACACACAATGTTAGGCCAGCTTCTTAAGATCAAGGGTCTACTTTTCGAATCCTATTGTAAGATCCCTTCTTCCATGTGTGGGTAGGGAAAATGAGGCAAAACCACAAGGTCACCTGATTTATGCAATCTGCTGTGTGTAGTATATTGGATTAAGGGAACACAAACGGTAATGTCTATGTTTTATGCCCCGGCCATGTATAAATATATATTACAAACCATTATTTAAATCATTCCTCCCCACCCTAGAAAATAGCCTTTAGTATATGACTGTCTCATTAAATAACAGATGGGATCTTTAACATACTTGTGATAAATTACTCAATAGAAGGATGCATAAGAAGTTCAAATTCTGGAAGCTAATGTGTTTGGTCGATTTATAGAAACCCTTGTTGATAGGAGTGTCAATTTACGAAAATATAGGGAGAAGGGGGCTAAATGTATTTTCGAAGTCTAGAAGGGGGACAATCTTGCTGTTTTTTTCCATTTTTAAAATGAAAAGTCCAAAATAGTCATTTTTCAAAATTTAGGGGGCAGGGGTAACAATACTGGGGGAATCGCCTTTCTACCTTCCCCAATTGATGCTCCTACTTGCTATTCAATGATGTATTTTCACATTTAAAATCATTAATCACAACATGGCTTACTCTTGGCTAATCCTTGAACATTGTTTTGGTTTTTGGCAGGTTTTACTTCATAATAGGGAATCTGGTAAGAGTATATCCTCATTTATATACACATTTGTGGCAGTATCGATGAAGAAAATTCTTTTATTTTTTAGAATTTTACTATATGGAGTTGTTAATCTTGATATCACGGAGAAAAAAAAAGAAGCGTGTTGTACTGGAAGAAGCTTATGGGTAAAATCTTAAAAATTTGCTTTTCTTTGTTCCAGCTAATTTCCTGGTTTAAATCTTCATCTTTCTTTTGCCAATATTAACCTGGCTCCTCTCCTCCTGACACGCTCCATCCTATTTTACTTTTCCAGCATCATCTCGCCATTTCTTCCCGCCTCTCAAGATCCCTCCCAAGTCGATTTCTTCCTAACTTATCCTCATGAGCCCTCCCCCCATTCATTTTATCCCTTGTCGCTATCCTATCAATGTGGCTCAGGTTTAAGAGTTCTTTACCCCTGTCATAATAATAATCTAGTCCCTAATAGTTTCTTAACGTCCGTAGTTCCCCTCAGGTCCAGTCTAGCCTTCCACAATAAGTCTACTACCCTAACTGACTCTAATCATGATCTCAGAAGTGATGAATGTACTCTCCAAGTTCCCTGTTCTGACTACGTGTCAATGTGGCTCAGGTTTAAGAGTTCTTGACCCCTGTTATGATGATAATTTAGTCCCAAAAAGTTTCTCAACGTCCGTACTTCCCTTCAGGCCCAGTCTAGCCTCCCACAATAAATCTACTACCCTAATTGACTCTAATTGTTATCTCAGAAATGATCAATATACTCTCCAAGTTCCCTGGTCTGACTACCCCAATAAAGCCCCTGCTAGACTTACTCAATCAAATTGTAATCTAAAATAATTAAATGTAAAAATGGTACATTCACAACTTTTTTCAATTCCCAAACTTTTGTCAAGCTATGCTGAAAAACTTAATAAATTAGACTCCCTGTCAAAAATATATGGATCAGATATAATCCCTATAACTGAAGTACAAGCTCAAAACTCACAAATGTTAAAGATTAAAAGTTTTTTTTAGTTTCTCCTATGCCATTTTTATTATTCAACTAATCAGAGATCTGTGGACAAAATAGCTTATATACAAAAATTAATGTATTATTGTTGACTATGTACTGTCAAAATACCCAAATGCTGGAATCTTCCTGTTAGGTGATGCAAACAACTTAAAAATTGACTTTACCTACGGTTTTTATACCTTGTAACGGTTTTAACTTACAACACTTGCAAAGGTCCCTCTTGGGGGCACTTTCCCCTTTAGCCTACTCTAATTTTTTCAGGCTAAAGTTAAACAATCCTTCACTATTACTGAAATCATCTTTAGACATTTAGTTGACTCAGGACTCTACAGTTTTGGAAAAACTGTAGAGCTGTTGGAAAACTGTGTCCAACAGCTGTTGGAAAACCACTGAAAATTGGTCTTCTGTGTATCAAACAAATAATGTTGACCATTAGGTTTTATATCAACAAAATTTATTAAGGAGTAAACAGGCATCCCATTTTTCAGAGAAAAGAAAATCGAAAAGTGCTGTAGTGGTAAAGTTCATGTTAATGAGGCTTTTATTATTATTATTTTTTTTTTTTTTACTTTTTTTTTTACTATTATTATTATTATAGAATAGCAGCTTCTCTGTATTACAAGAACAAAGTTAAAGATCTGTATTCGAATAAACCCAAGTAATGGTACAGGAAAATTAAAGAAATGTGCAGATTAAAACCTTCTGAAATAAATGTTCCTCTCCCTGAACTCCCTAATAAGGTTGCCAACTACTACAACTTGTATCTCGCTTGCATTGCACAAAGTCTTCCCCATCTCTTTGGCTGGCCCAGTTCCAACTATTTTCCCCATCCTTTTTTCTAATTACATCCGTCTCCCAAATTTCTAATTCCTATTACATCCTTCCCTCTATAATCTCTGACCCCTCAGTATTTACTGTAAGATTCCTCAAGGAACTTTATTGGGACCACTTCTATTCCTAGAAATGGTTATTGAGGTTGGCAAGGAGTTCCCCCAAAGATGGAAATGTGTGGAGGACTTGTCTGTCCTTGAATTTCATTCGAATATAAAAGTGAACCCTTGAAATTCTTACCTATTTTTTGGATGAAGCTAAGAGTCTAAGTGTCGAATTAATTACTTTTAATTCAAATATCATGACAAAAACTTCCTGAAGTCCAACATTCGATTTTCTAGACCCTATGCCACTTGAAATGTCAGTGAAACAAGATCACAATTTCCAATAATCTTTAAGTGGGATACATATGTTTCAAATATTGTAAAACAAGCAAATGCGTCGCTATCCCTGTTTAAACTTATGAATAAATTTAATTGCCTGAGGATACATTTCCTCTGTGTTTATATGTCCTTTGGCAGACCGTTATGGGAATACGCATGTGCAGTCTGGTATCCGCATCTTTCTTACGAACTTATCAACAAAATTGATTTGATCTAGAAGTGTTTGCTCAAAATCATTTAGAAAGAGAGTAAATGCACTTCCTCCTTAAAGCCGCACGCCTGACCACCCTAAAAGAAAAGAGGTTTTTCCTAAGACTGCCTTTTCCAATACCCGTACTGAGAACAATTTTCCTAGTTTTAACAATCCTGCTAGGCCCCGTTTTCTCTGCTTAGCCTATCAGGAGTCCCAACTTACTCGCCAATCCACGCTGTTACCGAATAGTTTTATCCATTTTAATACAAAGCGCCTTTGCAGTTCTTGACATCTGCCCTGAACTGAACAGAGCTCCTTTGTCTCTTTTTTTTATTTGTTCGTGTATTCTCCCAATAGTTATTGTCTTCTTATATTGCCATTGTTATTGTTTTTATTTGTTACTTTATGATACAGTCTTATCTCTAGTTTTTAAATTCCAAGTTCAAGTTACTTTATTTATTTATTTTTTTTTACCCAAGCCTTTTTTCATCAATTGTACCTTTACTGATTTTTTACTCATGTTATGCTTATGATTTGTTGTGATTTTAACGTTTTTTTTTATTTGAAACGTGAATTCGGCTATTCTTTTTAGCTTGGTATAGTCTTTTATCAATAAAGTATTATCCTATTATGAACATCTTTATAATTGTTCTTTATTGATGTTTTTTTTTTTCTTTTGTAAAATTGATTTTACTGATTTTTTTTTATTTTCTATTGATACTCCTTAGTGTTGTAATTTTAGATTTATGACGGACAATAAATCTATAGATTCCTAGTTACAATCAAAAATGGAGAATTCTTTTTGATGTTTTACAGTTTGATTTTCTACTATATTTTTTTCATGAAATGAACCAAATTTTCTTTTAGTGTAACTTTTCATGTTTCTCATATCATTCTATTTTTTTATGAATCTGAACTTCTAGGGAGCCATTGTTACTGCACAAGCAGCTGAAATTCAAACCACAAAGAAACCGCAGCTGGCAACATCTTCCCAGCAGCCTAAAAAGCTTTCAGTTGCTATTAATCCTTCAGTATCTGTTCATCGTGAGTATATCTTGTCTACATGAAAATTTCCGAGTTTTCTTGCTTTTTTTGTTTGGATAGTGAATTCTTCATCTCTTTTGATCATATTTGATCTCATATTTGATCATATTTTGATCACAAATCTCTGCCTAGTACACGTTTCTAGTGCACGTCAAACACGTCTTAAGTGCAAAAGACGTGTCTCATTTTTTTTTCGGAATAGAAAAGACATCCCACTCAAAATTAACATAAAAATACTAATTAAATAAAACATATCTTATTTCTTTGCACACACATATATCTTAAATGAGAGATATCTTAAAGTGTAAAACACATCAAAATGAAAACATATTTTGCTCCCTGTCTCCATCTTTGGTCTATTCATACCAAAAATTGGGATTTTCCAAAATTTTTCTTTTGGTAGTGATGCAATTACTAAGACTTTTTCGTTGCGTATATTTTTCTCCTTTGCAGACGTCCCACTCAAAAATAACATAAAAATACTAATTAAATGAAACATATCTTATTTCTTTGCACACACATATATCTTAAATGAGACATATCTTAAAGTGCAAAACACATCAAAATGAAAACATATTTTGCTCCCTGTCTCCATCTTAGGTCTATTCATACCAAAAATCGGGATTTTCCAAGATATTTCTTTGGTAGTGATGCAATTACTAAGAATTTTTCGTTGCGTATATTTTCTCCTTTGCAGACGTCCCACTCAAAAATAACATAAAAATACTAATTAAATGAAACATATCTTATTTCTTTGCACACACAAATATCTTAAATGAGACATATCTTAAAGCGCAAAACACATCAAAATGAAAACATATTTTGCTCCCTGTCTCCATTTTAGGTCTATTCATACCAAAAATCGGGATTTTCCAAGATTTTTCTTTTGGTAGTGATGCAATTACTAAGACTTTTTCGTTGCGTATATTTTCTCCTTTGCAGACGTCCCACTCAAAAATAACATAAAAATACTAATTAAATGAAACATGTCCTATTTCTTTGCACACACAAATATCTTAAATGAGACATATCTTAAAGCGCAAAAACACATCAAAATGAAAACATATTTTGCTCCCTGTCTCCATCTTAGGTCTTCATACCAAAAATCGGGATTTTCCAATTTTTTTTTTTTGGTAGTGATGCAATTACTAAGACTTTTTCGTTGCGTATATTTTCTCCTTTGCAGAGGTCCCACTCAAAAATAACATAAAAATACTAATTAAATGAAACATGTCTTATTTCTTTGCACACACAAATATCTTAAATGAGATATCTTAAAGTGCAAAACACATCAAAGTGAAAACATATTTTGCTCCCTGTCTCCATCTTAGGTCTATTTATACCAAAAATCGGGATTTTCCAATTTTTTTTTTTTTGGTAGTGATGCAATTACTAAGACTTTTTCGTTGCGTATATTTTCTCCTTTGCAGAGGTCCCACTCAAAAATAACATAAAAATACTAATTAAATGAAACATGTCTTATTTCTTTGCACACACAAATATCTTAAATGAGACATATCTTAAAGCGCAAAACACATCAAAATGAAAACATATTTTGCTCCCTGTCTCCATCTTAGGTCTATTCATACCAAAAATCAGGATTTTCCAAGATTTTTCTTTTGGTAGTGATGCAATTACTAAGACTTTTCGTTGCGTATATTTTCTCCTTTGCAGACGTCCCACTCAAAAATAACATAAAAATACTAATTAAATGAAACATATCTTATTTCTTTGCACACACAAATATCTTAAATGAGACATATCTTAAAGCGCAAAACACATCAAAATGAAAACATATTTTGCTCCCTGTCTCCATCTTAGGTCTATTCATACCTAAAATCGGGATTTTCCAATTTTTTTTTTTCGTAGTGATGCAATTACTAAGACTTTTTCGTTGCGTATATTTTCTCCTTTGCAGAGGTCCCACTCAAAAAATAACATAAAAATACTAATTAAATGAAACATGTCTTATTTCTTTGCACACACAAATATCTTAAATGAGACATATCTTAAAGCGCAAAAAACACATCAAAATGAAAACATATTTTGCTCCCTGTCTCCATCTTAGGTCTATTCATACCAAAAATCGGGATTTTCCAAAATTTTTCTTTTGGTAGTGATGCAATTACTAAGACTCTTTCGTTGCGTAAATTTCCTTCTTTGTTGCCACGCTGAATCGTGAAAAGAAACAAGCGGAAAGTTTCCTGTTTACAACAAGATCAACCGAACGGTTTTAACCAAGTGTTGCCACTCGACCGGCACCGCTCCGCGGCGCCGGCCTCGTCAAAAAGCGGTATTTCTGCGGCATCCTTGAACCAAAATGCGGTAAAAACTGCGGCATGCCCGTAATTCTCGGAAAAGCTGTGTTTTGTATTTTTGAGAAAGAATGGGTGAAAAATCTCGCTTTGATATGAATGTTGATTCAGTGTCAAGTGAAGTGTGGTGAAGATCTGTCATAAATTTGAGAAAACACGTGCTGTCTATCCTTCTTTTCAGCGGTCAAAGGTAAGCATGGTCAACTCAGTCCGTGAACACACATTTGTCGTTCGTCGTTTTCGTCAAGCACGCAACAGAAGTAAAAGTGCAGAGGTACCACAGCAGGGAAAGTCCACGGTGGGAAAACCGTATAAACGTGAAGTGAATAGTGAAGAAATAAAAAGCGATTTTCCCTTGGGCCTTCAAGCCTATCCAATAGAATAATTGATGGGTAACTAGATTCTTGAATCTGAACCTTTTTCGATTAATGTTTAATGAAAATCAATATCAAAAGCTTCAAGAAGGAACGTTCAGATAAATAATACAAGACAAACAGACAAGATTAATTTCAGATAAATAATACAAGACCAACAGACAAGATTAATCGGAATCGGACTGTTCACGTGTGTCACAAACAATATCTTTGGCCAGACCATACACAAGGCTTTGGCTCAAAACGTTACGGTCACGAGAAGAGGCACTAGCCTTCACTTTGAGTACACGCTTGACTAGTCCGGGTTCTAGCTCTAGCACTGACTTGCCCGAGTCAAGCCCTCCTTTAGAATTGCGCTTAAGGTCACTCTTGGTTTTCAGTGTTGCCGAAAGAGTCACTGTACTCAGTCGGTTTCACTTATCAGTTTTCACTTCCTTGAGCAAACTGAAGAGACGCTCGGCAATAACGTGTGAGAAAGGGAGTGAGAAAAAGCACTGAACCATTTTTCCGACATTTGGGAACATCCGACTACCATTTAGTGACTTCGTTTGCAAGATGTGGCGCCAGTAAACGACAATGTCCATGTCATCTACGTCAGGGAGATCGACAGTACTAGGTAGAGCTACACTCGGTATAGACCGCCATTCATGCTCTAGCTTTGCTTTATTCCAAAGCGCAGAATCGTAGTAGTCGAAGAACTGACGAAGACTGGGAACTTACAGTTCATAACTAGAGCTTGGGGTAAGCAAGTGTACCAGTTCGTAGATCTTTTCAGAGAATGAAAAACGGTCAAGAATTTGTTGAACAGCTTCGACGTAGAAATCCCTCGCGCAGCGACAAATTCGGAGACTTTCCGCTAAAAAACGGCCACTGGTAACTTCTCTCGTTTCGAGCATCACAAGGAAATCGTACCCTTTGTAGCCGATATAGACATTTTCGTCGGGAAGACAGTTCACTTTGTCATGCGGATTGATGTCAAAAAGGTTGACTGTTCTAACATATGAAGGTTTCATAAAGTTCATGGCTAATGTCCGAAGAAGTTTTTCCACCTGGGTTTTCATGAGGTGAAATAGGGGTTTTTCAGACTGGAAGATGGTTTTGAACTCATTCAGCTCTCCCAACACGTACTCGACAAAAAACATCCTAACCCTCGAGTATGGGTTGTTTAGTGTCATTCTTACATGATCAGTAGCATGCGAGGGATCATCAAGTACCAACGAGTCCCAGTACAACGTAAGAGTATCCCACTGTTCGAGAATACGGCGTGCACAGTTTTGAAATGACAACCAGCGCGTTGGCGCCAAAGCAAGGAATATGTGCTGTTCCACTTGAGTAAAGACTTGAAATTCCTTCGTATATGCATCTTGGCGTTTTGCACTGTGCCTGAAGTGATTGCACACAGTCCGACATAGATTTTCGAGGCTCTTGGACAGTTTTTTTGCAGGCATGACTTGCAACTATGGCACATAGATGGCAGTTACATTTCTCAACTGTAACCCAGGGATATTTCCCTTCAACAAGTGTTTTTACTTAGTGGTTTATCCCCATCATAGCATTCGTTGTGTCAGAGCAGAATCCAACCCAGTTTTGTAGAGAAACACCCGCCTTCTTGACATCATCCATCACCTTCAGTAGCTGGTTGAATAGACCAGACGCTGATCCGTCGCTACATTCGACAAGAGCGAGCAAATCTACCTGCACATTCATTGCTTCGTCACAAAAGCTAACACAAACAGCAAGTTGTTTGGCTACAGAGGAATCTGTGGTCTCGTCAATTACTACGGAGAAAAGATTCGTTTTCAGGTTTTCAAGAAGCTTTTCATGAAAATGAGGGGCCAAAGCTTGTCGAGCAATATTAGTTGCTTTAGTTCTACCAAGAGTGGCCTGGCTTAGAAGATCTGGGTCTGACATACTTTTCACAAGTTTCAGCAAGTCTTCAGAAAGTGAATAGGGTAGATCGTGCTCAACGAGAAATGTCACTAGCTTCGCTTCAACAGTGGCCACTCTTTCGATTTTTGAATCACCAGAAAAATGAAGATTCAATGGCATGGTCTTAGAAGACTAAGTTATCCACGCTTTTTTATTTTCTTCGTGAGCTTTGGTCTGTTTGTTCCTTTTTGCGTCGTGTTTCCCTTTTTTACGAACGAAATCCTTTTTGCAGTAAAGACAGTGAACTAAATATCCACTGTTTTGACCGGTCTGCACCTTTCCTTTTCGTAACCATTCATTAAAGTCAGATTCTCTTTCCCACTCAGTCTTGTATCTTTGGTCTGCCCTTTTCTTTGTGATCCTCGGTTTTTTGTTGGAGGGTTCACTATCGTCCGAGTCTTTATCACCGTCCTCATATTCCTGTTCAATATCTATCACTTCTGCCATTATGCTGTAACAAGTTTGGTCTATAAACAAGAGAAATATTTAGCTATTATGTCCTTTCTTTCATGGATTGACCTGCTGGTGAAAGAAACGAACCTGCATTAGTTAATTTCTTCCAGTGCCAGCCTGCTGAGAACCCTTTGTTCTTTCCGGATAAATCCTTCAGTTGGAATCCGGCTGAAGTCGGAAATTTGGCAGAAGTAAGGCAGGAAGTTTTGATCAGTTTCGTCAAAGCCGATATGACGTCGAATCACAGTAGATATGACGTAAACACACATATGTTGCGTTTTTGCTGATACCCCTGTTACCACGGTAACTGCGGATCTGCAGTTAGTCGTTTTGCAGTTACCGTGATATCTGATATACGGTCCACTGCAAAAACGACTATTATATTGCCGAAATTGCACTTTCAAAAGTCATCCCAAAAGAAAAACTGATGTCCCATTACATAACTAAGTGCTGAACTTCTTTCTCACCAATTTGACAAAATTTGATGAAAATGAGATGACTTTTCAGGTACCACGAGCAGATACCACGGTCGGACCATGATATCTGAATATCAGTTACCGCGGTAGCTAGCCAGATACCACGACAACTGCAAAAACGCCTTTTGACCGTGGTATCGGCTACCACGGTAGCTGCAGAAACGACTCTAGACCGTATATCGAATACCATGGTATCTGCAAAAACGCAACTATTGTCGTATAATAATAATATTTATGACCCACTCTATAGGTTTAAGATAGTGGAGTAATCAAAGGAAAGAAATAGAGAGAGTACAAAATAACACACACAACAATAAAAACCACTCAATGAAAAATTCTGTTTCTAAATCTGAATAGTAAAATTTGTTTACCGAAAAGAGCTGAAAGACCAAATGAAAATGCGTTACTTCGTTGCTATAGCCGCGTCTACATTCGGCATTTTCTGGAAACCTGGGCCGAAAAACGGGAAAAATGGGTAATGTATGGGTAATGCCGAAAAACGGGAAAAATGGGTAATGTAGACCGCTACTGCCGTCCCAGTTTTCTGTTTCTGGGTATGGCACAAAAAGACGCCAATAAATGGGCCGGCATGCCAGAAATGGATGGTGAAGATGGGTTGTTCCGTATTCTGGCAACTCTAGTAAGCACTAAATTTGAAAAAGAAGCCATGGGATTCACCAAAAAAGACAAAGAGACTTCTAAAAACTCTCCCAAATGGTCAAATGAAGAGACTTTCTCACTAATTGATATTTGGAAGGACAAATTTGATGATCTACAGAAAATAGGACCTAAAGTTCAGACTCATATGGCCATTGCAGAGGAGTTATCATGTCGAAATCTGGAAGTCAATTGAAGGTATCAAGTATTTTGCAATAGGTTGCATATGGTTGCATCAAGACATGGCTAATTGTAAACAGAGAAAAGCCAAGACAGATAGTTCAAGTAATTGAGAGGCAAATGTTTAAATGGCTGGGGCTTGTACGGGTAAATGGCGGGAGTATGCATGACTCTTTTATTGGGCACATACTTGTCAGGTTAGTTTTTGGAAAGGCATGCCTGCCTAGAGTCCCAGGCATCATGTTGACCAAGAATAAAGTTTAAACTCATATGGCCATTGCAGAGGAGTTATCAAGTCGAAATCCGGAAGTCAAAAGAAGCATTTTCAAAAAAACTCCTTATTGAAAAGAACCTCAATTGAAACTGATTCAAAAATGGTAACAATTATTTTCAGTCCTTTTCCCAAAATAAAATAAATAAATAAGCTAGCCAGATACCACGACAACTGCAAAAACGCCTTTTGACCGTGGTATCGGCTACCACGGTAGCTGCAGAAACGACTCTAGACCGTATATCGAATACCATGGTATCTGCAAAAACGCAACTATTGTCGTATAATAATAATATTTATGACCCACTCTATAGGTTTAAGATAGTGGAGTAATCAAAGGAAAGAAATAGAGAGAGTACAAAATAACACACACAACAATAAAAACCACTCAATGAAAAATTCTGTTTCTAAATCTGAATAGTAAAATTTGTTTACCGAAAAGAGCTGAAAGACCAAATGAAAATGCGTTACTTCGTTGCTATAGCCGCGTCTACATTCGGCATTTTCTGGAAACCTGGGCCGAAAAACGGGAAAAATGGGTAATGTATGGGTAATGCCGAAAAACGGGAAAAATGGGTAATGTAGACCGCTACTGCCGTCCCAGTTCTCTGTTTCTGGGTATGGCACAAAAAGACGCCAATAAATGGGCCGGCATGCCAGAAATGGATGGTGAAGATGGGTTGTTCCGTATTCTGGCAACTCTAGTAAGCACTAAATTTGAAAAAGAAGCCATGGGATTCACCAAAAAAGACAAAGAGACTTCTAAAAACTCTCCCAAATGGTCAAATGAAGAGACTTTCTCACTAATTGATATTTGGAAGGACAAATTTGATGATCTACAGAAAATAGGACCTAAAGTTCAGACTCATATGGCCATTGCAGAGGAGTTATCATGTCGAAATCTGGAAGTCAATTGAAGGTATCAAGTATTTTGCAATAGGTTGCATATGGTTGCATCAAGACATGGCTAATTGTAAACAGAGAAAAGCCAAGACAGATAGTTCAAGTAATTGAGAGGCAAATGTTTAAATGGCTGGGGCTGTACGGGTAAATGGCGGGAGTATGCATGACTCTTTTATTGGGCACATACTTGTCAGGTTAGTTTTTGGAAAGGCATGCCTGCCTAGAGTCCCAGGCATCATGTTGACCAAGAATAAAGTTTAAACTCATATGGCCATTGCAGAGGAGTTATCAAATCGAAATCCGGAAGTCAAAAGAAGCATTTTCAAAAAAACTCCTTATTGAAAAGAACCTCAATTGAAACTGATTCAAAAATGGTAACAATTATTTTCAGTCCTTTTCCCAAAAATAATAAAAATCGTCAATCTTACAACAGTATGATACATAGTGTTTGCATAGAATTACTGTTTGTAGAAATACTGTTTACATACTGTACATAGAATTTTTGAATAGTGATATAGTATGGATAAAACTAACTGTTTTTTGGACTAAAATGAAATGTTAAATACTACCAATGCTAAATTATGCAGAGTTGAGGACAAAAAATTATTAACTGCATACCTCTTGTTGAAATAGACTTGCTTTGAATCAGTGCTCGAATGGTTATATGGCTTCAACATCCAGGACTCAAGTCGAAATGCCCCATCACCCAAAAAGTGCAGCGGTATATTTACACCTTCAATCTTTCGAGATAGGCTGGGAAAAAGTCTGTTTTGGGCTGCTTTTTCATGAAAATTTGTCCTTTTGAAAGCTCCAGCATCACTGCACCTACCGGGGATACCGGCCTTAGAATACAAACAATTATATTTGGCATCAGAAAGAACCAAAACACTTACACTATACCAGCCTTTGTAATTATAGTAGTCTGTAGCAAGCTTTGCTGGAGGATGAATAGGGATGTGGCAGCCATCAATGGCTCCAATAGTTAACGGAAATCCTCAAAGCTCGTTAAATTCTGATTCTAACTTAACAAATTCAGTTGTTGTAGCAGGCCATTTAATCAGCTCTGGAACAAGCAGTTCTTTAGCAGCACTTATGAATAAATGGAAGCAATGGCCAACTGTGGCTCAACCTATGCTAAAAAGTGACCCAATAGTTTTATAATCTGCATTTGTGGCTAGCACATACAGTGCAACTGCAACTTTTTTGTCGGTGGGAATTGCTGTTCTCAATTGAGTGTCCTGGGTTAATATTTTCTGTTCATCTTTTGACAATACCCAATAAATAGTCTCTCTATCCATTCTAAAAAATTTGTAAAACCCGGATTCACTTTTTCCTTGGAGAACATTATTCCACCAGTCATGAGACTGGGGAAGAATCCAAACAGATCTAGTATAGAGGCTCTTCTGCATCTCTTCTTGCAGTTTTAAGAGTTCATTTGCAAAACATGCTTCCAGTTTTGACTTTTTCTTCCTATTTAGCTTCAACAAAAGAGATAGAGCAGAATATACTAGCAAAAATGAATCACTTGAAGCTTGATTTATGCCCAACGCCATCATAAGCATGTCACACACTGCATTTCGATCTTTTGAATTTGTTGCGATTCTTACCAGTGTAGACTGCTACCTGCCTCCCAGTTTTCCGGCCCAATTTTCCAGAAAATGCCGAATGTAGACGCGGCCTATGACTTGGGCCCATGCTGACTTGGGCACACATATTCAAGCAACGAATTAAACGGATACGTCAATTACGATCCTATTCAGAGAAAGTATCCTTCCCTAAGGTTGATCATGAACTTTGACAGCCTGACGAGGACCCTTGCCAAGAAGGGCCGAAATATCCGTTGTATGCATTACTTGAATATATTCGCGATTAATAAAATTCCATACAGTGATATTCCCTGTCAGATTTGGGGTACCTCTACAGCTAGTAACTGTGTTGCATGCTTTACGAAAACGATTTACGACAAATAGGCGTTCACGCACTGAGCAGTGTTAACCAAGCTCATTTGATTGGCCACTGAAAAGCCGAGTTTGTAGTGAGGTTCAAAGTTTCCACGTCATAGTAGAACTTAGCGCTGTGAGCCTGGCCTTAAATATTCTGAACATCATGCTAGAGAAAACAGTAAAAATGCCAAAAACTCCTCTTAGCACAATCCGATATTGCATTGTATTCACTTAAAATACACATACAAAAATTTGTTTTTCAGTTCAACTTTAAGGAGTCCGGTGAAGAATGGATACCTACAAGAGCCAGTTGTTTGGATCACAGATTAAATTTTGTATTCCATAGAAACCTTTGGTCTTGTTCATTTTGGATGCCTGTTCAACTATCATCCGTTTTGGAATTCTTTTGTTTTGCTTGTAGGGATCCCAAAACGTAAGTGGAGGGATACCTATGACATTGCAAAAGTTGTCCGTCTGTCCGTCTGTAGCCTAAGCACGATAACTGTCGAAGGGAATGAGATATTTTGATAAAAATCGGTGGGAGGATCCTTTGGGTCAAGGGAAAGGTCGAGTTCGTAGATGGGCTCTGTAGCCCTACACTTAGGGGTGGGGATTCAAATTAAGGGACAGACAAAATATTTTTAACAGCTAATGAGATAGTTAATTATGGGATAAAAAACATGCTGAACATGGCAATGAAAACCATCTTCTTGCCGGACAAGTTGTTCGCCCGGAATCCGGCCAAAACCGGAAAGTTTGTTAAAAGTAAAAGTTTTATTTGAAGTTGATAAGATGTTCGATTTCGGGGTAAGAGGGCATGCTGGAACCGTATATGACAATCGTTTTTTAGCCGGACATATACTTCGTCCGGAATCCGGCTGAAACCGGATAATTTGTTATACGTATATTTTTTATTTGAAGTTGACAAAATGTTGGAAATAGGAGTAAGGAGATACGCTAAATTCGTTTCTGAGTTTCAATTTTTCGCCAGACAAGTAGCTCCGGCATTTCGGCGAAACCGGAAAATTGGCAGAAGGCAGGATCGTTTCGATCGGTATCGTCAAAATAGATATGACTTCTAGAGGTAAACACACATGCTGAATCCAAGTCTGAACTTGGTTTTTCTCAGAGGATTAGCCATTTGGCCTTAGTCTGTTTCTATATCTTGAAGAGTAAAAATGTTCAAGGAGTCTGGCAAAGACTGGATCTAGCGAAGACAAAACCCAATGTCTGGATTAAATATTGAATTTTTGGGATCCCATAGAACCTTTGGTCTTGTTTTTCAATTTCACAGAGGCATTTTTGCGTCCAGCCAGCCGCGTCGGAGAGTAGAAAGGCTGGACACAGTCGACAAGTGCTAACAAGGAAATTGCTAATTTCGAAAAAAATTATATTTCTTAGCTGGTTCATCATCGTGATTTTGATGATCTCTTCTAGTGAGAATCGGGCTTTCAAAACTTTCGGTAAGAACTACACCTCTCGTTGATACCATATTTTGAATTTGAATTTTGAAATGATAAAGTAACGAACTGGCAACTAGTTAAAACACGCATTTTGGTAAACAGAAAACAGATCATAGAAGCCACCCACCCCTTAGGATAGGCCAGTACTTTTTGGCTCAATAAACTCTTTCTGACCTGATTACATCCAGGGCCATAACGACTAGGCGGGAGGCGGGGTGCCCCCCCTAATATTGTCGGCCAGTCGTTAAAAAGTAGCCGAGTCAACGCGCAGCGCCGCTATTTTTCGTGAAAACAGTCAATTTTTTACTTGGAAACAGTAGATTTTTCTTAAAAACTGTCGGTTTCTTCTTGAAAATAGTTGTTTTTCTTAAAATCAGCCGAATTTTTGCCAACACAGTCGTTTTTTCTCAATAATAGTCGTTTTTGTCTGCATTAAACAGTCGGTAAAAATGACCAGCCAGTCGATAAATACCCCCCCACATTTTGGCTAATAACGGTTCTTACGACACCTAGGCTACTTAAATATAGTTACTACTTACCATCAATACCATCAGACAATCCTGTGAAATAAGACAAGTCTGTCTGGTCCTTATTGCTAACTTGAAAACACTTGGGCTGAGCTGACAGAGGTCATGAAGTCATGAGATGAACTGAGAAACTCAAACGTCAAAGTTTCGTCAAACCCGCAAAAATAACTCAACCCCCTTCGAACACACTGGCCTCTCGGGCGACAAGCTGCCGACCGCCGACGGGTCATTAATTAAGGTCCGTAGTTGACTTCCGCGAAACGAGTCGGACGCGTCTTTGAAATCCCCATTTTATGCAACAAAGACATTTGCGAAAGATAAGAAACTTAAAGTTGGACAAATTTTACATACGGGAACAAATGCGGTATAAAAAGCCAGTGCGCGGCATAATCGCGGCGTGCGGCATGATCAAAATTTTATGCGGCATTTCTCTCAGAATCGCGGCGTAATCCCGCGAAATGCGGCATAAGTGGCAACACAGGTTTTAACACCTAATTTACCTGTATGTTGATCATCGAGCATTACAACAATTAATAGGGTGCTACAAACTTATGCTAATTGAACAAATGTAGGTTAGTCGGCAAATAAAAAATCTAAGTAACAAAAATGAAATTTTCAGAATCAGAAGAAAATAGATATTCTATTTATAGGTCAATAGTCAACTATAGGGATAAATATAGTAGATTAGGATAGCATAGTCAATCTTTTTAAAAACACGTTTTTGTAGGTAAGTCAATTAACTAATTTATCTAGAATAAATTTAATAAAATACATATTAATGCACAGCTTAGATTTATGGCAGTGTTTGTCTATTGCTACAGCAATCAGGAAAGTCAAAGTTTCTAGAGTTCCATGATGATATATTTTCCGCTCATTTTCTGCTAATTTTTCACAGATATTCCTTATTTTCCAACTTGGCGCCTGCTAAGCAGAAAACTGCCTCACTACTTATGGAGGTCTTTTTCATTAAAAATTGAGTTCTCGGGTATTTCTATTTTTTAAAGACGCTTATGGTTGTGTAACTTTCCACTTAACCAATTTTATTTTTAGTGGCACTGGCGCTTTAAGTGAGTGTTGCAATGAACTTTCCGAACTGGTTTGATTCGGGCAGTTGTAACTTGAAACTAATAAGTTGAATGGGAAACGATAGCAGACACTGTTTTGAACAAGAATAAATGCAAAAAAAGACGTCTAGCAATTTCACAGACATTAGCAATAAATTTAGTTGGACTATTAACCATGTATAGTAAATGCAACTCAAAGTTTGTTTTAGTAGGAAGTTTGGAAGGATTGGTTCGTTAAAATTTAGTATTCGTATTTTGGAGTCTTAACCTTGAAAAAAAGTGGGAACGAGACTTTGCTCGTTTGTCAATCGGCTGCAGTTTAGGATCAGTTGCTGCTGCTTGGTGAGGGAGGCGTGATCTGAGAAAACACCAGCCGAGAAGAGAGATATTTCAGTAAGGATGTGATTCAAAAAGGATACTACGGAGTTTCGACTGCTCCGACGGTGGTCAGATAATGTTTCAAGCTTTAAGTTCCTAAGAAACCCCAGATAAGGAACGTAAGGACCCTATGTGCAATAAGTAAGGCTTTAAAATGAGTCCTATCCAACGAATTAGATTCCTAGGATGTAAGACCTAAGTGCCATACCGGGAAACAGTGTTCTAGGGAGGGATGGATAAAAGCATCGTTGATATTAAAGGGGTGTGGGAATGGATCCCGTACTTTGAAAGAACTGTCAGTGACGGAAGTTCCAAGTTTTTTCTTTTTAGCATAGAATTAATTTTGTTTTTCCTATTGAAGTTAAGAAGTAATTAATTTAAAAAACTTTCAGAAAAAATAATTTTTTCAAAGAAAAGTAAAGGTCATTTTAAACTTAAGATCAGCAGATACAGATACCTGTTAAAATTCATTCAGTAAAGCGCCAATGACGCAGTAGGTTTTAGACTTTTACAGTGAGAGAAGGAGGCGATACCCAAACTCTTGTTTGCAGTGATTTTTGTTCGTTTCAAGCTTGATTTGCATATTCAATTTAAGTTTCACTCCTTTTAAGATTTATTTATGCATTTATATTAGTATCTATTGTATGTTTGTTTGCATTAATTGTTTATTTAATTTCTGTTCGTTTTGGGTTTCAGTTATACTTCAATAGCAAAATATTTTTCTTCGTTTTAAGCTTGACTTGCATATTCAATTTAAGCATTACTCGCTTTAACATTAATTTAATCATTTATATTATTACTTGTATGTTTTTTGCTATGATTGATTATTAATTTCTGTTCGTTTTGGGTTTCATTTATTCTTTAATAGTAATTTCTGGTCAGATTGAGTTTGAATTTTAACATGTATTTGTATCTGCTGATCTTAAGTTTAAAATGGCATTTACTTTTCTTTGAAAAACTTCTTTTTCGGAAAGTTATTTTAAATTAATTTTTGTTCGTTTTTGATTGCAAAAAGTTTTAAGTTTTTAAAAATTCCTTATTTCGAAATCGAACTTTTTTTTTCAACATCAAATGTTCATCAAAGTATCAAAATTACTATCAAAGATACGATATCAAAGTAAAAAAAAATAACAAAGTAAAGATAGCATCAAAGTAAGCAAGTTATCTAAGTAACTATAAGCAGCTTGCATAACTTACAGCCCTTGCACTGTAAATCGAAGTTGCCTCGTAAATCACTAAATCCAAGTATTAAAGTAAACCAAGTGTCAAAGTAACAATAATCAAGTTCTGTAACTCAGAACCCCCGGGGTTGGGGGCGGGGGGTTCGACCCCAGAAGCACATTTGGCCCTTTGAATTTTTTTAAACAAAATAGCAATCTCAAAATTTTGACTGGATGCCTTTTGAAAAAGTGGGGCGTAGGCTAGTTGCCCATTGATCACTTTTGACTAAAGAACTAGAAGTTTCAATTTCCGATCAAATGAGCCCCCTCCAAAATCAATACGACCACCCCTTCCACAAAAACCTTATATTCTAATAATAGGCAACTTACATGAGTTACAATCCTTGCCCCAGGGGCTATGGAGTATTTCTCAACCCCTAAGTTATAGTAATTTGAATTTTGGACTATTTTGAACAAAATGGCTATTTCAAGATTTTGATAGGATAAATTTTGGGGGAAAAGGCACAAGGGGGGTGAGGTTAATACTAAGGGGTGGATGGGTTTGGCTGCGCACAACCTTCCCGTGCCGGCCCTGTTTTCACTAATCTTAATGCACAACTAAAAAACAATAAAACATCGAAACATTATTGCCTTTATGACTTATAGTTTTTATTGTCAAAAACTTAGTAACAGAAAAAAAATAATTAAAAAAATAAAATAACTTTACATCAGAGATAACCATTCACAAACAGTATATAGAGCTTTCCTTCCATTTGCGCTTCAAATGGGAGGATATTAGGGGATCGGGTTTAATGCTAAGTGGTGGGCGGGGCTGGCTGTGCACAACCTTCCCGTGGTGGCCCTGTTTTCACTAATCTTAATGCACAACTAAAAAAAACATCAAAACCATATTGCCTTTATGACATTTGGTTTTCTATTATCTAAAATTTTGTAACAAAAAAAACTAATTACAACAAAATTAAAATAACTTTACATAAGAGATAAACACTCACAAGCAGTAGGCTATATAGAGCTATCCTCCTATTTGCGCTGCAAATGTGAGGATACTAAGAGGTCGGATTTAATTCTAGGGGGTGTGTCATTTGAGTCCACTGTAAATTTTGTACGACCATATCTTCCATAAAAACCTTATATGCCCCCGCAGCATTAATTACAGCCCTTCCCCGGACTCTGGGGGTGGGGGTTATGTTGACCCTCAAGTTTTTGTTATCTGATCCTTGGACTACTTCAAATAAACTAGCAATCTCAAAATTTTGATTGGATGCATTTGGAAAAAAATGTGTGAGTCTGTGGGGGGGGGGGAGTAGATGCCCTCCTATACCTTTTGACTCATAAAAAGGTAACTAGAACTTTCAATTTCAAATCAAATGAGCCACTTCCGAAGCGTATACGACCTCTCCTTACATAAAAATCTTATATGCCCCGGGGCATAACTTAAAACACATGCCCCCGGACTCTGGGTGTTTGTGTCATCCTTGGAGTTTTTATTATCTGATGTATGAGCTATTTTTAACAAAATGGCTATCTAAAAATTTTTATCGGATGGGTTTGGGGAAAAAAGGGCGTGGGGGGGGATAATTGCCCTTCGATCTCTTTTGACTCTTTAATAGTGAGCTAGAAGTTTCAATTTTCAATCAAATGAACCCTCTCTGAAGTTTATACGAGTATTCCTTCTGTAAGAACCATATATGTCCTAGGCAGGGATCGGCCGCAGTCACTTTTTGTCACTTTTGTCACTTTTTTGGGACCTATCACTTTTTGTCACTATTTCTCTCATTTTGTCACTAAAGTCACTTTCGACGTTTCGGACCTAATTTTTTTGGTGAAACAGTATGTTATAGTTGACTGTCGACTGTGGCATAATTTATAAAAAAGTTAAATCTTTTTTTGATAGTTTGGACTGTATTTCAAGACCCATAGTGTATAAACGTGGTTAGTGTGTGTGTGTTAAGATCTAGGCTTTTGAAGATAAGATGATAGATTGAATTAGTTCTACCATACCATAACTGCCTATGGTTCTTTTCAGGCCCTTGGTTTACTTAGCATACTTTCTTGCCCGGTTGCTTAGCAAATTGACAGATACGCCAAGATTCCTTCTGTATGTTTTCAGTGTTAGCCAGTTTCTTTGATTTTAGACCGTTTCCTGCTAAAGGCATGCATGCCCTCAGGTCTGAGGACGTCAAAATGTAAGATTAAATTCGTGTTTTCATTGGTTTTGTCAGTTTGTATTTGTATTAGCTTTATATCTTTTCGAATTCCGTCCTAAAACCCATTCTTATATCAGGTCGCTGTGAAATAATGGGCAAGACAAAATTTTTGGAGAGCTGGCTCAGTAGGGAAGACGGTGCTGAGCATAAAGTGAAAGAGTGGTGGACGAAAGGGAGTGACAGCTCGTTCTATTGTAAAGTTTGCAAAAAGACACTCAGCTGCCAGAAAGGATTCCAGGTCCTTCTTCAACATGCAGCTGCACAAGATTACAAAAAGAATGCTTCTGTCATGTTAAACCAGCGTCAGTTGAGACTCGCTGCATCAGCTCCAACCGGAAACCACCCAAACTCACAGAGTGACGATAGCGTACCATAAAAGAATCTGGAAATAATCCGCGAGCGAGATGCAGCGTGAAGGGCGGAGATAGTTTGGGTTTTAAAGAGTCTTGCTAGTTCTTTTGCTGCAGCTTCGTGTGATCATATTGCCGAGATGTTCCGAACAATGTTAACTGATGCTGTACCAGAAGGCTTGTCGTTAGTAAAAAATGACATGCTTGTTGACGGAGGCTATTTATCCGTACTTTTGAGAAATTCTAGTTGAAGACATCCAGAATTCTGACTTTGTGCTGGAATATGATGAAACAACGAACAATGGTGGGGTAGAGGAGCTCCAAATAAGAGTTCGATACTGGTCAAAAGAACGGAAACAAGTGGCTAGTTGGCATCTTCGGACACATTATATGGGACATGCAACCAGTGAAGATCCAGAAAATCCTGCAGAGTATTGAAGATGCAGAACTTTCACTTGAGAGATTGCTGATGCTTGCAAGTGATGGCCCGGTGTCAATAATAAACTGTGGCCCATCACAGACTCAGAAAAGAGAAAAAGGTATTCAAAAGGCCTATTGAATATGGGAACCTGCAACATTAATGCAGTGCATAATGCATTCCTGAAAGGGCGGCAAGAACTCGGGGAGGAGTGCTCTGATATTATCATCGCTGTTTACCACTTTTTCACGGGATGGCCAGCTCGTTCTGATGATTTCAACCAGTGCCAACAGAAAGTTAAAGTTCCTCAGCGTAAGTTTATGAAGCACGTCCCCACAATGTGGCTCACCATAGGGGAAGCAGCGAGCCGCTTGATGGAACAGTAGCCTGCATTGATTGAATATTCTTGCCCACGAATGCTAGAATTCGTGCCAAAGAAAAATTGTCTGGAGTACCTGATGTCAAATGCAAAATATTTGGAAATTGTAAAATGGCTAAAAAAGCAAACAATGAAAGCCAAAATTGAGTTTATTGTAAGCTCTGCAGCAACTTTCACCGCTTTTACCGGTGTATTTCAACGACAGGAGCCGTTAATTCATGGGGTACACTTTGAGCTGAGACGGTTATGCACAGTTCTTTTGGGGCAGATTGTGCCGGCTGATGATGTCAATCTCCGGATCCTCGGTGGTTTTGAAGGCTTAGTTCGTATTGCAGATGTTTACCTACAGCAACCCTTGTGTAATGATTACTGCCCTGGATTCTTAGATTCTGGATTCGTTATCCTGAAAGACAGGAAATTTTTTTCTGAGAATTAGAAAGCTTATCAAAGCTGCTGTACAGTACCTGCTGACAAAATGCCCTGTGAACAACGAGTTTTTACTAAGCCTTACCTGCCTAAGCCCTCCCAGTCCAGATTGCCGAAGAACGAGCTGCAGTGATATCTTCCACATCGCGAGAGAACTTCCATTTGAGATGGATATCGAGCAAGTCCAGGGAGAATGGTTGTTATTACAGTCAGATCCTGTCCCGCCACCCACAGAGAGTACTCGAATCGACAGCTATAGGCAAAAGATCCTGGATCTGAAGACGCCATCTGATGAAACCAAATATCAGACCTTAGGTCGGATCGTTTGGGCAGCTATGTCGCTCTGTCATGGAAGTGCAGACGTAGAGAGAGGATTTTCTCGGTCAGCTCTGCTGATGACTAGCCTTCAAGCGTGTACAGAAGAGCGGACACTGAATGCTAAGGATTTTGCTGCGGATGAGCTCCGCGACTATGAGAACAGACCAGTGTGTGTGCTGATCACAAAGAAGCTGCTTTGTCTGGGTAGATCAGCTAGAGCCAGCTATGAACTATTCCTTATTGAATGAAGACAATAAGAATCAGAGAGAGAGAAGCTTGAAGCTGAGAAGGAAGATGTTGCACAAGAAATCCAGGAGATGGCGCGGAAGAAGCAGAAAATAGTGGCCATAGAGTCAGACATTGTACGAAAGAAAGAGATGGTTAAGCAGAAGGAAATAGGCGATACCCATCTGAGAGAGGCAGGGGAACGGTTGAAGGCAGCTGTGGAAGAGAAGGACTTCCTGAACATTGGTCTTGCTCAAAGTATGCTGGAAGCAGCATTAAAAGCTCGCTCCAAAGAAAGGGAAAGGGTAGATGATGCTGAATCGGTTGAAGTACTTGTTCTGAAGAGGAAATCCTAACTAATTGATCGCCTTTTGAAAAAGTCAAAGAAGTGATGACATAATATCCAGTGATTGCTTATACCTAGTCGTGGCGGACGCTTGTTATTCAATAAATCAGTTTTCGTTCTAGTGCCATAATCGAAAACGTACATTTACCGAAGTTATCGTTTGTATAAGTAAATAAAATCAGTTGAAGAAAAAAAATAAGGATTTCAGCCTTTCTGTCCGTAACTTCTCGGGCTCTCATAGGCCTGTGATGATCTTACGGTAGTAATTTTGATCCTTCTAATCCATCTGACTATGCTCTGACGGCTTCTGAGCAGTCACTTTTTGTCAATTTTTTGGTTGTCCTCAAGTAACTAGTCACTTTTTTCGTGCTCCTCGTCGTGGCCGACCCCTACCTAGGGTATAACTTACAATGCCTGTCACCGGGCACTGGGGGGTTGTGTCGACCCCCGAGTTCTATTATCTGATGTTTGAACTATTTTTAGCAAAATGGTCATTTCAAAATTTTTATCGAATGGGTTTGGGGAAAAAAGTCGTGGGGGGAGGGGCTAGTTGCCCTCCGATCTCTTTTGACTCTGAAAAAGTGAGCTAGAACTTTTAATTTCCAAACAAATAAGCGCTCTCTGGATACACGCATCCCATCTATAAGAACCATATTTGCTCCCAGGGCATAATTTACAACGCCTGCCCCCGGGCCCTGGGGGTTTTTTCGACGCCGAATTTTTTGTTATCTGACCTTTGAACTATTTTTAACAAAATGGCATTCTCAAAAATTCTATCGGAAGGGTCTGAGAAAAAAGGCGTGAAGGGGAGAGGGGCTAGTTTCCCTGCGATCACTTTAGACTCTTAAAAAGTGAACTAGAACTTTCAGTTTCCAATCAATTAAGCCCTCTCTAAAGTTTATACGAGCATCTTTCCATAAAAACCATATATCCCCCAGGGCATAACTTACAACGGCTGCCCCTGGACCCTGGGGGGTTGTTTCGACACCGGAGTTTTTGTTATCTGATTTTTGAACTGTTTTTAAAAAAGTGGCTATCTAAAAATTTATTCGGATGGGGCTGGGGAAAAAAGGGCACGGGGGGAGGGGCTTGTTGCCCTTGGATTGCTTTTGAGTCTTAAAAATCCACCTAAAACTTTCAATTTCTAATCAAATGAGCCCTCTTTGAAGCTTATACGAGCATCCTTTCCATAAGAACCGTGTATGCCCCCAGGGCATAACTTACAACGCCTGCCCCTTGAACTATTTTTAACAAAATGGCTATCTTAAAATTTTTTATCTGATGCATATGGGGGAATAGGGGCGTTGGGGGGGAATCTAGCTGCCCTCCGATCACTTTTGACTCTTAAAAAGGGAACTAGAACCTTCAATTTCCAATCAAATGAGCCCTCTTTGAAGTTTATACGAGCATCCCTTCCATAAGAACCATATATGCCCCCAGGGCATAAATTACAACGACTGTCCCCGGGCCCCGGGGGCTGTGTCGACACCGGAATTTGTGTTATCAGACTTGAACTATTTAAAAAAAAATGTCAATCTCGAAATTTTTATCTGATGCATTTGGGGAGCAAAAGGACGGGGGGGGGGTCTATCTGCCCTCTGATCACTTTTTGACTCTTAAAAAGTGAACTAGAACTTTCAATTCCCAATCAAATGAGCCCTCTCTGAAGTTTATAACGAGCATCCCTTCCATAAGAACCTTATATACCCCCAGGGCATAACTTACAACGCTTGCCTTAGGGCCCTGGGCAGTTGTGTCGTCATCAGAGCTTTGTTATCTGACCTTCGAACTATTTTTAACAAAATGTCTATCACAAAATTTTTATCTGATACATCTGGGGAGAAAAGGCGGGGGGGGGGTGGCTAGTTGTCCTCCAATCTCTTTTGACTCTCAAAGACTGAACTAGATCTTTAAATTTCCAATCAAATGAGCCTTCTCTGAAGTTTATACAAACATCCCTTCTATAAGAACCATATTTGCCCCCAGGGCATAACTCACAAAGCCTGTCCCCCGACCATGGGCGGTTGTTTTGACCCCGGAGTTTTCGTTATATGATCTTTGAACTATTTATAACATAATGGCTACCTTAAAATTTTTATTGGATGTATTTAGGGGGAAAAGGGCGTGGGAGGGGGGCTAGTTGCCCTCTGATGGCTTTTGACTCTGAAAAAGTTAACTGCACCATTCAATTTCCAATCAAATGAGCCTTTTTTGAAGTTTTTACGAGCATCCCTTTCATAAGAACCATATGTGCCCCTAGAGCATAAATTACAACGACTTCCCCTGGGCCCTGGGGGCTGTGTCGACACCGGAGTTTTTATTATCAGACTGAAACTATTTAAAAAAAATGTCTATCTAAAAATTTTTATCTGATGCATTTGGGGAAAAATAGGGGTGGGGGCTATCTACCCTCCGATCACTTTTGACTATTAAAAAGTGAACTAGAGCTTTCAATTCCAATCAAATGATTGGGAATTCGTTTTATGATCTTTGAACTATTTATAACGTAATGGCTACCTCAAAATTTTTATCAGATGTATTTATGGAAAAAAAGCGCTTGGGAGGGGAGTTAGTTGCCCTCCGATCGCTTTTGACTCTTAAAAAGTGAACTAAAACTTCCAATTTCCAATCAAATGAGCCTTCTTTGAAGTTTATACGAGCAGTCCTTCCTTAAGAACGATATATTCCCCTAGGGCATAAATTACAACAACTCCCCCTGGGCCGTGGGGGCTGTGTCGACACCGGAGTTTTTGCTATCAGACTTGAAATTTTTTTTTAAATGTCTACCTAAAAACTTTTATCTGATGTATTTCGGGAAAAAGGGTTGGGGGGGGGGGCTATCTGCCCTCCGATCACTCTTGACTCTTAAAAAGTGAACTAGAACCTTCAATTCCCAATCAAATGAGGCCTCTGTGAAGTTTATAGGAGCGTCCATTCCATAAAAACCTTATATGCCCCCAGGGCATAACTTACAACGCCTTCCCTCGGTCCCTAGTTGGTTTTGTCGACATCGGAGTTTTGTTATCTGACCTTTGAACTATTTTTAAGAAAATGACTATTTCAAAACTTTTATTTGATGTATTTGGGAAAAAAGTGCATGGGTTGAGGCTAATTGCCCTCCAATCTCTTTTGACTCTGAAAAAAGTGAATTAGAACTTTTAATTTCCAATCAAATGGGCCCTCTCTAAAGTTTATACGAACATCCCTTCTATAAGAACCATATTTGCCCCCAGGGCATAACTTACAACGCCTGCCCTCGGGCCTGGGGGTTTTTGTCGACCCCGGACTCTAAAAAAATGAAATAGAACTTTCAATTTCCAATCAAATGGGCGCTCTCTGAAGTTTATACGAGCATCCCTTCCATAAGAGCCTTATATACCCCGAGGGCATAACTTACAACGCCTGCCCCAGGGCCCTGGGAAGTTGTGTCGTCATCGGAGTTTTGTTATCTGACCTTTGAACTATTTTTAACGAAATGGCTACCTCAAAATTTTTATCTGATGTGTTTGGGTGGAAAAGGGCGTGGGAGGGGGGTGCTAGCTGCCCTTTGATCACTTTTGACTCTTGAAAAGTAAATAGAACTTTCAATTTCCAATCAAATGAGTCCTCTCTGAAGTTTATACGATCATCTCTTCCATAAGAACCTTATATGCCCCCAGGGCATAACTTACAACGCCTACCCCAGGGCCCTGGGCAGTTCTGTCGTCATTAGAGTTTTGCTATCTGACCTTTGAACTATTTTTAACAAAATATATATCAATTTTTTTTTAGCTTATGCATTGTGGGAAAAGAGGGCGTGCGGGGGGGGGTAGTTGCTCTCCGATCTCTTTTGACTCTTAAAAAGTGAACTAGAACTTTTAAATTCCATTCAAATGAGTCCTTTCTGAAGTTTATACAAGCATCCCTTCTATAAGAACCATATTTGCCCCCAGGCCCTGGGGGGTTGTGTCGACACCGTAGTTTTGTTATATGATCTTTGAATTATCTTTAACAAAACGGCCATCTCAAAATTTTTATCGGATGTATTTGGGAAAAAGGGCTTGGGGGTGGGTGCTAGTTGCCCTCAGATCATTTTTGACTGTTAAAAAGAGCACCAGAACTCCTGATTCCCAATCGAATGAGTCCTCTCCGAAGTTAATGCGACAACCCCTTCCATATTAAGTGCCTCTGGGAAAAAAAAATAATAATAAAACATTGGGGCCGCATGGCCTTTGCTATAGGCAACGCTATAGCGTTGCCTCTGGCATGAAACGAATGTAACTTTATTTTATCAGCCAAAGGTATTGAGACGCCAAAGGTTATCGTCAAAATAGCTACATAGCTACATCGTCAAAGGTAGTTATCGTCAAAATTTGAATTTATTCTTGTGTCTTCTTTACTGCAAAATTTTAATCCTCAAACAGTTTATTAACCCGTATCTACACTTGCACACATTTTCCCCGAAAAGGATGGTCATTGATGCTTGTTTAATTGTTTTTTTTTTTTTTTTTAACTGTTTCAATTTTTTTTTCAAAAACTGTTTGAGATTTTAATAGCGTAGTTAGCCCTGTTGTGCACAAATTCATGTTGAGAATGAATAGGCTTCGTAAAGGAAGCTTAATTAATAACTAAAACTCTACAAAACATGTGAATAGCTTTTAAGTTATTGAGGAAAAATCCTGATAATTTTCGGTAGGATCTAAACTGTGTATCCCTCTTCCAATGTACCTGCTTACGGGCATTCATGGATGCTAAATTCACGGAAAGCAAAGTGTTTTTATGAGAATAAAAATAAAGGGAAAAGATCAGCTAAAAAAGATAAAAGATAAAGGAAAAAACTTTAAAAGGAAAAGATAAAGGGAAAAAACTAGATTTCCTTTTGTTTAATGTTTCAGGATTTAAATAACCAGTTCAGTATCATACTGAAAAAAATCCATCCCAAAATTATGCCCTAAATCTTCGCTCTTCGCTCTAAATCTTCAAGGTTATGCTTCATACTTGAACATTGGTCAAATGACCATATTACATATGGGAGACATCTTAATTTGACATAAAACTGTTTGCAAAAATAAAAGAAAGGACGGATAATAACAAAGAGAAAAAGAAAACAAACAATTACACTTTAAACAGTTACAAGACTAATAAATTGCATCCTAATGCGAGACAAGGAAAAAAATAAATAAATTAAAAATTAATTAAACACGAATTCTAATTCGTGAGTGGTCTGCAATTTTGTTTTATGTCTTTTTTTTTATCAACTTTGAAACTTAAATTTTTGGTTCATTTATTGCATATTTATTAATCAATTTTCAGCTGCATGTTCTTGATGCTATGTGGAGCAGATAGGTGGCGAAAGGGAAGAAGGTGAGACGGATTTTTGCTTTATCGGTCTTAATGAAATTCTTCCAGAAAGGCACAACTTAAAAAATATGAAGCAGCGCGGCTGCAATGTAAAAGCTGACTGATAGTGGTGCCAATCAGGGAATGGGCCGCTCTCTTCTGGATGTTTCGCCCTCTCTTAGCTTTCGAAAGACGACTTTTCTTGATATTTCTATTGAGAAATGTTATTTTTAGGTAGTTTCATTGGAAAAATTTTATCTAAAAAGAGTTCCCCTAGATTTTAAGAGATGCACCCCCCCCCCCCAGCGTTTTTGTGAATCGAGGCCACAGCTGAAGAGGTAAAAACGGAACGAAATTTCTAGGAAACAGTCGAAATATTTGGTTCCCCTCCCCCTTTGTTAATAGATAAAATCTTTGGTGGTTTGAAGCCACTTGAAGTCCGAGTGGTAAAAAGTTACAGTATTCATTTTTGGGTGTTTATTTGTAAGGGTTCCGCTATCAAATTGTACCAAGATGAGAAAAGCAACTTTCAAAATTTAGGCTCGCAATATTAGAGTAAGCTCCCTGTAGGCTCCCTGTATTAGAGTATATCGTAAATACAATCCGACCAATTTCCTTTAAGAAGAATCATATTTTTTATGAAAGTAAATAAGATATTTTTATAGCTCATCAAAAAGTGCTGAAATATTTCAGTTACTCCATTTAATGAAATTTGGTTGATAAAGACAATAAAAAACATTGGGTTTTGGCTAAGTCGGGGTAGTGGTGCACTATAAATGTCAAAGAAATGGACTTCGGTGACTTAATTCTGAACAAGCCCTCTATAATTAGAAAATCAAGGACTATACCTATTTGAGTTTGCATCACAGACGGAATACAAATTTTTATTACTTATATTTAGGGAAATATACTGATTTGCTTTTTTTTTCTTTTGAGAAATAAATAGAGATGTGTAAATGCAAAAAAAAAAAAAAAAAAAAAAAAATCTTCGGCTGCTTTATTTCTGGACACTCAGTATATTATTAGAAAACAGTGACTCACGTTATTTTAGCTTGTATGATAGACGATGTTGATTTTTCTTATGGTAACAATTTAGAGAATTTGGCTATTTGATGGGTTTTTTTTTCAAGGTCCATCGGTCCCAGAAAGGGTGCAATGTAACTGCAAACGATGGGCTTGGTCCAGTTTAATTCTGAACACTCTTTAATCCATTTTTTTCTGAAACTGTATGGTCGGAGATATTCCCTATTTGATGTTAACTTTAGTGATTTTTTATTTTTTCTTGTAGGCCTAGCTCTAGCCAAAAATCAAGGTCAGCCTTCAAGATATTCGATGACCTCCGCTGATGTCACAAGGCCTCGTAGCAAGACATCGGGGACTGTTTCGAATCCTAAAGCTATAAGTACTGGTCCATCGAACGTTGGAACATCTAAACTGAATAATGGGTCGTTATCAACAATTGATGCTGCTAATACGGGTAAAGCAATTCATCATCCAGCGATGCCCCACAGAGCTTCAGCATCTTTTACTGCACGGAGAGATCGAATTTCAACTGTTCCAACGCAAGGATTTGGCTACACAGAAACTAAGTAAGAAACAAATGTTATTTAAATGTTCATATCACAAACATGCACTCAATTTTATGCATATATATATATATATATATATATATATATATATATATATATATATATATATATATATATATATATATATATTCTAGCTCTCTTTCTCTCTGTTTCTCACCCTCTTTTTATTCCATCCTCTCTCTTTCTCTCTCTCCCTCTCCCTGTCTATCTCCTATTCGGGAGCGGCTAGGGAGCCACTCGCCGAAAATTGGAATAGTAGTTGATCAGTCAGCAGCAAAAGGTTTAACAACGGGGAATGGGGTAGTCGATAGCGCTGACTACGAATCAAGAAAGCGTTCAAAAAATTGAGAGCGTCAAAATTCCCCAAAAAAAAAAAAAAAAACAGTTTTTCGTTGTTAAAAAATACGTTTCGCAAGAAATTTCAACATTGACCACGGAGCCTATGGTAATTGATACTATTGATTGTCGGTGCCCCTCAATGCTGATGACCTTGAAACTTGTGATTTCATTGTTTTCATTCGTCAATAAAAATTGGTGTAATATTCAAATATTTGGCGAGTAACGGAAAGTTACACTATGAGCAACTGCTAGCTATTTCGTGTAATGTGCTTATTTACAAACTTTGAAAGATACTAGCTCAGCATGGCAAATTTTTCTATCTGAGTCTAAATTATCGATAGAAGAAAATTTGAAAACTACAGAACCAGAAAAATTAATTATAGAGCATAAAAGAAGCGTTCAAGTATTCCCCACAGCGTTCAAACAGTCTCTAAGTAGATCACATGGTCTACTTCCCGCATATGAGCAATTTCCAGCACACTGCTTGCACGAGCAGTACTCAACGGCCACACTATCTAGGAATTGCTTAAGGGTGGCACACCTGGCAAAACCTCAACATTTTCAAAAGTCCAGCCAAATCGTAAGGGATCTAGAAACTATGGCTTAGGTCAGGTAGGTAAGGAGATACGGATTTTTTTTCATATACGACAACAATGACTTTCCAGTAATAAAAAGAACGTTTTCTTGCATAGGACAGAAGGATCAAGCCTTGACCTCTCTATCTCTTTCACAAGCAAAGAAATCAATTCCTGCAATTCCCATTTCTCGACAGCCTTAACCACCATTCTTTTTCCTTTAGAGAACATAAAACCAACGGTATCACAGACCAAAAGTGTATGAAGAAGGCATATGGGAAAAACTAGATCGTTTGGTAAATTCGTGTAAAGTTGATGTTTAGGCACTGAATATCCACGAAATTGGACAAAACTTTCCGTTTTTTGCCATTTGAGTGGTATCTAAGGGATAACTTATAATGATACAGAAAAGGACAACGATGTCTATGTTATTCGCATCGACGTATACAACACTGATACCCCACTTTAAGTAGTCTGTGTGCAACGCAACTCTAGTATCTGTGTCTTTGTGGGTACAACTCAAACGCTGTGGAAAGCCGGTATCAATACTTTCACTTCTGCTGAGCATCACTATTTTCATCTGGTCTTGAAAGCCTCTTGAGGCAGTAGCTTGAAGCTGCTTGCAGCACATGGAGCAAGTTTTTAAATTCGTCAAATAAAAGTTTAATCAGTTCTTTTTTTGCCTTGGGATTTGATAAAATTGAGTTTTAATCATCTAGTATTGAGTGTCTACCTAGAGATAATGCAAATTTGTGTGGAGATCCTCGTGCTTTTGGCAACAGCCCTAGTCCTTCAAGCAGATCAAATCTTCTTCTTTATCATAATATCCAAATGTTCCATTGTATCTATATGCAAGGACATTCAGTTCTTTAATGTCACCGTTAAATGACACAAGAGTAAAAATGTTTGTTTTGCGTAGCTCTCAACTGCTTCTGACTCAGTGGTTGGGTGGCTTCTGAGGTACGGCATCAAGTCTACCACCTTTGAGTGATTCTATTCACTAATAATCTCGACGTTAACGGGCCTCTCATTCAAACTACTTTTTGATTTCAAATACTACAGAAGAGCTGATATGGTTCCTTACCAAAATACAACCTTCCCAGAAATGACACTTCTCTCAAATATAGAAGGTATATATGGGAGAAGTTCGTGAGAAAGTAAATTCTTTCGACGGTGAATTATTGTGTCGCCAGTAATGTCAACACTCACTAATACCTTTTTGACTGTTTGAAGTTCAACATTGATAAAACTAATACAGCGCTAAAAGTCCATGTTTTCTTTTTTTGTTTCGCCTGCTCATTACTCATGACCTTTACTTCGCTAAAGGCAGCTTTATCTCCGTCTAAGTACCACTCAAGAGCTCTATCTTCATTACCTCGGACATCAAGAAGACTGTCAGTGATCTAATTAGCGACTGTCTCATGAGTTTGAATATTGAGCAAATTGTCATCACTGCAGTGAAAAGGATTGAGCCTAGATTTCAACACCCTTTATCTTTGCATCCAAATTAATTGTGGATTCTTTTGCATGATCAGGGGAACAGTCTATTGCAGAGTGCCTGATGTGCCCCTTGGGGAATCCCGCCTTTAGAGTGGCCAATTGCAACTAAATAAGGAAGCATTATGCCCACTCCGGCAAGGTGGCTATCCCAGTCACCAGATCTTTTACTATGCAAGAACGGCCATAAAATTATTATCATTTATTTGTACTGTTTCCAGGACTTGTGGCTTTTTGAGCATGCACAGGAATTCTCAAACATATCCAACCAGGGGGATGATTTGGCAAGGTTTTCCTTAAGACGCTGAATGTTCTCATCAATGGGAGTATCCTCTGTTGAGATATTCAAGTTCTGCAGTAAGCTTTGAATAGTAATCGTGTGATTTGATGCAAAAATTTTCAAAGGCATCCCAGTACAGAATAGATATAGCCTTGAGAACTAAGGTATGAGCAGCGAGGGCTTTATAATACAGTTTTCTACTCATCACTTTTTTGTGGTTCCTTCTAGTCGAAATCCAGCCTCATAAATCAGCTCTTCTAAACCAGAGCACTTCATTATATGACCAATTGCACTCCTAAAATTCATTAAAATATGAAGACCACCTATTCCGAGGACAACTTCACAATGTACTGCCGGATTTTTCACTCTTAAGGTATGTGCAATTTCTTATACAGCCCGGTCTTATGTGACAACGGTGTAACTCACTCCTAGTTCTCTGGCAGTTTTCTAGAAACTCTTAATGGCTTCTTCCACGAATTAAAACCCTTTGGGGTTTAATAATAAATTGCGAGGTATTGAGGAGACAAAGACCTACGAAGCTAAAAGTGTGGCTTCTATTAAATTTAAACAGCGCATTATTTACCAAATAAAAAGATCCTAATAAAAATCCTTGAATTAAGTTCAAGTTCCAATCAATCCACGGCTAATTAGAGAAAAGGCCAAGACAGATAGTCTGAGTAAGAGGCACAGCTGGCATAGGCCTTTTTCAGGAATGTATTAAAAAGATGTCATTTTCACTTGTTGATAGATAGTCGATCATCTATCCATCCATCTTAGGGCAGAACTAAGGTAGATAGTCTTAGAACTTTAGCGATGATCGAGATTTTTGGGTTGATTTTTGAATTAAAATCAAGTTGCCATCAACCTATGGCTAATTGGATAAAAAGCCAAGACAGATAGTCTGAGTGAGAGGCACAGCTGGCATAGGCCTTTTTCAGGAATGTATTAAAAAGATGTCATTTTCACTTTTGATAGATAGTCGATCATCTATCCATCCATCTTAGGGCAGATGGAAGAAGGGGATTTAATAATAGAGACCACCCATTCTGAGGACAACATCACAATATACTGCAGGATTTTTCACTCTTAAGGCATGTAAAATTTCATATACAGCCTGGTCGCATGTGACAACAGTGTAACTCACTCCTTGTTCTCTGACAGTTTTCTAGAAAGTCTAAATGGCTTCTCCCACGACTGCTGGATTAGAAGGAGAGTGAGGAACCACTGGCTTGAAACCGATCTTGATAATAAGATTATTAGCCTTATTGTCTTGTGTAGCTGAGAAAAAATTGATGCCAAAATATGGTTGAGGTTCTGCTGAGTCACTTGACACATTCATAAGCTGCATTGACAACGCTCTACTAAGAAGCCAGATAGTAAGAAAGTCTGGAATGAAAACCTTCTGATCAACTGGCAAACCAATGAGATATCTGCATTTTGCTGTCACCTGAATTTTTGGCTTTAGGTGTATCTTACCAAACTTTCCTGGTTAAATAAGATTGAAGATTACAGGGAACTGCTTCTATTCCATTTTTGAATAAGTTTCACACGTAAAACTTACCCTCATTAATCATGTTTCTTGCATCAGGCTCAATTCAAGTAGCAGCAGCACGCTCATTCATGGATTCTGTTGCTTTAACAGAGTTTTTCTATTCAACTAAGGCACGGAAATCTACTGGGACAGTCGCATTTGTGCTGAGTATATGCCTATGTGCATCTGAGCTGAAAATTGAGTCACTCTGCTTCTTCGCTAAAGTTCACAAACGAAAAGGGTTAGAGATTTTCTAGAACACTCATTTTGTATATGATTAATTTCCTACCGGGTCCATTAGGTAAAAATACTCCTTATGAAGGCAAATTTCCAAGATGGAATAAGATTTTACCCAAAACGCTATAAATTATGTTATCTTTTTCGTTAATTTTTAAAGATTGCAATTTAACGGAAAAAATAAAAAAATCTGAAAAAAGA
>CM051257.1:2136076-2301076 GCA_027921565.1 Artemia sinica | reverse complement strand
ATTCAAAGAGCTAGTAACCTTTTTAATAGTCGAAAGTGACTGGAGAGCAACTAGCCCCCCCCCACGCCCATCATTCCCCCAAACATCCAATAAAAATTTTGAGAAAGCCATTTTGTTCAGAGTAGTTGATTTCCAGATAGAAAAAATGTTTTTGAGGAGGACACTCCCCCACAACCCTCAGGACAAGGGTTATAAGTTATGCCCTGGGGCATATAAGGTTTTTATTGAAATCTTTGTCGTAGAAACTTGAAAAAAGGCTCATTCGATTTGAAATTCAAAGGGTTAGTACCCTTTTTAATAGTCGAAAGCGATTAGTGATATTTTTTGTTGTTGTTGTTGTTGTTTAGACCAGGGCACTTCGTATCGAAGGAGTTGTCGTGGGAACTTCTAAAGGGGCTCATTCGATTGAAAATAGAAAGGGCTGATGCCCTTTTTAATAGTCGAAAGTGATTGGAGGGCAACTAATCCCCCTTCCACTCCCACCCTCCCACGCCCACCCTCCCATTCACCCATTATGTTTAAAAAACTAAATGTTGCCTCAAGATTAAATCAAAATGCTCTGTGATAATGCTAATTCCCAATAAGGTATCTCAGCAGTATCCCAAGAACGACTGAGGGTATTGTGTTCAAACTTTTGGGGCTACTTCTGCTCTTAAAATTTAACCAAATCCAAATAGCGTAAGTGTATCCAAGCTATCAAAGAAAGTAAACAGATTTTTTTGTGAATCGTATCAAGTTTTCCATTTCAGGTCAACTAGAGGAGGTATGAAACTAAATTAAACAGTACTATTTGTGTCCAGATTTTTAAAAAAGTGTATGTTTTTAAAAATTGCTAAAAAATTTTCTCCAGCATACAAATAGCAGGCCAAACTATAAATTCTTAAAAAAAAGAAAAGATTTAAAGTATTATTTTCTTTTTATCTGAAAAGACTATGTCAATATAAAACGAACTGAAATTAATTAAAAAAACTTTTTCCACAAAATAAGTTTTTCAAAGAAAAGTAAAGAACTCCATTAAGCAAAAAATGAGCAAAAATAAAATCAAATAATCTACCAAGCGTGAAACCACCACAAATCAGCATCGGTAAACAAATGAAACCCAAAACGAACAGAAATCAAACAGTTCGTGTTAACGAACTGTAAGTAAGGAGCGACCCGGCTCAATAGTAACAGAAACTGTAGAAAACGGAATTTTGATACCAATAGATACATCGAAAGAATCAGATTTTAATGCTGATTTCAAATATATAAGTTTCATCAAGTTTAGTCCTACCTATCAAAAGTTACGCGCCTGAGAAAATTTGGCTGATTTTCAAAAAAAGGGGGAAAGACCCCCTAAAAATTATAGAAACCTAATGAAAATCTCACCATCATATTCAGCGTATCAGAGAACCCTACTGCGGAGGTTTCAAGCTCCTATCTACAAAAATGTGGAATTTTGCATTTTGTGCCAGAAGAAAGATCACGGATGCGTGTTTATTTGTTTGTTTGTTTGTTTCTTTTTTCCCCAGGGGTGATCGTATCGACCCAGTGGTCCTAGAATATCGTGAGAGGGCTCATTCGAACGAAAAAATAAAAGTTCTAGTGCCCTTTTTAAGTGACCAAAAAATGGAGGGCAACTAGGCCCCCTCCCACGCTCATTTTTTCCCCAAAGTCACCCGATCAAAATTTTGAGATAGCCATTTTGTTCAGCATGGTTGAAAATATGATAACTATGCCTTTTATGATGACTTAATCCCCCGAAGTCCCCGGGGGGAGGGCTGAAAGTTATGAACTTTACCCAATGTTAACATAAAGTATTGGTTATTGGGAAATATACAGACGTTTTCAGAGGGGATTTTTTCTGGTAGGGGGGGGGGGGGGAGTGGGTCGGGGGTTATGTGGGAGGATCTTACCATGAAGGAAGTTTTCATGGGAGAAGGGACATTGCTATGAAGGGGGCGCCGGATTTCCCAGCATTATTTAAATAAAGATCAGAAATTGTATATGAAAAAACAAGTTTTTTAACTGAAAGTAAGGAGCAACATCAAAACTTAAAACGACAGAAAACATTACGTATATGATTGGGTTCATCCCCTAGTCAATACCTCGCTCTTTAAGCCAAAGATTGTTTAGTACTTTCATAAGAGCTATTTATTCTAATTAACGGCATTTGTGATTAAGGGGTCATTTTTAAAGAATTGGAACAAAATTCGGACTTTAGCTTAAAGAGCAAGGTATTGACTAGGGGGCGAGCCATCTAATATACGTATTAAAAATATAAGAATATAGAGGTTCGTTACGTAAGTTAATTCGTAAATTACGTATATTTATTACTAATAAAAACGTTCGTAAATAAAATTAAACAGGTTTGGAGAAAGCCATTTAACCAAATAAAAGTAAAATTAATATTCAATTTTTTTTTTAATTATTCATGTACGGTGAGCCAAAATCAAAACCTGCATTAATTCAAAAACGTTCAAAAATTAAATAAAAAAAAACAAGTTTTTTTTAACTGAAAGCAAGGAACGACGTTAAAACTTAAAACGAACAGAAATTATTCCGTATATGAGAGGGGCTGTCCCCTCCTCAACGCCTCGCTCTTTACGCTAAAGTTTGACTTTCTCACAACTCTATTTTTTTTTAAACAATTTAAAACTTTAACGTAAAGAGCGAGGCGTTGAGGAGGGGACAGCCCCTTTCATATACGGAATAATTTCTGTTCGTTTTAAGTTTTAACGTCGTTCCTTACTTTCAGTTAAAAAAAACTTGTTTTTTTTTTACTTAATTACAATAAATAACCGAGTTAAACTCAAAACGAGCAGAAATTAACATAAGTTGGGCGCAAGACCTCTATGCCTTCCCAAGGCAAGAACAAAATTTGCACTTTATTGAAAAAAATATAAATGTTTTTACTTTTATAACTTTAATAAATCAAATAATATTAACATTTTGATTACTAAATATTAGTATATGTATATTAAACTGACAATGCGCATTCATTTGAAGAAAATCTAGCCTTTTTTTGATTTTTTTTTTTTTTTGTTTTTTTTTTTTTTTTTTTTTTTGAATAGCCAATCAAAGTCCTGGAACGAAAACCCAAGTTTTCGTTCGAGTGGTCCTATATATTTAAGCAAAATTTTTGGTCTGCTGGTGTAAGCTCTTTGTTTATGTCTGAGTGAGGTAAGCCTCAGCTGCTGAGATGCATTCATATTGGCAGTTAGAAGCTAAGCTTAGAGGCTTAAATGTTAGTTTTGGTGATTTGTTGTAGACGAAAAATGATAATAATAATAAAGTTTTTCAACTATTTTGCAGTCGAAGAAAGACGATCAATGTGAGGCCACATCATGCAGGACAGCATACAAATAAAATTACAAAAAGGAATCTTGATGTAACTAGTACGCCTACAAAACGCTCTTCCCACTTGATGACGCCGATCAGGAACCATGTGCAAGAAAGCGGGGAAAATCAGGTAGAATTCAGTTCATAGGTTTATAGAGCCGTAATTTAAAGATCAGATAATTCTATTGGTGTGGAAGGGGGGAGGAAGGGTACTTGTAGAAAGTGCACATTCGCTGAGATAACCAGAATTTATATTGGGGGGGGGGAGTAGCTCTTTTTTTTTTGCAGGCATGACATGCTTACCCGAATTGTGGTTTTCAAGGGTTCGTTTTATTTAAATAGTGTCATCATTGGAAATCTTGGTGATAGTAAAATATTGTCTTTCTTATTTTTTTGTCAAAAAATTAAAGATAAAACAGTAATAATAGTTCATCCTAAAATTGTAAAAGTGATGTTTCTTTTTTTACTTCGGTGCACTGTAGATCTTGAAATTCAATCCTGACAGTTAATCTACGTAAAAAAGACGAACTTATGTTATATAGATTACATATATATAGATATAAATAGAATTATATAGATAAATTATATAGAATTATTGAAATAGATAGGGTTATAAAACAATGCAGTATTTTTGTACAATAGAAACGCTAAGGGCTTTAGGATATTGCTTACAGTATAAACATAAAGTGTTCATATTTCTTAAGCGTGAGTTTCCTGTTTTAAGTAAAGCGCCAGTTTTGCATAATCTTACAAACATAGGGATTGTCATCAGTCGTTTTTTTGCAATATTCTTACGGATCTTGTTGCTTCGGCAGCAAAGTAACAATTTTTGTTCTTTTTAAGTCTCAGCTTCACTCTTTACTTCCATCAGAAAACTTTATTTTAAAAAAGTTACCTTTTGTATGTATTTAGTCAACAACAAATTATATAAAACTCGGGTGATAAACTTGAGCGTCATTATTTGTAGTAGGCTGAAAGGAGGAGTGAACAGCACGAAAACTTGTTTATATGCTGAAGATCAGGGTCATTAAACTCATTTCATTGTATTGTATGATGTCTAGGGCGCGAATAGGGGAACAATTTTAGGCTTTCCTCCTTCGTCCAATCGTCAACTAACAATGTTAGCTATTAATTTTCTGTTAGCCCTTGGAAGCATAACTAATGGCCAAATGAGGTGGGGGACCCCATAGACTCCGGGTCGAGGCTCAGGTCTCACAGACCCATTGCCTTCACAAAGTGTTTCCTAACACAAATTGGTCGCTGATATTTCTCAGAAACGAATTGAACGGAGGGAAAAACAAAAACAAAAAAGCAAGCTTATAAAAATTTAATAATACATAACATAGAACACTAGGCTAGTCTTTCCTAGAGTACGAAACCAACCAACGAATTTGAAAGAAACCAGCAATAGAATTGAACCCTTAGCCATCTGTACAATTCTCCAGAAGCCTGATAGTACTGGGGAAAGAGAGGGACACAACAGTACATTCGCTGCAAAAGTACGATTGTCCTTGTTTTTCAAGGTGAGAGAGTTTGAACCTCTGGTCAACGGGTTTACGAATATGGCTATTTCAACGGTTCACTTTTTATTTCAGTTTGGCATCCGCATCATGTCTAACGTGTTTCAGGCAATTTTTAAAATTCTCCAAAGAACTGTTTTCATTATTGAAAGTTATTGTGGTGTCGAATCTATATAACAGAAATTATTTCCAAATTAATGTCAACTGGTAACTCTTGTTTCCTCTCTTCCACGGTTGTCCACGGTTTAATCTATACTAACCTGCTTCTGCTAATGCAAGTGATGGGAGACTGTCAACCTGTATTTAAGGTTTTGCAGCGATGGTGATTTCAATGGTGTGATTCTCCATGTTTCATAGCCTTCTTCACTGTGGTGCCATAAAGAAAAATTTATTTAAAACCAACATACATGAAGATTAGTTTTTGAAGGAATCTACAACCATATCTCTATTCTTTTCTAAAAACCTGCTAATGTTATGTGATTCGATGTCGCGCCAGTAGCGGTTTCAGGCCTAATAACCTGGGGAGAAGCAATATGCCTTAATAGGAGTGTAAAAATATAAAATGAAAAGGATTTGATTTCAGATGTAAGAGAAACCAGGGGGGGGGCAGCCCTCCCACCCCTGCCTACGACTAGAACTGCCACCGTGTCACGCCATTTTTGAGGGGTTCCGAAATTTTTGAAAGTATGTTCTCATAATTACAATTAATTGTGCTATTGAATGTTCAAGTTCAAGTTCTTTATTAATCAATAAAAAATGTTTTGACAAAACTACCAATTAATGACCCACTGTGAGAATAACTCGTGTGTGGGTTTATATACACTCGACAATAAATAAATAATACTATCTCCAGATACTGGAATAAAAAGATTGCTCTTCAACTCTCCGTATGTTAACAACAAACAAAATCCAATAAAATCAAAATAACCAAATAAATAGAGTGAAATGAGGAGCATCCACCCAGAAAATAAATCAAATTAATAATTACTGATTAGGTGATTCATTCATTAATCTAATTTTATTATTAACCAACGAATTATTCAAATCTGTAAAACTATGAAATTTATTCCAATTATATATAATACTATGCCTTGGTGAAAAACGGGATTTTCAGATTTTGTTAAAGCCTGACGGACAACAGAACTGTCACGGGTCCAATATGCATGCAAAACCTGATTACCATCCTGAAAAAAATTATTATGCAAATAAAAATACTCAGGCAAAAACCTTGAACGTGTTTAATCATATAAAGAACAGAATGGAAAGAAGAGAAAAGATCCAGTGGAAGGATATTTAAAATTTGATACATACTTTTTGTTGACGATTTACCAGGGTAAGAAAACAGGCTATGCAGGCAATTTTTTAATAGATGCAGAGCTTTATTTTGTTGCCTCTGAAGAGGAATAATATGAGTTTTAAAAGTATTCAAAAAAATAGTGGGACAGTAATTTATATATGAATGCACTAGAGATTTCAGGGCAAAAAACGGCAGAACAAATTTCAGATGATTCATCATTCCAATATTTCTTGCCAGTTTCATTCGAAGATAAATTGCATGGCTTTTAAATGATAAACTTGAATCCAGTATTATCCCGAGATATTTAATATCATCAACTCTTTCAATTTCAATGGGTAGGCCTTGAATATTAATCATAATTTCCGGTGCTGTTTTCCCAGTACGAGAGAAGATGATGAATTTTGTCTTAGTACAATTAATAGTCAATTTATTTCTCGAAAACCATAAGATAAGCCTCGACAGTGCTGATTCCAACCCAAGCTTCAAAGATCTAGAGTCGGGGCTGCTGACATTGTATGCCGTGTCATCGGCGAATAATATGTTAAGGCCAGTATCTTTGATGCTATTACTGATATCATTAACATAGATAAGAAATAGGAGTGGACCCAAAATAGAGCCTTGTGGGACTCCAACTGACTCAGATTGAGATACTGATGAGGAAGAAGTATCACCTCCTCTACATACTGATTTCGGTTTTTTAGGTATGACATTACTAAGTCATTAACTGGGCCTCTCATGCCGCAGTTATCAAGTTTAGTATGCAATATTTTATGGGAAATCGTATCAAATGCCTTTTTAATGTCAATAAAAATTGTAGCAGGAATATCATCTTTGTCGAGGGCGTCATGAACAAACTGAGTCATTGCCATAATAGCATGCTCAGTAGAGTGAGACTTCCGGAACCCAAATTGCATCGGACTAAAAAATGTAGATTTCATTAGAAAGCTGACTATACGGTTATATAGGCACTTTTCGAGCAACTTCCCAAATGTAGACAGGATCGAAATCGGCCGATAGTTTGTTGGGTTCTTCGGGTCTCCTCCTTTATATAAAGAGATAATTCTTGCAGACTTGAAACAAGAAGGAAATCTTCCGGTTTTAAAACAGAGGTTGAACACATGGGATAGCGGGTTTACAATATTTGGTGCTATGCACTTAATCAGATTAGTCGATGACCCATCAATCCCTTCGGAAGATCCATTCTTTTAAAGGTTTGTTGTAAGTAAAAGTTCATCGGGGGTTACAGGAGTAAGAAAAATGGAGCAATTGTGAGACGGGGGTAGATATGATTGAAAGTCCTCTCCAGTTTCATTATCCAGATGACGGGCCAGGTTGTTTCCAGCAGTTGACGCGGTTTCCTCATCAATTTTCGCAAAGTGTATATTTAATGCATTGATAACTTCCAAATTCCCTGTAGCAAGTTTAGTTCCATCTTCAGCTATTAATTCATCAGGAAGATCATGGGTCTTATGCTTTCCTAAGCACTTATTAATTATTTCCCATGACTTCTTGGGGGACCCTTCTGCTTCAACAAATGCTTCGGCGAAGTAATGACTTTTTGGTGATCTTAAAATTTTTGTTAAATAATTTTTGTATCTGCGAAATTCAGCTAATTTAACTTCAGATGGATGCATTAAGTATGCCTTATATAACAGATTCTTATTTTTTATTGATACCAGCAATCCAGGAGGTATCCAAGGCTTAATCGGCTTTATGCTATTTCTTCTTGATATTTGGCGGAGAGGGAAAGCATTATTGAAACAACGTTTAAACTGATTCACAAAAAATTCAGCAGCAAAATCAGGGTCCGAAGACTCTAAACAAGAAGAAAAATCACTTGAAGAAAGCAATACTTTAAGTTTACTTGAGGAGTTTCTATTAGTCATTCTCATTTTTCTTTTAGTAGGCCTATTAAACTCTGTAATCAAGTGAAGGTCGGCTACTAGCATCAAATGGTCTGAAAAATCTTCAATAACCACATCACTAGACTTTAATTCCAGATTCGTAAACAAATTATCAATAAGGGAAGCAGAATCTTTCGTTATTCTTGTTGGGACTCCATAAGCTGGTAAGAGACCACCGGACAAGCAAACTGATAACAAGTCAGCCCCGTCAGAAGAGATTCCGTGGAAATTACCACTTGAATTATTAGAATTATATAAATCAATATTAAAGTCACCCATGATAACTATTTTTGGATACTTTTTCGAAGCAATAAGCACAAAATCATCAAGAAGTTCCATGAATTTGAAGCAGGAGAACTTGGAGGCCGGTAAAAAACACAACACAGAATTTTCATACCATTTACATCTATTTTAACTGCCAAAAATTCAAACGCCATTTCAAGATATAGGTGATCAAATTCACTCACCAGATCTGACTGAATTGTTGATTTAATGAAAAAACCTACCCCTCCCTGTTTTTTATTAATAAATGTCTTTGTCGAATCATTTAAAAATGTTTCACAAGAGGCGAAGACATCTATATTATGATGAGAAATAAACAGGGATATTCGATCAAAAACATTTAGTAACCCGCGACAGTTCAAAAATGCCATTCTAAAATTAGCGCCTTTATTTAAAACTTGGGTGGGGAGTAGATATTTATTTTTTGGGATAGAATGAACCATCATATCAAAAACATCGTCATCTTTGCATAAATTCTCAAATATTATACCTAAATCTAGGGGAGCTCCTCAAAATTACGAATTCTATCATCCATTATCTCGATGCTGGGTATACTTATTGACAAAAAGGGACTTACCAACCATACGGAGAGTCAAAGGAGACAAAGGATGTCAGTAACAATTGTTATTTGTGAATCACCGTTTCACCGAACGGTGATTCACCAGATAATGATTCACCGAACGGTGATTCTTGATAAGCATGGGCCGTGGTGTGCTCTTTTCTAAGTTGCAGTTATTGCTTCAACCAGAATCAAATGTGAACTTGTTCATTTAATATACTTAAAAATACAAAAAAATTACCGCCAACAGAGAAGCAGAGCTCGTAAGGTTGGGTATGTAAATAATTGGACATTGACAAAACAAAACATCTCCTCATAATAATAGTAATAATAACAAAAATCAACTTGATTAACAAAAAAAAACAATAACAACAAAAACCTAAGAACCAAGGAAGAAAAGAAAGGGAGGGAGAAAAGAAATGCTGGACAGGAGGCATGTGAAATACATATGCCCCAATCTTGCTAGTTGCAATGGCTTTGCTATAAGAACTAAAAAAATATAAAGCTTTAAAACTTTTCATTGGGAAATCGTTTGTTTTTTTGTAAATCTTTTATTTAAATCAAACATACAACATAATGGACATATCCAAGAAGCAGATCTTGTCCATGGAGTGAGATACATTCTATTAATATAAGTTAAAAAAGAAGAGAAAACAAGAACGACTTAAAAAAAAGGTGAAACGATTTAAGAACTTGGATCTGTCTAAAAAAAAATTGGGCTATTAGCCCTTGGAACTTTTTTTACGGTAGGGTAACGAGGCAATAAATAGTAAGACGCTATATGTCCTTGGGTTATCAAAATAGTGCATCTGCAATATCGCGAGAACCATTCGGGTAGTGATCTAGTTGAAAGACTCAGAAAGTGCTGAGGAGGGAGGGAAGGATTTAAATTTGTGTAAAGGGGTAAGGTGGGTTGAAGGTTTCTTTGTATGATCCGTCAAAATTTTTTGCACTTTGAATGCCTGTGGAACATAGAATACGCGCACAGTGCAGCAACGAGACAATCTAAAAGACACTATTTGTACCCATTTTATCGAAATGACATCCCAGCATATCTGACATCCCAGGAAAGGTTTAAGGGGGGGGATCTGGTTGAAACTTTCAAGGAGCATTGGAGAGAAACGGGACTTGAATTTTTGTATCGAGGACGAGGCTTTGAAACTTACATCCGCTAAATTCTTTGGTCGAGGGCACCTGAATATCTGAAAAACTTTTAGGCTGTGATCCCCCCCCTCCCTATTGGATCCAGACATTGAGTAAAAATTATTTCTAATGTGCTTGAAACTTACAAATGGAAGTCTGTAGGTAATGGGGGACCCCAGTGCACTAACAAAATAAAAACAAAACATAAAACGATGGTCCGGCCAAAAGGCGGCCTGAAAAAAGATGATAAAAGCTTCATTTTCTCTGAGCAGCTTAAGACCTTGATCTTTGAGTTCCTGGGTCAAAAAGAACTCCAGTGCTATAAAAAAGAAAAAAAATGTTTGCCCAAAAATGGGTTAGAAAGTTGTTTTTTTTTTTAATGACTTAAAATTTATATTCTTTAATCCTTGGGCTAACAAACAAAATAAAAACACTAACTTGGGCACTAACAAAATAAAAACAAAACATAAAACGATGGTCCGGCCAAAAATGCGGTCTGAAAAAAAAAAGATGATAAAAGCTTCATTTTCTCTGAACAGCTTAAAAGCTTAATCTTTGAGTTCCTGGGTCAAATATAAAAAAAGAAAAAAAAATGTTTGCCCAAAAATGGGTTAAAAAGTTTTTTTTCGTTTTTTTTTTTTTTAATGACTTAAAACTTATATTCTTTAATCCTTGGGCTAAGAGAAGTCCAATGCTCCAATAGAAGACATTGGTTTGCTTAAAAATGGGGTCCTGAAAAGCTTTAAAAAAATGTTTTTACTTCGAGTTGGCTTAGATATTTCAGAGATCATTCCCGGGGCCAAGATGACGCTCAAGGTTCTATTAGAAAAGGAAGGGCCTTAGGGAGGAAGGACGAAAAAGGGCCAAGTAACTTTGTGTGTCTGGGTGGTTTAAAGCTTACATTCAGGGGTTTAAAGCCCATGGGCCAAGGGGATTTTAATTGTAGAAAGCTTAGTTTTGGGTCACGACCCCTACCCTCAAAATGAGGCTCAATATTGGCCATTGTACTTTTTTTTTCTTATCAAATTCGAAACTTGTATCATTACCACAGATAGTACTTGAAAAGTGAATCTTGTTCACCGAAAAATGGGCAAACAAATTTTGTTTTTCCCAATCAGCCAGAAATAATTCAGACTTTTTGATTATAAAACTAATTCCTTGCTTATAAAACTAGTTTTGGCTATATTGATTCTTGATTTGTGGAAATTCATCCAAATTTGTCCCGCCAAGTTGGCTTGAAACTTACAGGACATGTAGACAGGGACAGGATAGGTCTCATGGTAGACCACAAAATAAACAATATTGTTTATGTGACTTCCAACTTGTTTGATGTTTGGGAACTGCAAATGAAAATACAGGTCGACAACTGAAATTGTGTTATAGGTTTTCCACTGTCAAAGGCTATTAATAAATATAATTTCATTATGGACGGGATGAATGAAGTTGATTGTTAAAATGATTGACGAGCTTATACTATCTGTAGCCTACATGGACTTGTACCACTGCGATTGGTTTTTCAGATGATTTATCTGGCAGTTTGATGTTCATTGCTTCAGTTAGTTGAATCAGGAATAGATTCCTGATTCAGTTAGTTCAGTAATATTAGTATCTGTTGGTTCCGTTTCAATCAAACCTTAATCAGTCTCAATCAAAATTAGTATCTGATTTAGCTCAATCTAGTTAGTATTAAGTTCATTTATTGCCATCAGTTAGTTCAGTCATGTTGGCACTTGCAACTTCAAGGGACATCAGAGAAAACCAATTTTTATCGCTTGGAAGGAGAAAAGTCTAGTTCAGTAATAGTATTTTTAGTTAGTATCATTACTTAGTTCAGCTATGGGGAGAGAGAATAACTGGGTCTTCTTTAGGAATCCATGTTTGTTATATTTAAATATTTATATTTCTTATATAATGTTATTATGCTTCTATTATTTTATTTTATTTATGTACTACATTTATTTTATGTGTTTAAAAAAAAATCATTCTCAATAAAGTTTATTTTTATAAATTAACGTAAAATAACACATAATGATTGACTAAAAGATGGATATAAAGGTGCGTTTTGATTTTTACTATGATAGAAGAAATGCAAGATCCTTAGAACTAATAATGCCACTGTGTTCTTGAAATAACCACTTCAAATTGTTTTTGTTGATGCGATATTTTACAATCCATACCGTAGATCAAATTAAAAGAAAATTGTCTTTCAATCAAAATAGGTTTTGTTGTCTCCCCTTATTTTGTGGCTGTTACGGTTTTTCCTTGCAGCTTTGTTGCCTAGCAATGTTTTCTTTACTCAAATTTTTAAATCAATTTGTACTTAGTACTCAGTATATGTGTAAATTAATAGGAAAATATGTGTATTAATGCAAACATGTTTAAAGGTTGCAGGGCTGGAAGAACCGCCTGCAGAACTAAATAGGACCTTCGAGTTGCCTTCACAGAATTCAGTCGAAGATTCATGTCCTGGAGCAAGTCAATCATTAGTAACTATTTCTATTACTGATTATGATAAAGGTATGTAAATATGGTAATATCAGTAGGTGAAGATGACTCAGTTTTTATTTTGTTTTTGTTTTGTTTGTTTGGAGGGTACCTGTAACTATCCGTGTAGTTTACTTTTTCATGTAACTTATATAACTGTTCCTGAATTTTATGCAACTTTATCTCTTCAATACTCCCTGAAAATTTTGACTGGATCCCCCCCCTTAAACCTTTCCTGAAATGTCACATACACCATTTCGATAAACTGGGTACAAATATTATCTTTCGGATTGTCTCGTTGCTGCACTGTGTGTATATTCTTTCCAAAGAGAAATTTCTCGTGGGGGAAGGGATTTTCGAAGGAGGGGGAGCTAGATGTCCCGGCGATATTTTAAAAACGACCAGAAATTAAATTAAAAAACAAGGTTTTCAACTGAAAGTAAGGAACAACACTAAAACTTAAAAAGAACAGAAAGCATTACGTATATGAGGTGGTCGCCTCTCCTCAATACCTCGCTTTTTACGCTAAAGTGTGACTTTTTGTTCCAGTTATTTAACAATGACTCATGAAACAAAAGGGGCCTTTAATTAGTTTAATAAGCTTTTTTAGAAGTTCTAAAAAGAACCTTAGTGTAAAGAGCCAGGTATGAGGGCAACCACCTCGTATATGCAATAATTCTGTTCGTTTTAAGTTTTAATGTTGGTCATTACTTTCTGTTGAAAAACTTTGTTTGTTTTTAATTTAATAACGTAATGAATAGTAATTATGAGAACTTGTTTTCAAAAATTTCGAAACCTCCTCAAAAATGGCGCGAAACGGTGACAGATCTAGTCTTGGGTAGGGGGTGACTGCCCCCCCCCCTCTGTCTCCCAAAAATTCTCAGGTCATATTCTAACAAAATTTTCATTTATTAACAAAATTTGCATTTTGATAATATTTTAAAAATTAAAAAGAATTTCCATTTATTTAAATTTGTCTAAATTATTTAAATTCAATTTACTTACTTTTATTTTCAAGGAATGGTGATGAAGATTTAGGAAAAATGAATATGTCGGATCCAATTTGCTTATATTATTGCCAATTGTACCCTCTAGTCTATTGTAATAAAAACAAAATTTCAGAAATCACAAGATGATTATAACCGTTAGACTATTTATATGAAATTTTCTGCCCCAGAAATTTCTGCGCCCAGGGCAAGCGCCTTCCTAAAACCGCCTTGCCCCCCCCCCCACTCAGTTTTTTTACATCTGAAATTTAATTTCTTTTATTTATATTTTTACACTCCTATTAAGGTACCTTGCCCGCCCCTCCCTCAGATTATCAGGCCTGAAACTGCTATTGGCGCGGCATCAAATCAAAATAAAAAGTGCGCGATTTAAAACACCAACTTCGTAAACCTGTACTGGAAGTTTATAGCTTGCAAAACAAGGAAAATGGCTACTGGCATCAGCGGCAGCAGGGAAGCTCTATATTTTCTCTTTTTTCGTTTTTGCCAACACTAGCAGGTTTCTAGAAGATCATAAAGATATGGTTGATGGCTCGTTCAAAAGCTAATCTTCATGTATGTTGGTTTTTGATAAATTTTTCTTGATGCCACAAGAGTGAATTACGTTAGGAAATATGAGATCACACCATTGGAATCACCATCGTTGAAAAACCTTGAATAGAGGTTGCCAGTCTCCCATCACGGTTGGATTAGTAGAAGCAGCCTAGTGTAGATTAAACCATGGACAGTCGTGGAACAGAGGGAACAAGAATTACCAGTTGACAGTAATTTGGAAATAGGTTTTGTCTTGTAGATTTGACACAAAAATAATTTTCAGTAATGAAGACAAATTTTTGGAAAATTTGAAAAGAGCCTGAAACAAATTAAACATAATGTGAAGCAAAACTGAAATAAAAAGTGAAACAAGGGCAATCGTACTTTTGCTCCTTCTTTCAGCCTACTACAAATGGTGGCGGTCAAGTTTATCATTCGAGTTTTATATAACTTGTTGTTGGCCAAATATATACAGAAGGTACCTTTTTAAAATTAGGTTTTTTTGATGGAAGTAAAGAGCTAAGCTGAGACTTAAAAGAACAAAAATTGTTGCTTCGCAGCCAAAGCAACAAGATACTTAAGAAACTTGCAAAAGAAAAATACCGACTGATGACAATCCCTATGATTGCAAGATCATGCAAAGCTGACGCTTTACCTAAAACAGAGAAATCACGCATAAAAAACAAGAACACTTTATGTTTATACTGTAAGCAATATCCTAAAGCATTTTGCGTGTGCTTTGTACAAAAATCTTATATTGTTTTATAACCCTATTTTCTATATAATTCTATAAAATCATCGTTTTTACGTTGATTAACTGTCAGGCTTGAATTTTAAGATCCACAGCGCACCGAAGTAAAGAAAAAAAGAAAAGTTAATTTTACTTTCGTAATTTTAGGACGAGCTGTTATTACTGTTTTGTTTTTAATTTTTTTGACAAAAAAAAGAAAGACAATATTTTACTATCACCAAGATTTCTAATGATGACACTATTTAAATAAAATTAACCCTTTAAAACCACAATTCGGGTAAGCATGTTATGCCTTCAAAAAAGAGAGCTACCCCCCCCCCCCCTCCAATTTAAAAGACCCGGATTCTGGTTATCTCTGCGAATGTGCACTTTCTACAAGTATCTTCCCTCCCACTCCCACATCAGTGAAAATAATCTGATCCTTAAATTACGGTCCTATAGGCCTATGAACTACAAATTAGCTGATTTTCCATACTTTCTTGCACATGGTTCCTGATTGGCGTCATCAAGTGGGAAGATTGTTTTGTAGGCGTACTTGTTACTTCAGGATTCCTTTTCGTAATTTTATTTGTATGCTGTCTTGCATGAGGTAGCCTTACTTTAATGAGCTTTCTACGACTAAAGAGAAAAACTTTATTATTATTACATTTTTTCGTCTGCAACAAATCACCAAAACTAACCTTTAAGCCTCTCAGCTTAGCTTCTAACTACCAATGTGAATGGCTCTCAACAGCTGAGCCTTACCTCACTCAGACAGAAACAAAGAGCTTACACTAGCAGACCAAAAATTTTGCTTAAATATATTGGATCTTTGGAACGGGAACTCGGGTATCCGTGGCTGAAATTTTTTGATTGGTTCTTCAAAAACAGTGAAAAGCTAGAAAGTAATGAAGTAAGTTGTCATATAGGGGAGGTTCTTGTATTGCTCCTAGCCCTTAGCATAGAGAGCCCTCATTTGTACAAAAGAGATTAGTTTTTCAATCAACGCAATTTAGACATACACAGGAATTAAAGTTCACAGCTAACAGAGAGCTAGGATGAGTCTTTTCTTCGATGATTCACGCATATCAACTGATGACACACCAATCTAAATCGTGCAACATGAGTAAGCTGCATAAATGAAAACTATACAGATCCAACCCAGATTATATGACTAGATATTTTTATTTCCTGCTCTTAAACTCAAGGCAGATTCTTAACTCCCAAAAGGTGGGAGGTGTATCCAACTATTACTACTACTACTACTACTAACAACTCACCGCAGCACCAAGCCGCCTGAGGCCAACACAGCTACGCACGCTCCTCCTCCACCCCAATCTATTCAAAGCCTCCCTTTTTACACCCGCCCACGAAGTTCCCATTTCCTTTAAATCTTTCTTTATGACGTCCTCCCACCCCAGACGGGGACGACCTGCTTTCCGTTTAGCCCTAGATGGTTGGCCGAAAAGAACAATCTTCGGCAATCTGTCATCCTTCATCCGCACAACGTGCCCTAGCCACCTCAACCTTTCTTTCATTATAGCCCTAGAGAGCGGTATTGAACCACATTTTTCGTATAGCCTATTGTTTGAAATACGGTCAGTCAGCCGGGTATCCAGAACAATCCTTAAGCAATTTCTCTGAAAACATCTAGCAAATCTTCGTCCGCTTTTCGGAGCGTCCATGCTTCAGAGCCATATTTGACCACTGTCATCACTGTAGCTTCTAATATTCTAATCTTTGTTTGCAGACTTATCTTCCTATTCTTCCAGACTTTTTTTAACTGTGAAAAAACACCCTGAGCCTTGGCTATTCTATATTTAACATCTTCACTGCTCCCACCATCTTTACTAAAAATACTAAAAAGGTAAATGAAGCTGCACACCTGATCAATCTTTTCATTACCCAACGTCACCTTTTCATCTTCACTTATTCCTAGCCTTAGTGACTTAGTCTTCCTAACATTAATTTTCAAACCAATTCTAGTACCCTGAACTCGCAAAACCTCTGAAACTTCATTCATTTTGCTCACACTTTCATCTAGGATGCTTAAATCATCAGCATAATCCAAGTCCAGGAGACTTTCCTCCCCATTTGATTCCGTGGTCTCTCATTGCCTTTCCTGTGCTCCTTAAAACAAAGTCCATCAAAATAATCCATACAAAGGGGGATAGAACACAACCCTGCTTAACTCCTGATTTAATACAAAACCAGCTGCTAACCTCATTTCCTACCTTAACCGCAGTAGTGTTATTCTCGTACATAGCACTAATCACTTTAATGTATTTGTCTGGTATACCATACAAGGATAAAACCTTTACTAAAGCTCTTCTATCAACAGAATCGAACGCTTGCTCATAATCTATAAAACTGAGGACCAAAGGTGTTTGAAAACTCAGGCACTTCTCAATTATTAGCCTAAGAGTGAAAATTTGGTCGACACATCCTCTACCTTTTCTAAAACCGCACTGCTCTTCTCTTAAAACTTTGTCTACGGCATCTCTCAGTCTAAAAAGTATCATATTACTAAGTAATTTACTACCTACAGAGACCAGATTAATGCCTCGATAATTACCACACTCACTTTTATCACCTTTCTTATAAAGTGGCTTAATTAAGGTTTTCCTAAAATCATTAGGTACTTCCCCTTTTTCAAAAATCATATTCATAATCTTCAGTAACTTATTTCTAACCTCAGAGCCACCATATTTAAGAAACTCATTTACCACCCTATCAGCACCTGGAGCCTTATTATTCTTTAATCCTTTTAGTACTGTTGCTAATTCCTCCTCACAAAACAAATCTTCCTTCACATCCAAGGTATCACAAACTTTTTCATTTTCCTCTATATTTTTTCCTGCAACTCTATCTCGGTTAAGCAAATTCTCAAAATGTTCGGCCCATCTCTCTTTAGTTTTTTCCTTATCGCTAATTGCGACCCCATTCCTATCTTTAACTGGTCCAGGTCCGGATTGACTACTCCCTCTCAATTTGTTAACGTGCCAGTACAATATTTTACTATTATGCCGTCTAGCTGCATCTTCCAGATCCTCGGCAATTTTATCCATGGCCTCCACTTCACATCTCCTTAGTTCATATTTTAATGCTTTCTCCACTTTCTTTACATTTCTTTTGTTTTCATACGATCTATCACTCAGATAATTCTTGTACAAGTCCTTTCTCCTTTCTATTAAACATAAAGCTTTTTCACTAATATTCTTAGCTGCAGTTCTAGCTTTCTTCCCTAATACACCTTCAGCAACTTCACAAATTATTTTTCTAAAATCATCCAACCATCTTCCACATTATCAAATTTTAAACTCTCAAGTTTAGTATTCAATTGTTCCTGGAAAGTTTCTCTCAAATTCTCATCCTGGAATCTACCAACATCATAACTTCCCGGGAGGTAGTTACCCTTCCGATATTTCAGCTTTAAATTAACCCTTGACACTACTAGATGGTGATCTTTACTTTTAACATCAATAACAGCACTCCTATATACCCTAGTATCTTGTATTGATCCTGCCAGTCCTCGGTTTACTATAACATAATTAATAAGGTTTGCTGTCTTACCATCACGTGAATACCATGTTAACTTATGAGCCATTTTATGACCAAACACCGTATTGGTTATAACTAGATTGTTATACCTACAAAATTGTAAAAGTCTGTATCCATTACTGTTTTCTTTTCCTACACCAAATTTACCTAGACTGGGATACCATCTATCCCTATTTCTACCAACCTGGGCGTTAAAATCTCCCAGTAATAACATCATATTTCTACCTGGGACCCTGTCTATTTGCTCCTGTAACTGTAAGTAAAATTCATCTGAGTCACTAGTATCTCCGTCAGTCGGTTCTACAGGGGCTTATACTACTATAACTGATGCCCTGAACTTTCTAGTCATAAAATGAGCCATTGGTATTCTATTATTAATACCTTCCCAGCCTAAACAAGACTTAGCAGCTTCCTTATTCATCATGAGCCCTACTCCCTGTCTATGTACCCCATCCTTCCTGCCTGAGTAAACAAATTCTATATCACCTAATTTCATGCTTCCTACCTCTGGGATATGAGTTTCTGAAATTCCTAATAAATCCAGTTCGAATCGTCTGAATTCGTCAGTCAAAATGTCGATACGATAGTCATTTTTTAATGTCGTAACATTCCAAGTTCCTATTTTCATGTTCTTTAAATCATTGAAATTATTTTCGCCTCAGGAAAAGCAATGATCCCGGATACCAGTGCAGGACGGGGATCACATATCTTCTCAAGTTTACACCGAAGTGCTTAAGCCGGCTTAGAACCGGACAGCAAGAAGTCCCTGGGACCTCTATGAATGGAGGCTTTGTGCAATCCTGGGCCCATCTTGGTCACAACATGGTTTTCAGCACTTGGCGATGCTCTTCTATCAACAAGTGTCAAAATCCTGCACAGACAGTCTCAAGCCTATTACCTCCGACTCATTATATATTCATGCCTACAAATATTATGCTACTACGGGGAGGCAACCCATAATAGATAAATTAGCTAGGAAGAGGTTTTTCAGCCCAAAGACGCCCATCAAAACATACCAAGCCCAGAAAAATTGTCCAGTAGTCCGAATCCCGTGCGAATGCTGTGTCGTTTACTAGGCTATAATTTCCTTTAGGGGCGCCACTCCTCAAGTGGGAATAGAGTTGACCGCAAGGTCCCCAGTCTTGCAGGTACCCCGAAAAGGTCAAGGCAGCCCTTTGCAGAGGCCGTTGTCCATAGATCTGGATCTTGCGCCCTGTCGCAGTTGTCCTCCTATAGAAGATCCTCCCGCGATGGTGTTCTGCATCACCATGCAATTTAACCCATTACTGGGAGAAGGTCTGCAACTCATGGGACTTGTGGACAAACCAGTGGGCCCTTTTGAGTGTACATTTGAGGAGCCTTCTTCCTCCTCCGCCTGTATTTGTGACCCCTGGCGAGGGTGCCCCAGTTTCTATTATGGACCCCCAGGGACAAGGTCCCCCTTGGTCCGTGCCTCCTATGGAGGTACCCTACATATCTGTAGAGCGTTCCCCTATCGCCACCTGGGGACACGCTGAATGGCCTGGGGGAGGCCAGGAACATAAAAATGAAATTAATTAAAAATATTATTTTTCCTTTAAACATGGAAAATGGTATAGTCTTCTGTATGACTTTTTAAATATCAAATTATTATAGGGAAGTATGAACAAAGTTATACAGAAGACTTTTTGGTTTGTCACAAAAGTGACAAAAAGTGACTGCGGCGATCCCTGCCGGACCCATGATTTCTATCAATAATCCTATTGATCGAGCTCCCCCCCCCTCTGAAATAGTTTTTCGTTTCGTAAAAACGTAACAAAATTTATATAAATAATTTTCGATGCGTTTTTAAGTTTATTTTAAAATTACAAATTATAGAAATTAAATAAAAAAACAATTTTTTCTAACTGAAAGTAAGGAACAACATTAAAACTTAAAAAGAACACAAATTATAACGTATATAAGGAGGCTGCCCCTTCCTCAATAAATCGCTCTTTACGCTAAAGTTTTTTTTTAATTTTTAAAAAGGTATTATTCTAATCATTGGAACAAAAAGTCGAACTTTAGCGTAAAGAGCGACGTATTGAGGAGAGGGAAGGCTCCTCATATACGTAACAATTCCTGTTCATTTTAAGTTCTAATGTTGCTCCTTACTTTCAGTTGAAAAAAAAAACTTATTTTCTTTATTTTGATTTTCATCTGGGATGCTCAAATCCTCATCATAGTCTATGTCTAGGAGATTTTTACTTCCTCAATTGATTCCGTGTTCTCCCTTTGCCTTTGCTGTGTTCCTTCCCCTTGAGGGGAGGAGGGGGGGGGAATATTTACAGGCGGTGGGAGATTTCCTGCTTGATTTGAAAAATGTTCAAAAATTAAATAAAGAAAAGGTCCACAAGAAATTTTCTAAGGGAAGTTTTCATCGAGGATGAAATTGTCCGGGGTTCAGGTCAAAATAAAACATTTTCAAGTACGATTTTAGTAAGTGCTTTAAGTACGATGAGCTTTAAGTCACTTTTATTAAAAAAAAACAATCACAAAAAAAATGTCTAAAGATTAAGAGATTTAACAGACACCTTTTAAGAGATTTTTAGACCAAAAATTTGTTAAAGAAGTTTTCTGAATAGGTTTTGGAAAAAAAAATTTGTTCAAGAGGTTGTTAAAAACGAACAAATTTCCATGGAAAGAAGATGTGGCACACTTTCAGGGGTTTATAAATAAGCTACCGATAATTATAGACCTCTTTCTGGAAGTATTAATTTGCAAGAGCTAAACTACGGTTGAAACATTTGTGTTTTTAGGGATGGTATTTCTCCTCACATTTCCCTGGATATTGTATTAAAAATGAAAAGAAATTGAACAATAAAAAGTAAATTCAGATGATAGTAAAGAGCAGTATTAAGACATAGAACTAACAAAAAAATAACCCTTACATTTCCAACTCACTGTTCCTTGCGACATGCGGGATAGGACCGCTCAACCTTTGATCAGGAGCCGCAGCTTCATCTGTTAAGTTATCGCAAGGTGTCAGAAAAATTAATTCTTGTATAACTTCATTAACTTGCTTTAGTATAGACAGTAGATTTTTAATGGCTAATGTATAGCCTTTTTTTATTGCAGCCCATAGCAGATGTCAGGATTTATTAATGTAAATTTTTAGCCTACAGCATAATTTAGTAAGAGCCCAGAGAAGGACCTATAGAGAAGGAAACGTGTTGTGAAAACAATTCATATTTCATAATATGCAGAATAATTTTAGTTAACACATTTTGCAAATAGCCCCGCTATACTCTACTCCCCCCCCCCTATTGTGCAAATAATTAGCCCAAATTTTATATTTCTGATGCATTCTGCATCGGTTTTTCTGGTTCTTGCATGCAGCCCCGCTTCAGTTTACCCCCCCCCCCACCTAATGTGCAAATATCCTGACCCATATATTTCCGATGTATTCTGCCATCCGCCGCTTCATTTGTTTTCCGGTTCTTGTTTCGTCAGAGTTGTTTCAATTTACAGGTACACGGGTTGAAACAACAGAGATGCATTGGGAGAATAGATGGTAAATATATAATTTTGGCTATATACTTGCACATTAGGGGGGGGGGGAGTAAAGTTTAGCGGGCTGCTTGCAAATTGTGTTAGCTAGAATTATTCTGCATGTTATGAAGTTTGAATTGTTTTCTTAACATGTTTCCTTCTCTACAGGTCCTTCTATAGGCATATACTCATAATTTAGCTAGGATGAAAGTGAATAAATAACTTGATGCCTTTTTATACCTTTTATAATTTAATAATCGCTAATGGAGGAAATTGAATTTTGAGCCATTAATGGGGGCTCAAAAGGTGACGCAGTCCATAGTCACCAACAGTCAAAATCAAAATATTCCCAAAAAAAAACTGTCTAGTGAGAAAAAATTGTAAAAAATAGCGAGTACAAACTGTCATTAAAGAAAATTTAAATAGACATTCCAAAGTAACCAAAATTTGAAAAACCTAGTCCGGTCTTCTTAAAATTAATTCTTCAATCTATTATTGCTTCCTGAACTCTCACAACTTTCAAAAATTCCTTTATTTTACAAAACTTTTCATCTAGGATGCTCAAATCATCAAATCATAGTGATAGTCTGTGTCTGGAAGAGTTTCACTTCCTCAATTGATTCCGTGTTCTCCAATCCCCTTTGCTGTGCACCTTTCGATTAAGGCGGGTGGGGCGGATTTTTAGAAAAAAAATTCCAGCAGGAGGGCGGGGGGCATTCCCGGCATGATTTGAAAGACGGTCAGAAATGAAAAAAAAGGTCTTTTTTCAAATGAATTTTTTCAATGAATTTTTCGGCCGGAACCGTCAACAAGAAATTTTATGAGGGGAATTTTTATTAATTTTCAGAAATTAATAAAAACCAAAATTTTCAACTGAAAGTAAGGAGCAACAGTTTTGACTAAAGAAGGAAACAGAAGTTACAGTACAAAGGAGGAACTTGCTGTGGAGCTTAATGTACCTCGCTACTGGTCTCTCATGACAACCAAATATTAGGAAGTCTGTGCTTCTTGTAAGCCATTGTGTTGGAACAGTTCTACCAATGTATTGGTTTGGTATATTTTACAAATGCAAATTTTTTCTTACTAGCAATGAGAAGTTGGCTCTGTGGGCATTTCGTTTAAAATTTTGTTTCTCTTTTTCGTCGAGTTAACAGATTTTTCGTTTATTTTTTTTTTTATATAAAATTTCATTGTAACGTTTTCTGTTAGCGGTTTCGTCCGTGAATCGTTTTGTGTGAATCTTACACAGCTTGAGGTGTATAATTTAGTAGGAAGGAGAAAGGACTTGTACAAGAATTATCTGAGTGATAGATCGTATGAAAACAAAAGAAATGTAAAGAAAGTGGAGAAAGCATTAAAATATGAACTAAGAAGGTGTGAAGTGGAGGTCATGGATAAAATTGCCGAGGATCTGGAAGATGCAGCTAGACGGCAAAATAGTAAAATATTGTACTGGCACGTTAACAAATTGAGAGGGAGTAGTCAATCCGGACTTGTCCCAGTTAAAGATAGGAATGGGGTCGCAATTAGCGTTAAGGAAAAAACTAAAGAGAGATGGGCCGAACATTTTGAGAACTTGCTTAACCGAGATAGAGTTGCAGGAAAAAATATAGAGGAAAATAAAAAAGTTTGTGATACCTTGGATGTGAAGGCAGATTTGTTTTGTGAGGAGGAATTAGCAACAGTACTAAAAAGATTAAAGAATAATAAGGCTCCAGGTGCTGATAGGGTGGTAAATGCGTTTATTAAATATGGTGGCTCTGAGGTTAGAAATAAGTTATTGAAGATTATGAATATGATTTTTGAAAAAGGGGAAGTACCTAACGATTTTAGGAAAACCTTAATTAAGCCACTTTATAAGAAAGGTGATAAAAGTGAGTGTGGTAATTATCGAGGCATTAGCCTGGTCTCTGTAGGTAGTAAATTACTTAGTAATATGATACTTTTTAGACTGAGAGATGCCGTAGACAAAGTTTTAAGAGAAGAGCAGTGTGGTTTTAGAAAAGGTAGAGGATGTGTCGACCAAATTTTCACTCTTAGGCTAATAATTGAGAAGTGCCTGAGTTTTCAAACACCTTTGGTCCTCAGTTTTATAGATTATGAGCAAGCGTTCGATTCTGTTGATAAAAGAGCTTTAGTAAAGGTTTTATCCTTGTATGGTATACCAAACAAATACATTAAAGTGATTAGTGCTATGTACGAGAATAACACTGCTGCGGTTAAGGTAGGAAATGAGGTTAGCAGCTGGTTTTGTATTAAATCAGGAGTTATTAAGCAGGGTTGTGTTCTATCCCCCTTTTGTATGGATTATTTTGATGGACTTTGTTTTAAGGAGCACAGGAAAGGCAATGGGAGACCACGGAATCAAATGGGGAGGAAAAAGTTTCCTGGACTTGGATTATGCTGATGATTTAAGCATCCTAGATGAAAGTGTGAGCAAAATGAATGAAGTTTTAGAGGTTTTGCGAGTTCAGGGTGCTAGAATTGGTTTGAAAATTAATGTTAGGAAGACTAAACCACTAAGGCTAGGAATAAGTGAAGATGAAAAGGTGACGTTGGTATTATTAGTAAAGATGGTGGGAGCAGTGAAGAGGTTAAATATAGAATGCTCAGGGTGTTTTTTCACAGTTAAAAAAGTCTGGAAGACTAGGAAGATAAGTCTGCAAACCAAGATTAGAATATTAGAAGCTACAGTGATGATAGTGGTCAAATATGGCTCTGAAGCATGGACGCTCCGAAAAGCGGATGAAGATTTGCTAGATGTTTTCCAGAGAAATTGCTTAAGGATTGTTCTGGGTACCCGGCTGACTGACCGTATTTCGAACAATAGGCTATGCGAAAAATGTGGTTCAATACCGCTCTCTAGGGCTATAATGAAAGAAACGTTGAGGTGGCTAGGGCATGTTGTGCGGATGAAGGATGACAGATTGCCGAAGATTGTTCTTTTCGGCCAACCATCTAGGGCTAAACGGAGAGCAGGTCGTCCCCGTCTGGGGTGGGAGGACGTCATAAAGAAAGATTTAAAGGAAATGGAAACTTCGTGGGCGGGTGTAAAAAGGGAGGCTTTGAATAGATTGGGATGGAGGAGGAGCGTGCGTAGCTGTGTTGGCCCCAGGCGGCTTGGTGCTGCGTTGAGTTGTTAGTAGTAGTAGTAGTAGTATAGTGCTTCCATATAAGTAAACCCAGTTATCTGGGGGGCTGAAGTCCGGAGTTTTTAGTTATTAAAAGACCCTCATAACTTTGAAAATTAAATTACCCCCTGAAATTGCCTGTATCAAGACTCGTCTCAGGAATAAATTCCATACGAGTTTATTATCCCTTAGTGATTGGTCGAGCGCCCCATTTGTCGTCATCAAGGATTTTAGAATGTAAATTTACGTTTTATTGCAAATAAGGATAAGAAAGCTCATAAAGGAAGGTTACTTTTGAAAGTTTTATTCTTAAGATTAATCATTGGTCAGAATGAAGTAATCATGATTCATGAAACTAATTCAAACATGACACTATGTTGGTGAGGAAGATTGGGGCCAGTAGGAATCAATCTGCTAGGTGGCACTGAACTAGATTGGGGTCTTTTGAGCATAATAAATTTTCATTTTACTAATTAAAGCTCCGTGCTCTTCCACTCATTGATAAGCGTCACTGCTTTCGCCAGTTAAAACCGTCAAAAACATGTCTGCACCCATTGCATCTCTTAAGGAGGGTAGGGCAGAGTGGGAGGGAGGGGGGGGGCTATGTTCCCGTATAAAAAGGTGGCCAAAACACCAAAAATCGTAATTTTCAGTGCTTGTTTCCGAGATGATAGGAGCTATAGGTGCCGATTTTGCACCAGGTACTTACGTATTATAGTGACCAGACTGGTTCTTGATCTGTTGTAAAGCTGGTTTCTCTATGTGCACTCGGATATAATTAGCTTAGCTCGAGTGAGATAAACTACTATGCAGGTATATTGTAATTAAATATTTAATATATAAAGGTGGTTAGGTTAGGTATTTAATATAACATGTTATGGACGGCCTGCTTACCATAATTCTCTGTTGTAGTTTCCATAATTTTGTTACTAAAGTATTATATTTTCATCATATTTTGGTATATTTCCTTAGGATTAACATAACTTCACTTCTAGGGTGTAGTCGCTATTATACATAAATACCTTGCACCACTCCCTGAGAGTCAGAACGGGTTTTGCAAGGGATATGAGTATTTCAGAAGCCAATCTGACCGAGGCAAATTTATAGTTTCCAGATTTTTTGCATAAATGAACTATGATAAACTGTTTCCAAATGAAAAGCTGGCAAGAACACCAAAAATCGTATTCTTGTAATCATAATTATGTTCATCAGTGCTTGTTTCCGAGATGATGGGACCTACAGACCGATTTTGCACCACCCTCTGAGAGTGAGAACGGGTCTTGCAAGTGATATGAGTATTTCAGAAGCCAATCTGACCGAGTCAAATTTATAGTTTCCAGGTTTTTTGCATAAAGGAACTATGATAAACTATGTTTCCAAATGAAAAGCTGGCAAGAACACCAAAAATCGTATTCTTGTAATCATAATCATTTTCATCAGCGCTTGTTTCCGAGATGATGGGACCTACAGACCGATTTTGCACCACCCTCTGAGAGTGAGAACGGGTCTTGCAAGTGATATGAGTATTTCAGAAGCCAATCTGACTGAATCAAATCTATAGTTTCTAGTTTTTTTTTGCATAAATAAGCTTAATATAGTTTACAGATGAACGTCGTCAGGTATGGTTCTGAAGCGTAGATGCTCCAAAAAACAGACAAGGATCTGCTAAGTGTTTTTCAGAAAAATTGCCTACGGTTCGCTTTGGGTAAATTGCCCAACTGACCGACCGAATCTCAAACATAAGCTGTACGAAAATGTGGGTCATGACCATTTTGATAAATGTCAAAATGCCCCCTGAGGGGTAGTTTAGATTCACTTGGAAACCATCTGGGAGTAGGATAGTTTCGATTGGGATCGATTTGGAGACAGAATAGTTTATTTTTAGTTTGACGAATTGAGCCCGGTGAATAAATATCAAAAAATTCCATATTTAATTTGAATTTCGACTCAATAACAAGTACTCCTTATTTTGAAGAATTTCTGTAACCTGTTATCTGATTTAAGACTTTCTTTTAAGATGTGGCGAAGATGAACCTAGAGCGAAAAGAAAGTGCAGAGCACAGTGAAGAAGTGGCAGTATCGAAAGAGACTTTGGCGGTGCAAGACGTGAGTCTTCAAACTTGTATCTTGTTTATTTATATTATAATGCTATTGAAAATGTAACGCAACATTGTGTCCATAAAGAGACATATTTTTTTCAAATCTATAAGAAGTGAACCATTTCTTTACCTCAAGTGCAAATGACGCAGTAGGCTTTAGACATTTACAGTTTCGGACGGGGGTAGTAGCCAAACTCTCGTTTGTAGTGTTTTTGTTCGTTTTAAGCTTGATTTGCATATTCAACATAAGTTTTACTCATTTTAATAATTATTTATTCATTTATATTAGTACCTGGTGTATGTTTCTTCGCTATGATTGTTTATTTAATTTCTGTTCGTTTTGGGTTTCATTTATTCTTTAATAGTAATTTCTGGTCGTTCTGAGTTATTTTTGCTGATCTTAAGTTTAATATGGTCTTAACTTTTCTTTGAAAAACTTATTTTTCGGAAAGTTTTTTTTTTTATAAAATGGGTAATGGCCTAAGGGATCTTGTACCCACTCTATATATATGTCTATCTCGAATTTCACTATCAGAATTAAAATTTTACAAGTCATTATACTCTAATTTCATTTTAATTGAGACTCATATTTACTATCATTTTTTGTTTTCAACTAGTTAAAACAATTGTACGGTCTGAAATGGTTTCCTTTCTTCTCAGAAGAAACATTTACACGTGATCGCAGTGATCACTTGTGAAACTTGAGCCCCGCGACAATTTTTTTTTGCAAGCTCTACTTTTTGGAAAATGCCGGAAACATTAAATACGAAAATAATAGAGGACGAGGGGGATTCTTAATAAACCAATGTTGAGTTCCAAGAATTTTTCTGGTCAAAATAGGATTCTTTGGTATTCTATTGCAAATTTCGTAAACATAATGATTCACAGCATGTTAAAGCAAAAAGGAATCTAGAACTTAAAACGAATAAATTATTTTATTATTTATTTTATATTCATAATTGTCTTTTATATTGTCTCTAAAAAAGTGGTTACCTAATCTAAAGACATGCCCAGAATATGTGGGATTTGTCACCTATTCAGGGCCCGAGTCGCAGGATTATTCCTAATATAATTTAAAGTCAGGACGAATTCAACCTTGTTTAATTCAACCCCCCTTCAATTTCATTCATTTAACTCAATCCCTGTTCCACTCAACCCCTATTCAATTTGGTTCTATGCGTTTATTCCCCCGGAAAATACTCCCCACTGAAATTTTCCCTAGACCATACCCCGTGAAGAATGTCCCTATGTTTCCCAATAACAAATACTATCTGTAGACAACGGACAAATTATAAAACTTAAAAAGGCACTTAAACTTCATTAGTGTGGCTCTCTGATTGTTTTTTTTAGGTTGGGAGGAAGGGAGATGCGTCAAAAGATGCATTTTAATGCAAAAACATCCCAGCTCTCATTGAGCCATCAGATAAATACAGAATTAGTTATAAGGGAGAGACGAGAAGGGGATGGAGATAGAAATTGATATATAATCTGCAGGGCCGTAACCATGATTTTGATGGGGTTGGGGGGGGATTATTTTCAAGGTAGCTGTTTTCCGAGGGAGGATTTTCTGCGGGGGGTATTTTCCAGGGGCTGAACGCTGGCCACCATTAAACCCCATTAAAATCAACCCTCGTTCAATTCAACTCAACGCCCATTCAAGTCGACCCATTGAAAACACCCCCATTCAACCTAGCCTGTTGTAGGGATTGAATTCAATTGGGGTTACGTTGTTGAATGGGTGTTGAGTTGCACGGGCGTTGAGACGAATGTGGGCTGAGTTGAATTGAAGGGGGGTTGAGTTACATGGGAACCTGAAAAAATTTGTCAAACACTCAAAATTTGTCAAACAATAAATGGTCGAAAGGAAACCTCCGCTCTAAATCTTGGGCCGTAAAAAAAAAAAAAAAAAAAAAAAAAAAAAAAAAAACATGACACTTGGCAAACACCGAAAAGTGGCAATCTCTCACTTTGTCATATTTGATGGTTACCTGAAAATCGATGACACATGTAGCGATGATAAAATTCAAGATAGAAGTCCAAAAGTAAAATACAGTTCGCCACTATTTTAAAACGTGAAATTTCTACCAATGTTTGTATCTAAAGGTTTTCTAAGTAACTAATTTTGAAAGTGACAATGACATTACAGTTTGATTGTCCCAAAATAAAACATAGCACGTACTCTACATTCTTCAAAAATAGACGATATCCGCCTATTTCTGTTTCCAAAGATTTCTGAGCCAGTTTCCAACACAAATGGCTGTGGTATTTTCTGTGGAAAAAAAAAAAAAAACTCACCGTATTTTACAATACATTGTATATTTGGAAAATAGATTTCAAAAGGAAATTCACTTTTGATCAAGTTATGTCTGTTACCTCGTTTTGTTTCGTTGCTCTTGTAGTATTTCTTTAGAGTTTTGTTGCCTAATAGTCAAGGGCGTGTCAAGGATTTTTGTCCTAAGGGGGGGGGGTACATTTCATCAAAAATTTGTTTGCATACAAATTTTTTTGTTTCGTTTTTCCTGACCCTCTCTCCCTGGTTCTTGCTAACGGTATTTATTTTGTTCAAAATTTTGAAGTCAATCCTTAATCAAAATGCACCACGTATCTCTGTGAGTTAACACATGAAGTTAACGTAAATTAACCGATTTCTGTAAATTAATTTGAATATATATTTATTCATTCAAGAATATTTAAAGGTTGCAGTACAAGAAGAACCATCCACAGAACTAAACAGGACCTTTGAGTTACCGTCAGAGAATTCAGAGGGAGATGTTTGTCCTGGAGCAAGCCATTCTTGTGTAACTGTTTCGGCTAATGATGATGACAAAGGTATGTAAATATCGTAATATTGGTAAAAGAAGATGGCTTAATGTTAAAGGCTTTTCATTGTTATAAGCTCTTTTTACCACGAAAAGTACCTTTTTTTATAATGCATCTCATTTATTACGGTTTCGTGTCAAGAGGCAAAAAGCAGGCACTGCTAATCTCTTTATTAAGAGAACCGTTAACGGTAATTTTGATTAAAGATTGTTAGCGATTCTGCTATTAATAGGCAAATGTTAGATGTTCTGTTACATAATTTTTACCATTAACGGTAAATTACCGTTAACAGTAATTTGATCACAAACTGTTAGCAGTACTGCTATTAGTAGTCAAACGCTAGGTGTTCTGTTTCGAGACTTTATCTTTAACGGTATTTTTGATCAAAGACTGTTGGCAATACTGCTATTAATAATAAATAGGCAAGGCTTAGTGTTTTATTTCATGTATTTTATCGTTAGTGGTGGAAAATCGGAGGGCTACTAGACATTTCGTTTGGACCTGGGCTTAAGAGAGCTCCCGCGTTCACGTTTTTATGGTTTAAGGCGTTTACACCCCCCCCCCCCCCTGCAATTACCCCACCGGAAAATATTCCCCCCCCCCGCGGAAAATGCCCCTCCGTGAAAAATAAGGCTTTCCAAATTTGAGAATTTTATTTGAGTTTTATTTTATTAATTTCCGTAGCAGGAAGGAATTTTGGTACTGTTATATAATAGAAAAAAATTAAGAAGATATACAATATTTTTTTATATGAAAAAGACTATGTCAATAAAAAATGAACAGAAATTAATATAAAATCTTTTTCCACAAAACAAGTTTGTCAAAGAAAAGTAAACAGCTTCGTTAAGCCAAAAATGAGTAGAAATAAATTCAAATAGTTTTTCAAGCGTGAAACTACCACAAATCACCATGAATAAATGAACTGAACCCAAAACGAACAGTAATTACAATAAATAACCTATTCAAACTCAAAATAGCAACAATTAGCATGAGTCCCACACCTCAAGATCAGAACATAATTTGCACTTAACTAAAAACAAAATACATTTTAAATGTTTTCACTTTTTTGACTTTAACAAATAAAGAAGTATTAAGATTATAAGGAATAGATATCAGAATATGTATATCGAACTGACAATGTACGGTTCTTTTTTTTTTTTTTTTTTTTTAAGTAAAGTGCAAATTATTTTCTGGTCTGAAGAAGACATGGGTGTTGTCAGCCATACTCCTTTTACTTTTTGCTCGTTTTGAGTTTGACCAGGCTGTCTATTATAATTTCTGTTAGTTTTGGGTTTCATTTATTTGTTAATGGTGATTTGTGGTAGTTTTACACTTGGAAGATAAGAAAAACAAACTCGTAGAACTTGACAACGCTTTCGTCCGTAAGAACTATTTAGAATTTGTTGCTTCCCAAAGTCAACTATCCTTTCAAAGGATAGCCAAACCTTCTTAAACTTTTTGGTGCCATATGTGTCAGCTTAATGTTCCCCCAAACCTTTTTTTTTTTTTTTTTTTTTTTTTTTTTTTTTTTTTTTTTTTTTTTTTTTTTTTTTTTTTTTTTTTTTTTTTTTTTTTTTTTTTTTAGTTTGGCACCCGCTACTGCCAAAAATTGCAGAAGTTCCTATGGAAGTCTTTTCGACACAAATGGATTTGTGTTTTTTTCTCTACTAAGGGAGGGGGGAAAAGCCGCAAGCAAAAAAATGTTATACTTTGGGTTTTAAACCCAACCTATCTTTTAATCGTGAAGAATTAATCAGACTAGTCGAGAATGCAGCCCGTTATAGATATATTACAACCAGTAAACCTACTAGTTATATACATACTCAAGTTACGAGCCGTTAATAGGGCACAATAGGTTAATAGGTCTGAAGAAGACATGGGTGTTGTCAGCCATACTCCTTTTACTTTTTGCTCGTTTTGAGTTTGACCAGGCTGTCTATTATAATTTCTGTTAGTTTTGGGTTTCATTTATTTGTTAATGGTGATTTGTGGTAGTTTTACACTTGGAAGATAAGAAAAACAAACTCGTAGAACTTGACAACGCTTTCGTCCGTAAGAACTATTTAGAATTTGTTGCTTCCCAAAGTCAACTATCCTTTCAAAGGATAGCCAAACCTTCTTAAACTTTTTGGTGCCATATGTGTCAGCTTAATGTTCCCCCAAACCTTTTTTTTTTTTTTTTTTTTTTTTTTTTTTTTTTTTTTTTTTTTTTTTTTTTTTTTTTTTTTTTTTTTTTTTTTTTAGTTTGGCACCCGCTACTGCCAAAAATTGCAGAAGTTCCTATGGAAGTCTTTTCGACACAAATGGATTTGTGTTTTTTTCTCTACTAAGGGAGGGGGGAAAAGCCGCAAGCAAAAAAATGTTATACTTTGGGTTTTAAACCCAACCTATCTTTTTAATCGTGAAGAATTAATCAGACTAGTCGAGAATGCAGCCCGTTATAGATATATTACAGTTTGACCAGGCTGTCTATTATAATTTCTGTTAGTTTTGGGTTTCATTTATTTGTTAATGGTGATTTGTGGTAGTTTTACACTTGGAAGATAAGAAAAACAAACTCGTAGAACTTGACAACGCTTTCGTCCGTAAGAACTATTTAGAATTTGTTGCTTCCCAAAGTCAACTATCCTTTCAAAGGATAGCCAAACCTTCTTAAACTTTTTGGTGCCATATGTGTCAGCTTAATGTTCCCCCAAACCTTTTTTTTTTTTTTTTTTTTTTTTTTTTTTTTTTTTTTTTTTTTTTTTTTTTTTTTTTTTTTTTTTTTTTTTTTTTTTTTTTTTTAGTTTGGCACCCGCTACTGCCAAAAATTGCAGAAGTTCCTATGGAAGTCTTTTCGACACAAATGGATTTGTGTTTTTTTCACTAAGTTTTTAAGATACTTGTGGTGTGTAAATTCCTCTTTTTCCTGTTCCTTAGCACTTTTCAACGAAACTAAAAAAAAAATCAAATAAAAGCTTCAAATTTAGAAACCTTTTTTTCCACAAGGGGGAATGGTATTTTCCAAGGAGGAGGTATTTTCCACGGGGGCTACTTTCCGTGGGGGGGGCACTGTCCGGGGGGGGGGGGAGATTTTCCGCGTTGGGGTATTTTCCGGGGCGAGCAGGTCCTTCTCCACGTGAATGAACCCAGTTCTGTAGGGAGATAAAGGGAAGAGCCACAATGGCTTAACGTCAAAATAAACTCTCTGGAACAGGAAACGGGCTGTTTCAGAAATTGACCCTTCGGCGGGGTTAGTATCACTTTTGAACCGGGTTTGATGAAGGTTCTACTTTCATTGTCACCAAACGGTTTATGCTCCTTTTTTTCCTATTTTTCAAAATTAAATTAATTTTTTTTGTTTTTTAACTGAAGTAATGAGCAACATTAAAACTTTAAACGAATAAAAATTATTACGTATGTGAAGGGGGTCGCCTCCTCGTCAATACCTCCCTCTTTACGCTAAAGTTCAAATTTCGTCCCAATTCTTTAAGAATGACTTCTGAATCACAAGGCCCTATTAATTAGAATAAATAGTTCTTTTAAAAGTAAAAAAAAAACTTTAGCGTAAAGATTGAGGTATTGAAGAGGGGGCGACGCCCCTCATATACGTAATAATTTCTGTTCGCTTTAACTTTTAATGTTGCTCCTTATTTTCAGTTGAAAAACCTGCTTTTTTTATTTATATTTCTGATAGTTTTTTAAATAATGCTGGGACGCCCCCTCCATGGAAAACTCTCTTCCCCCATGAGAAATTCCTCAATGGAAAGATCCTCCAATTTAGATCCTCACTGGTTCGATATGATCACCCCTCTTTTTCGAAAATTGGTCAAATTTTCTCAGGCTCGTAACTTTTGATGGGTACATTAAATTTGGTGAATTCTACCTATTTGAATAACCATCGAAATTCGATTCTTTTGATGTTTCTATTGTTACCAAGACTATTTCTTAGAGTTTCGGTTACTATTTAGCCGCATAGCTCCTTACTTACAGTTTGTTATCACGAACTGTCTGAAAATTTATTTCAATATCTGCTACTGTTTGGGTAGGCGTAATATTTTAGCAGCAAGATTTTATTGTTGCGTACACTCTCTATGGCTTTGTCCCTAAATCGTCCCAAGTTTTGCCCCTCCGTTTTCATCCCTGAAAATTATACAGTCTGAGTTATTCAAGTTAGAAGTATGATAAAACTAGCCCAGTGGTCGCTAAATCAAATAGTCTTAAGTTACTAAAAAGAAAAACTGATTAACTTTTAACATTAATTTAAAGCTCCATGATATAGAAAGTGAGCTCTTACAGGAATCGACGCTCAATGAGGTTAGTGTCGTTTGTGTCATTTTTGTCATTTCGGTTATTGTTGCGTGGACTCTACGGCTTTGTCCCTAAATCGTCCCTACAGGTTTGCCCCTACGGTTTCGTCCCTCAATATTCCACATCTTGAGATATGCAAGTTAGCAGGTATAAAATCAGCCCTGTTGTTGCTAAAGCGAAGAGCATTAAGTTACTAAAAAACCTTATTAGCTGTTAAATTAATATAAAGCCCCATGACTTAGAAAGTGAGCTGTTTCGGGATGGAGTCTCAATGGGGTTAGTGTCGCTTATGGACTAGGTTGGATGTGTGCTTTGCTTCCTCATCAAATTTTTACTTTTAATATCAATGCTATCGGATGAACCTAAAAGATATATGAAATTTGAAATGTAGTATACCTCTATTTTTATAACCTGATATATTTTGGAATGCTCAATTTTATATAAATTTAATATTTTGATTTTTTTGAAGAAGTTTTTTATTAAGAAAAGAGTAGATGACATTAAATAAATTATGAGATATTTTTAAAGAAAATTTGAAAGTCACCGAGAGGAGAGGAGGTGGAAAAAAAAAATATCAATGCTGTGAATTTCGACTAATTTTTAAACTGATGTAAGCAAAAACAATTGAGGAAAGTTGGGGCCGGTAGGAATAAATGTATTAGGTGGCGCTGAGCTGGATTGTAGTCCATTGAGGCCTTTTGGTTCTCCAACGCTCAATCTAGTGGAGATCTTGAGCAATTCCAATTTTGATTATGCTTATTAAAAGCAACTGCCCACACAGATATTGATAGACACGTCATATCTTAGGCAAGGAGGGGGGAACGATAAAATATTTTCCTGACGAAGGGGTGATTAGAATACAAAAATTACACTTCATTTTATGTCTCCAAGAGGGACAGGGGGCCTAAATACAAATATTTTTAGAACATTTTTGAAATTTTCAAATGCTCCGCTGAGAGGTTGTGGTGTTGGACATTGTTCTGGAAGATAAGATTTGCTACATTTAACATTGTAACTTAATTTCTTTGTAGAGTTGATTTCGATAATTAATATTAATCATTTAAGACCGTTCCCTGTATGAGTATTAGTAAAAAAAAAAGGTTGCAAGTGACATAAGCCTTTCAGACGCTAATCTGATCAAGTTAATTAAAAGAATTTCTTTCTCGTCAAAAACTTGATTGATTTTTTAAATCATGCAGTCAGAAGGATTTCCTCTTGGAACTTAGCATTAATGCTAAAAACTGACTCTAGAAAATTGTGGGTATTTTTTTCCGCTAGATGACTAAAGGATTGAAATAAAAGTTAATTTTCTCCATTGCTGGTTTTATACACTGGGCTAATGTGCCCTATTAACGGCTCGTAACTTGAGTATGTATATAACTAGTAGGTTTACTGGTTGTAATATATCTATAACGGGCTGCATTCTCGACTAGTCTGATTAATTCTTCACGATTAAAAAGATAGGTTGGGTTTAAAACCCAAAGTATAACATTTTTTTGCTTGCGGCTTTTCCCCCCTCCCTTAGTAGAGAAGTGTGGGTATTTGCATTATTGTGGCATCCGCAACGACGCTCCTGTTTTGTACTTTGTCACTTTTGAAAAATTGAAGTGCTCCCCTGAGAGGTGATGGTGTTGGACGTAAGGTAGTTTCACTTGGAGCCTATCTGGAAGTGGGATAGTTTCAATAAAAGTGTATTTGGAGAAACGATAGTTTATTTTTAGTGTTGCGAAGTGTGTTAGGTGAATGAAGACTCATTAAAGGGCTTTTAAATATGCAAGAACTCAATTTTTGGAATGAAAAAATTGCCAGATGTGCCCTTTTAATTTGGACACAATGATGTATGTCTCTTTTTTTGTGAATTATGAAAAGTTTGATCCCTTCTACTGTGTCATATTTTTTTGGTATATTTTCGTATTTTATATTTGTATTATTTTACTAAAACTTCACGTCTCTTCTTGTTTATAGAAGTACCGAAAACAGACCTAAACCCTAAAGAAGATGGCAACAACCACAGTGAAGAAATAGTGGCATTGTTGGAAGAGACTTTGGCGCTACAAAATGTGAGAGTTTAAATTTCATCCTGTTTATTTTGAAGATTAATTATTTTAAAAGTATATAGATAAAAGTGACAGATATTCTTGCTGGAATTTTTTATTTTTGTGATACTAATATAATGAAAAAGAAAGAAAGGGTAATGACACCGTAAATAAAATGACTGATTTTGATTGTACGCTCCGACTTGCCAATCTTAACAAAGCATTTGATAGATTAAACCTTACTAAATCAATGACTAAATAGTTAAAGTAACAAATAATTATTAATTAATTAAACAGGCTGTTATTCAAATAAAATTAACTGTTAAGCGATCAATTATTAAACAGTTAAATTAATCAACAGTTAAGTTAGTCGAACAATGAAACAAATATATTATTATAGTCCAGGCGCCAGTAGACAAAAAGACTCTTATATTCAAGTCGTCATGACACATCTGTTTCACGCATTCTGAAAGTAGCTTCTAGTCTCATCGAACCCGCTGATTACGATTATACCCGGGAAGTGGTTCCTCTGAGGGGTGCTTGACCTTAAAAATGACTTGACAGGTTAAAAAAGAATAACTCAGGAGTTTTATTTCCAGTTTTTCAAGCTTGCAACGCTACCTATTGCAAGGCTCCTGCAAGGCTTGCAATTTAAAGGACGCAGTAGATAATTATCTAAGAGGCAATTCTACTGCTTTCTTGAAGATCAAAGTTCAAACCATGGAAAGCTGCTTGAAACCTACCCAAAAGGCGAAATGTACTTTTGCCAACCCTGCAGAAGAACCAGAAGCAGTTAAAAACGTTCTGTTGAATGTTGGTAAATACAGGGTCAACAACTGACATGCTAAAAAAAAAATACTTCAGCATGAGCTCCTCCAGTATTCCCCGGCATTATTTGAAGACCAATCTGACGGATTCAGATTCGTCTGGAAACCTCTGACCTGGAAAAACGTCTGATCTGATAAACTTGATAGAAGCGTTGTCTTACCTATAATCTAGGGCCTGTTCTTTGCCAGTTTTCGATGTCGATTCGAAGCTTTCAGTTTATTCTGGGCTTCATGTCACTCGTAAGGACCATGACTCCGTCTAGGAATGAAACGTTATCATTTATGTCACTCGTAAGGACCATGACTCCGTCTAGGAATGAAACGTTATCATTTATGTCACTCGTAAGGACCATGACTCCGTCTAGGAATGAAACGTTATCAGCTCCCGGAAAATCTGTGCACACTGCATGTGGATTCTGACCGGTATAATAGAATTCATGGAATCAAGGACCCAAGTGACTCACCAGTGGGCTTAAAGACAGTAGTGGTTGCCATAGACGAAGGGGATGAGCAAACTTTGAACATCAGCACTACATATAGTGAAAGCATCAAACTCGGTTATTCCTGGTAATCAATTCTCAAAAGTTCTTTGGCCAAAGCTAACTTAGTGGCTTTTATTTTTGATTTTTGGAATAATTTTGGTAGTACAGGTAGAAACTTTTGCTCCGTTAGGTTGAGCTGCAGCTAAAAGGACCAAAATGTAATGGGCTGCAAGCAAAACTTGCTAGATAGTACTATTTAATATTTCAGGTCATTTTTAAGGGTCAAGCACCCCTCGGAGGTACCTATTTCCGGGTATAATCTTAATCAGCGGGTTCGATTTTACTAAAACTGCTTTCAGATTGCGTGAAAAAGATGTGTCATGGAGGTGTCACATTTTTAGGTCTTGACGCCTGGACTATTAGCTAACCAGCCAGTTCGCTACAAAGCCATTTTGTCGATCCCTTTTTCGGTCATTGCTCATACGGCAAAAACTGTCATCGCTTAGCCTCTCAAATTCATATTCAAATTGCGAGAACAAATTCAATCAGGGAAAATTACCAGCCAGTGAAATAGAACTAAGAAAGAAAAATAGATATTTCGGAAAGGACCTCCGCCAAGCCGTCTTTGATGCTACTAATAATAAAAGACTAATTTCCCAAGTGAATTAAAAAAATAATAATAAAGGAATTAAATGAAGAAAGCAAATTGCTGAAAAAGAAGAGAAAAGACAAAAAACGAGCCACCCTAGTAATTGAAAGCGAAAAGATAACTGAATCCCCCCCCCCTAAAAAAGTGAAAATATTCCTTCAAAGATTTGATTCCCGATTCTTCTGTCCATGATTGTTGACACAGCAAGCCTAGTACCCTCTTTTATTTGATTTGTCTTTTTCTTCGCTTCTCTTTCTTTCGCTACTTGAGCAGTGCCTCGCATTGTAAAATGTTAACGCTCGCCGTTTGCTATTTTAAAATTTACTGGGAATATATAAAGTCGACTGTATGTTCGTTCGTGGGGGGAGAGGGGGGGCTTAAAACGAATCTTTAAGTCTTTAGTAATGAGACAAGTAAGGATTTATGATTAGTTACCGGTAAATGTGAATTAGTTTTCAGAATTATGGGGGTTTCTTTAGATGGTCTCCAGATGTTAAATACTATCCTATATTCTGTGGGTGCAATCATTGGTGGTAAAAAATTGGTGTGAGATTCATATATCTCTTTGTAGTGTCATTCATAGGAACAACACGCTGCTTTTCATCATAATTGAACAGCATAATGCCAAAAGATTATTAGAAATAAACTAATGTATGTGAATATTTTCACCACATAATCAATAGCTCTTTAATGAAAAAGAAAATCAAACATAATAAGCCTTATATAATTAGCCTTACAGGCTTTATAAGGCGAAAACTACAATTTGAGTCTCTTAAAAAGAAATGGTGTACGCATCATACATCTACATGTATGTTGTACAAACATCATACATGTACAGCAGCTCGTTGATTGTCAGCTTGATATCAATGTTACAACATGGCAAACTGTTCACACAGCAAAGTTGCAAAATTCTTTCATGAGACATGGCAGACACATCTCTTAAGATGACTACGACAGAAACCGGTATGAGGTTGGCTAGAATAAATTCAAAACAGATGCGATTTTGATTGCTTGGTTTTGATATTTCAGAGCAACCAGCTAACCTAACCATCTTGACGCATGAACCTGTGACAAAAAAAAACGGAGAAAAAACATTCATAAATAAGATCAGCTATATAAGATCACGGAGTTAGTTTCTTGATTCGAAGCTTGAGCAGGTGTGGATGTGAACTAGATCGGAATAGATTTTTGTAATAAAAGGTTTTTTTTTTCTTTTTAATTTATTCGGACGGAACTTGAAATTTTATTGAGACATTTTATTTGTCTTAATAAGTGTATTATAGGTAAATGTTTATGATAAGATACTGTTGTATTTTACAATATTTTTATATTTTGGTCAGCGTCGTATCCAGGATTTTTTTTTTTGTTGGGGGGGGGGGTATAAAAGATTTTTTCGGGGAATCTTACAACAAAAAATTAAAAAACGCATGAAAAATTTGTTTATATTAATTTTTGTTACGTTTTTACGTGTCGGACAAACATTTCGGGGGGGGGGGTTCAAACCTCCTATCCCTCCTCCCGCCTGGATACGGCCTTGATTTTGGTATCTTTATAATGTCATCCTTTTCAATATCTCTTACATTCCTCAGAAATATAATCTTAACAAAATGATTCAAGTATTTCAAACATACCTTCAGTATCTGTTCAAATTTTCAGTTTCAGCGTTTATTTGTAAAAATATTGATTTATTGCATAGCAGAAAAATAATGGTAGTTGTGGTATTGTCCCTTGCCTTATTACTCTTTATGTTGAGATTCATATTAGGTTATATATACGATACAATTACGTGCATATTGTACATACTGTATAAGATACATATTATACATAGTATGTCAAATAGAACAGTTTAAAACCAGTTCGATCGAGTTCATAAAATACAGAGTGGATAAAAAAAACACTTATTGTAGCTTTTTTTATGTAGTATGTTACTTAAGATGTGTTTAATGCAGTTGTTGTCCTTGATTTACTTTTCTTATGGAGGGAATTCTGTTTTCTAAGATCTTATGATAATTATTTTTGATTTGAAATGTTCAGAGTAACTAACGTTCTTTGGACATACTAAAAGAATAGACCGGAGAATGGCTTGATTGTATTGGGAACAGAAGCCCTTCGGTTGCCAAATATGTCCGGTCTTGGGCTGCTAAAAATAATCCTTAATATAAATGTTATCCTAAAGTTGGCGAAAAAAAGGAAATATGCTTAAATTAATTTCGTAGAAACTGGTCTGTATTCATTTTTCTAGTAGGCTATGCCAAAAGTTAGAACCAGAGAAAGGCTTGAACGTATCCAAAAGAGAAGCCCTCAAGTGCCAAGTATGTCCAGTTTTGGACTGCTAAAAATCTTTTTTTTTAAATATAAATGTCTTCTTAAAGTTAGTGAAAAAAAAAGAAGAAATGTTTAAAGTAATTTCTTAGAAACTGATCTGCATTCATAATTTTTTTTTTCTAATAGGCCATGCCAAAGGCAAGGACCGGCGAATGGCTTGAACGGATCGAAAAGAGATGCCCCAAAGTTACCAAGTATGCCCAGTTTTGGGTGGCCAAGTCACGGCTAGTCAACAGGAAGAAGCATGCACAAGAAGCCTTTGATATAATTGAAGAAGGGTGCCTTGCCGGAGCTGAAGTAAGTAATTCTAAAATCTAGCGCTCATTCTAATATCAAAAGGGATATTTTTTGTTATTTGGGCACTTTTTTAGTTTATTATTAGACGGTTTTTTATTTAGGAATGGGGGCCTTTTCCTTTTTAATAAATTATCAGTTTTTATAGGTAAAAGAATTTCCTTTTTCATCATTGAGGAAGGATGCCTTCCCGGAGTTGAAGTAAGAAATTCTAAAATCTAAGCCCCTCATTCTCAATCTAATATTTTTTCTTGTTATTTGGGTACGTTTTTTGTTTGTTATTAGACATTTTCGTCTTTAAGAAAGGGGGCTTTTTCCTTCTTAATAAATTCTTAGGAGAAGTCCTTTTTATTGATTAATTTTATAATTCAATAAAATACACTTAAAAATAAAGTAAAATAGATAAAAGGAATTAGAAAAAAGACGTTTTCCTTTTTGTTGTCCTTTAAAGACGTTTCCAACTTTTTATCATTGATAGATAAGACAGATAATTTCGATAATTTTATTTATCGAAATTATTAATTAGATAATTTAGATAATTCGATAATTTAAAAAAAAAAAAAAAAAAAAAAAAAAAAAAAAAAAAAAAAATACAGAACATTTTTGCTGCACCTGCTAAGAAAACGCCTAAGGGCTTTCTGGGAGCAGGTGGGATCTTCTATTCTAGGTATTCTAAAAAAATACTATTTTATATTAATCTACTTGGTAATATCACTAAATCTATACATATACAAAAACCATTCTACTTACACAAAACACATTCATAAATACTATTCTTTTGCAAGAAAAAATCTTTTGGTTGTGGCCATGAAGGTTACCAGATGACTTGCATTTCGAACCGCAACCGGTATTATTTCTCATACACAGGGAGCAAATTTCTTATTACAAAAGAAGTTCTAGTCGTTTTTCTAAATTGACGTCCTAGATTCGATGCTCCTCGTGTATCATGACTAATTGTTGACAGAAAAGTCGACAAATCCAAGCATAAAATTGACCCAAAGGTGTCTTCTGGGCGCTGAAACAACTATAAAACCTTGTTAGCACTAGAATGCCAGTGTAATTTTACTGTTGTTATTGTTTTTTATGAAGTTGTCAAACACTTTTTGACAACTTCACTGATGAGGTACATTGGCAAACTCTGATGAGGTACAATACGCTACTACCTGTGGACATAGTGGTTAGAGTGGTTGTAATACATGCAATGTAATACAATGTATGACGTCATTCCAATACTATCATGTAAGGCTTTTGCTCTTCAAGTGCAAGTGACGTAATTTACGGGAAATTTTTTTTTTAATTACTTATCATGTATCTCTTTTTGCTCTTCAGGCTCTAAAGTATAGTCAGCCGCAGGATGCACGTTCTGCCCATGACCCACTAAAATATTACCATGCCCCACCGATGGGACCTGCGCCCTACGACAGAAATCATGGGGTAAGAGCCACTCAGAATTTTGTCACTTATGTGCAGAGTTGCCACCCTTTGTGATAGAAGGTGGCAACTTTATTCAATCTGGGTTTAACTCTTTTGTGGAAAGCATGACGTTTGAAAAAAATCGATGCTCGTGTTTATATATTTAGTGCATTATCGTGTTTTCTATTTATGGAATCAATTGCCCAATGAAAGGGAGTCGTCGGGGTGGGGGGGGGGTCGGCTCCACCGTTTTTACTTATGTTCCTAGATTCTCAAGAAAAAAAAAATGATTTTGTACTTTTATCCATTTTGAATGCGAGTTTAATTCCTTTACTTATTATTATTATTTTCGATTTGTTTAGTCTTTTTTAAGACTCAAAAGTCTCTAGCCTTCTCTAAGACAAAATTTGTCTTATCTAAGATTCCAACCTAAGTTACCACGGCCTCAGGCAAATGTTCATAACGCTGCGCTATCAACTTATATAATAGTGTTTGTTTCATACTTTTTGCTGTATCCAATCACCCGCTTAGGTTGATTTATTGATACATTATTATTGATACAAGGATCAGAGAAATGAATAGCACGGGGGACGGATAAAATTCGAAAGTAGTTGAACATTCAGAAGTGGTCGAAAAATGGCTCACAAATAAAAAAAAAAAGCTCGAATACACGAATACCACGAATACAATTCAGTGAATTAGGTAAAAACGATCTAAAATAATAATAAAACGAGTTAATAAAAACACTTAAATGCTTGATTTAAAGTATACCTCTTTTCAATTAGCAGTGATACCTGATTAGTAAGCAGAGATAGCTCTTCCATTTCCGTCTTCACTGAAAAAAGGAACAGTTTGTTCAGCAATTGCTCGGCTAGGTATTATTGGTGTTTCAATAGATGAACAGATGAACTTTTCCATCGAAAAGTCCTATTCAAGAGCATTTGACTTGATTGACATACACGAAAATGATTCCGATTCTAAAGAGAGTTGTAGTGATAAAGGCTTAGAAAAGTAATAGCGCTTCAGAAGATTCTAGGCCGGACTTATTCGCTGAAATATCTGACATAACAGAGATGGATTTCTTAAAGCCATTTGCCTTTTGACAGGAAAGAAGAAAAAACACATTTGCAAAAAAAAATTTGCCACACATATGAGTTTGGGTTTTCTTTTTCTCCATATCAGTTATGGACACTAGTTTTCTCATTAGACACTAGTTGTCAGAATTATCTAGCCAATAATATACTGAACTAAGGACGCACGTTGGGGGGGGGGGCTTAAGGTTTTCTCAGAAACGAAGGATGATGCATTGAGTATTTTTTTTTTTTCCTGTTGATAGTAACTGCACGTTCTACGTAAGGCCTCAAAAAGCTCGCAGTAGAGGAATTCCTTTCAAAGCTATTCCATTCTTTTGAAAAATTTAGCTTCGCGTTCGATAAGCCCTGTGGGTTCTGTAAAACGCTGGGAATACTAACGAAACGCCTGAAATTAGTCAGCCTTTCCTATTCATACTGTACTATTGTACTGTGGCTATACAGTATGCTATACTATCTAGGCTATACTATTCATATTTTTAAAATTCAAAATCATCATTCTTACCGTTATTTCTCTAGGTCACTGTTCTTGAAACATACTTACAACAATTTCTTTGTTCTTAAATATTTTTCATTTTGGATGTAGCTATTCTCTTTAGGGGGTTATTTTTCTTCTTTTCCTCACACCTCATTGCTAAGAGCAAATAAGATAGGATCTTAATCTCGTTTAGCTGTCCACATATGTGTAAGATCCTTAAGAATGTTATTCTTTAATGTTCAGCGTTTCCTATAAAGCAGCTTTCACATTACGACGCTAACGTAAAAATCCATACAACCATCATGATAAACTACAATCATCAAAATTATCATAAGCAAAATATTCAAAAATTAAAAATGTGAAATGAGATTCGAGATTCAAAACTCTGATCAAGTATGAAAGGCTTTCTAGGAAAAATTAATTAATTCATTGTCAAAATTGATTAATTGCTCATCCAAAAGTTCCATTATGTTACAACTATGTTAACTTTTTCACAGCGTTGCATTGACTCGGCACTGGGGGATGCCTACGATACAGAAAAACTAGCTTTGTGACATTACTATAATACAGTCTTAAATTATGCTAGTGTGAAAGAACCCATCCCGATGCTTAACCCAACTTGTAATAATGACCCTGCATCAGACAGGATTGATCATTGAATCTGTGTAAGTCTTACCCTTTGTTACAGCCTCTATCTTTGCTTGATGAAGAAACCACAAAAATCCGGGCTCTTCTTGGATTTACTCCCGACCGCAGAGAGAGACCACGATCACCTAGACTTCTCCAAGAAATTAACTCGCAAAAACGCGTTTGAGTCGCAAGTTATTGCATATGAAGCAAAGTTGGATAAGCTGGCCGGAGGTATAGCGTAAGTATAACACCTATTCGTATTGACAATTACGCTACAAGATACGGATATTTTCGTTAACACCAATGTCTGCAACTTTTCGCATAGGATTATAAGCTAAGCGATAAGATTTTAGTGGTAATTAGGCTCAGTCGACGATTTCTTTTTTCTGGGGGGGGGGGGGGGGGGGAGGGGGGTCAATATCGGTCAAGGAGAGCATTTTATCACGATAAGACGAAAAATCAGGATCGTCTAATGTTGTTGTTGTTTTTTGGGGGGAGACGGGGTATTTCGGAAAATGTTTTTCGGCTATTATATCAATTATATCTGATAGTTTTCTTGGTTTTTGGTTTTGACTGACAGTGTTAATAAATGAAGAAGTAAAACCTTTCATTTTTATTTCGCTATCCGTTTTTTTTTTTTCTGTTGGCGGTTTCAGTTTATTCTGACAAAATAGTAAGGGTAAAGCCTCTATATTTTTTGGGAAATGAGTGTTGTTTAGGATCTAAAAGGGTGTTGTTTGCTTTTCCTTGGGCTAGGAGTTTTGATAAAAGATCTAAAGTTGCTCCGCTAAGTTTTCGTTTTTTAGCAGTGTTTCTGCTTTCTAATGGAAAGTTCTGTTCAAGCAAACAGGACTCAATTTCAATTCAAGTTAGGTTAAAAATTTAAAATCGCTTTAGATATGTCATGGCTCTGCCGTCGATTTAAGGTTATCGTGAAAAAGTGTCAAGGGTTTAACCTCTGCAATTTTTGTTTGGACCTGTGACCGTGATTGATGAATAAAAGAATAAATTTTGGAAAGCTGCGCGTAATTCTTGCCCGGGGAAGAAAAGGGCTAGAGCTAGAGCCCTTTTGTCCTTTTTTCTTAACACTTGTCTTTGGGCTAGAGCAAACAGTGCTTGAGAGTGCTTATGGTCAATGTTAGAAAGAGCTACCTAAAGCTGTTCTGCTAAGATTTTGTTTTTTTAGAGCGTTTATTTCTGCTTTCTAATGGAAAGTTCTGTTCAAGCAAGCAAGAAAACGGATGGCAGGTTCAATTTAATCTAGAAGAAAAATTAAAAAATGCCAAAAAAAAAAAAAAATTGCAGTTCATAAAAGGAACTTATTTTCACGGGTCTGGAAGTGCTGCCATCCATTTTTATAAGTCTTTTTGGGGATTCTGTTCAGTTTTCCACGTTGAGACTGAGGTAGGGGATCGGTATTACATGTACCTTCAAAACTTTAATATTCTTCTCATTGCTAAAGAAATTGGAGGGTTTGCCCTTTGCTCTTTTCTTAGTTGGGACATTAGAAAATTGTCCTTGGGCAAGAAAGTCAATTTTTAACTAAGAGAAATACGATTTTCCTTTTAACGCTGATTAATACTCCTGGAAAAGTATTATGGAAAGCTGGAATACTTCTGGAAAGCTGACAAATGTATATTACTATAATTTATGATTAGGTTTTTGGTCGTCCAGTCACGCATGATGCAACTATTTATCCAGAAAACTTTTACAATCAGAGTCAGTTGGTTTCCGATTACCATAGGGACTATACCTTTGTTTTTTATGGCTGAAGCCTGGAGGCAAGTGAGTATTGCAAAGAGTTTAAGGAAATTACCTTTCATTAAAAGATGACGAATTTTATACGTAGTTTAGTAAGACTTTTATCGCAGCTGAGGGATCGAGTTGAAATTTTTCAGCTCGAATAAGGGTACTATTGAAAGTCTAAGTACGGATACTTGTCATTTTGTGCTTGGGGAAAAAGGGCAAAATATTTTTTTCTTTGGTCTTCAAAATAGAGTATACGCTGCAATAGGGCTTCTTAGAACTTTTTGTTTGACTAAAAAGGGCAAAATATTTTCTTGTTTGGTTCTCACAAAAGAGTATACTCAGGTGAATTTTCCAGGGGGGCATTTTTCAGGGGGGGGGGGGGGGAAAACGCCGGCTCCTGGGGAAAAGACGGCATGCATACAAGATTTCTCTGAGATGTGGAATTTAAAATAAAAAATGAGGATATGTGATTGACACTCCACAGTGCTGAAAATCCAGATCATGTAGTTCTTTTTGATCAGGCACTTTAATATTCGAAGCAAATCATTTCCGATAATATTTGAAGCAAGTAGGTTCCCGCAATTGAAATAAAAAAAAATCCATAAATAGAGACCTTGTACCGTTTTCGTTATTAGTAGACGACAAGTTTAAAAAAAGAAAAATGGGTGGAAAATCAGCAACAATCATAACAAAGGCCACAAAGATATGGCACCAAGCAGCTTAAGAAGGTGTCGCTTCCTCTGAAGGTTTAGTCATATTTGGAAATTAACAGATTGTTAGTCTGTTTGTAAAAACTTCTTTCTTTGTAAACCTTAGTATTGGCAAATCCATGGTTGGTAGAAAGTACTTTCCGCCCCACCAAGGGCAGGGTATCTATTGTAGTCATAGTAACGCTACTTACAAGTTTGTGTTTGGGGAAAAAGGGCAAAATGTTTTCTTTTTTTGGTCCTCACAAAAGAGTTATACGCTGCAATAGGGCTACTTACAAGTTTATGTTTGGGAAAAAGGGTAACAGATTTTCTTTTTTGGTCCTCGCAAAAGAGTACACGCTGCAATAGGGCTCCTTATAAGTTTGTGTTCGGCTAAAAAGGGCAAAATATTTTCTTCTTTGGTTCTCACAAAAGAGTATACGCTGCAATAGGGCTACTTATAAGTTTGTGTTTGGGAAAAAGGGGCAAAATTTTTCTTATTTGGTTCTCACAAAAGAGTATACGCTGCAATAGGGCTACTTACAAGTTTATGTTTGGGGAAAAAAAAAGGCAAAATATTTTCTTCTTTGGTCCTCGCTAAAGATTATACGCTGCAATAGGGCTACTTATAAGTTTGTGTTAGGTGAAAAAGGGCAAAATATTTTCTTCTTTGGTCTTATAAGTTTGTGTTCGACTGAAAATGGCAAAATATTTTCTTCTTTGGTCCTCACAAAAGAGTATACGCTGCATAGGGCTACTTATAAGTTTGTGTTTGGGAAAAAAGGCAAAATATTTTCTTCTTTGGTTCTCACAAAAGAGTATGCGCTTCTATAGCGCTATTTACAAGTTTATGTTTGGGGAAAAAGGCAAAATGTTTTCTTCTTTGGTCCTCGCAAAAGAGTATACGCTGCAATAGGGCTACTTATAAGTTGTGTTTGGTGAAAAGGGCAAAATATTTTCTTCTTCGGTCTTATAAGTTTCTGTTCGGCTAAAAAGGGCAAAATATTTTCTTCTTTGGTCCTCACAAAAGAGTATACGCTGCAATAGGGCTACTTATAAGTTTATGTTTGGGGAAAAGGGCAAAATATTTTTGTCTTGGTCCTCCCAAAAGGGTATACGCTGCAATAGGGCTACTTACAAGTTTGTGTTTGGGAAAAAGGGCAAATGTTTTTTTTCCATGGTCCTCACAAAAGAATATACGTTTTTTTCTTTTTTATGCTTTTCGTCTGACATGCTCTTTGCTAGTTTATATATAAACAAAAAGCGTAGTATTTTTATTTATTAATTTATTTAATTACATTTTAGGTCATTAGATTTAAACGACGCTCCTCCAAAGGTTATCGCCACGCCCGTTCGTAGAAGCGCCCGAAAGCGAAGTAGAGCCAGGTGGTCGAACCACGGAGCAATTCCATTTGAATTCGATGCAGATGTTTTAGATTCAATGTACAAAGAAAATATTAATATTGAAATTCGACCAAACAAAGCTTTGCTTGAAATGATTCTGAAGTCTGAACCATATACTTTTGTGTTTATAATTAGTGTTTACGTGAAAGTGATTGGGTGCTGCTGCTATGTTCGTACGCTACAATTGTCCACAATCATAAGACATCAGTAATAATTTATAATATCTAAGTATTATCAATATTTATATTTATGAATATTATTAATATTTTTATGCATAAATATTACCATATACTTATGATATTTATAAATATTATCAACAAGGCCGTTTCCAAGGGGGTTAGGGGGTTTGAACCTCCCCCCTCAAAGTTTTGTCCGACATATAAAAACGTAACAAAATGCATATTAACAATTTTTTGACATGGTTTTAAGTTTTTTTTTTTTTTTTTTCACCCATCCGCCCTCCCCATACACATCCTGGGTACGGCCTTGATTGTCAGCTTCAATAATATTTAATCAAGATTGAATACATTTTAATCTTTCAAGACAAAATGCCGTCATTTCAAAATCGTAAGACTAGTTAAGCTGATAGTTTCGATACTCGATACTTCGATACTTGAGTTTCGATAGTTACGAGTCATTAAATAGTGTTTTTGAATCCCAACCTTATCTTTATCGCTTGAAACTTGTAAAATTGAAACTGAACCGGGAGTGGGACTTTATTTTCAGCGCGAAACTTAATTCACTTTTATAGAAATGAAGGCAATGAGGTATACACTTTGCCCATTTTTTAATTTAAGCAATAAATTGTTATGAGCTCTAGATATATTTTTATGCCATTTCTTATGAAATAAGATTCTGGAGTTAATGCCTTTTGATTTTGGACAATCAATACGAGTTTTGGTGTGTTATTTTCCTGTTCAAGGAGAAAAGTCAATTGGAATTTGAAGCTTAGTGTACAGTGATATCTGCAATGAGGTCAAGAGCTGGAATTTTGAACTTTTCTTATTCAATAATCTCACTGTCGATTTTTTCTTTCAAGAAATAAACTATTTAAGATTTTATATTTCTTCCATTTTAGATATGTCAAATTGAATTTTAGTCTATCCTAACGCGCTTTTTAAATATTTAGCACCGACTATCATCTTCAGCAAATTATTTATTAAAGCTATTCTAAGTATTTGTGATGTCATTAACCTGAAAAGTATTGAAAAAAATCGACTATAGAAAAAACATTCCAATGAAAATTATTAAAAGAGTCGAACCCGCGAACCACCGGATTACAAGACTAATGCGCCTACTGCGCTAAGCAAGCATATAAATAAAAAAAAATTAATAATTAAATAGATGTGTCCTTCAAGGGTGCCGGCAGAATATTTTCCAGGGGGAGGGGGCAGACGCCAAAATAGCAGTGGTGGCTGGGTGACAGTTTAGGTGGTTCAGGGCACCAAACTATGACTCTACCCCGAAGAGGACAAATTTGCGATCAATTTAAAATTCTGAGAATTTAATTGAATTAGAAGTATCAATAACTATATTTAGGCTTCCCAGTTGCAAAAGAGGTAATACCACACGGTGGCAGTACTGGATTCAACCAATTTGATTCGCTTTATTTGTAATGAGATTATGCTACGTTTGGTGATCAATAATTGCGAATCAGCTATAATGAAGGGGGTGTGAGCTATAATGAAGGTGGGGGTAGGGTAGATTCCTACAAAATATATTTTAATGGACAAACTGCTTACTCTTCCTGAGGCTTCAGATAAATATTGAAAGAGGTAGGAACGAGAAGGAAGAAAAGAAAATCCTATTGTAGAGGTTATGATGGCTTTTGTCACGTAGAAGATGAAAAGTCTCACAGAATTTCCATGCATACAAACAGTAATACTCCTTTTCATCCAATCGAAATCTCTTTAGTAGTAATATTAACAAGGACTTTTCACCACAATTACTATTCATCGCCAATTTTTAAGTATATTCAAATTTTATCTAAAATTGCAAATTTAAACATAGGATGGTACTAATCAACGTACAATTATTGATTTACACATTTTAAAAGCAATTAACCAGGGATGTAAGGGACCGGTACCTCAAATTATATCTTGGTTAGGCCTGGGTATGATTTGTAAAACAAGCAGAAATTAAATAAAAAAAAGAGCTTTTCAACTGAAAGCAAGGAACAGATTTGGAACCTATTTGAACAGAATATTCTTTGTATGAAGGGGCTGTCTGCTTCTTAGCTCCTTACTCTTTACTGTGAAGTTTGGCTTTTTTTTCCAAATTTTTAAGAAAATATGTAATTGGAAAAAAAAGAAGCACTAAAAGCTTCGTTTAATGAAAAAAGTGTTGAGAAGGGGCAGTCCCCCTCTTATACAGAGTGATTTATTTTAAGGTTTTAACTTGCTCCTTACTCTAGTTAAAAAACTTTTTCTATTTGTTTAATTACAATTCATGAAACTGTAAAGTTTTATGAATACAACCAGACCCCAGCGCCACGCCGACGGATTGACCGAACGCCGCAAACGAGAGGCCCGGTTGACCGCCGCCAAAGTGTCGCTACGCCGCCGGCACACCGAAGGTGTGCCGCCGCCGGCAGAGGCGGCGGCGTTCGGCTGACTTTGAATTAATTTTTTTGTGACAATTCTTTATTGCGTCAAACCGCAAAGTCGGAGCTTTTCTTTCTCGTGTATTTTAGTGTTTCGATTTTCCTGATTAGAAATCAAGCAGGGCTTGCACTATCCCTGAATTTTCGGGGGTATTTACCCGAAAATCTATGCGTCACCCCGAGAAAAATTTGATTCCCCAAATCCCTGAAAATCACCCAATCACGGTGCCACCCCTAGCGATTTATCACCAGTGACTTTTCCTGCCAAATGTTACTTTGCATACCATAATTCTTCACTACTCTCTTATTCGTTAATTAAGTTGAATAGAACGCATTCACTACTATACAGCTTCGGTTGGATTTTGAAATTGATAGTCGACAGATTGTTTCTGCAGCTGAATCTCAAGTTTGCAGAATTTTGTTTTCCTTTGCTGTTTTTTAGATAAGATTTTCTTAATGTTTAATACACAATTGTTGAACGCCTGATAGTTTAAAGAAAATACAATCTTCTTTCTGATCCTTATATTGAGACAAAGTTAACTATAGACTAATCTATGTACAAGTTTGGGGAATTAAAGATTGAAACGGAAGTTACCTCACAAATAGGATTCATAAAAAAATAGTAAATATTGCCTATATGGGGGGGGGAGAAAGGGGGCTATTATTTTAAAATGATAATACCTCATTTTTTAATTGAAAGCAGGGATGCCAAAAAGATAATTATTTTTTTTTATTTAAAGTAGAGACGGAAGAAGTGATATCAAATTCCCTGTGAAACCATTGAAATATTTTGATAGACCCAGGCCCTCCAATGGGACTTGTTCATTGTCTTGGGTATTTTACAATTTCTCATAGGCTACTGGCCTAATTTTGGCTTTTGTGTGCGCCGCTCCCTTTTAATTAGATTCTTTGGATCTTATTGAATGCCACGACAAGTCTATGGCTCAGTTTTCCAATAATTTGAGGTATATCTGAATAATTTCGACATTTTTGTTGTTGTCATTGTACCCCTTACTCACAACCCTCAATTTTTTTTCAAGGAACACTAAGCTGTTTAACGTTATTTCGCGTGTTTGTTTGAACCATATAGTTACCTAGTTAATTATTAAGTAAATTATTTTTTTAATGTTACGCTGAGATGGTATCCTATCAAGGTGGTATTAAAGGGGGGGGTGGGTAGGGAGGTATTACATTTTAATGATAATATCTCGATTTTTTTTTATTGAAAGCAGGGATACCCCCCCCAAAAGTTAATTATTTTTTTTATTTAAACAAAGATGGTATCCTATCAAGATGGTATCGAGAGGGGGGGGGGCATAGGGAGTTATTATATTTAGTGATAGTACCTTGAATTTTTTTTTATTGAATGCAGGGATACCAAAAAGTTATTTTTTTTAATTCAAAGTAGAGACGGTATTCTATCAAGTGGTATCCAGAGGGGAGGGGGGGGCTGGGGGTAGGGAGGTATTATATTTAAATGATTAACAAATATCTCAAATTTATTTTTTTTTTTAAGCCAGGGATGCCAAAAAAGTTAATTATTTTTTTAAATTAAAGCAGAAATAGTATCCTATCAAGGGTGGTATCCAGAGGGGGGGGGGGGGGGGGGTCTCAGGGAAGTATTAAAGTTATTTTTAAGTAAATGATAACTATAATATCTCAAATTTTTAGGAAGAAAGCAACAATTTTCCCGAAAGTAGAATTATTATTTTTAAGAAAAGATAAGAAAGCCGCAAGGCGTGAGGGTATGGCCATAAACAAGAAAACAATTAATTATTTTTTAAATACAAACTAAATGATAAGTTTAAGCAGAGTAACTCAGATCCAAGAAACATTTGGTATGCTAAACACAGGTATCAGGAAAAACGGGAAAAAAACTAACAAAAGGGAGTTTTGAAGGTCCAGGTAGAGAGACAACAGTATTAAATTATAAGAATATGAGTAAAGCAGTTTTTAAAGTTTAAACGGTCAACTTAGAAAGCAAGAGCGAGTGGCTACCGACATCTACCAGCGGCGTCAGTACCGCCGACTAGCTACTAAACAGTTAAAACAGCCAGAGTAACGCCGCCCAACGCCAGTCGTTCTGGTCATCGGATCTAAATACATACTTTGAAACAGAATATAACGTCTATTATTCATATGCTCAAGGATGCCGAAAAAATTAATTATTTTTGAAAATAAAGCAAGACGGATACTCATAGAACTTATGGCTGCTTTAAAAAAATACAAAAGGGAGTTTGAAGGGAGGTGAGAGACTTTAACAAGAATATGACAGTTTGGTTGCTACCAGACTAACTAGGTGGAAAATCCTATGAACATGAAAGTTTACTGTCAATGAGTCAAGAAAGTAAAATTTGTTAAATTAAGCTGTGATTTGAGAAAGACTGCGTGAAAACATAATGTTTGCGCGTCAATATTGATCGCAGCGAGTGGCGCGCACCGACATCTTACCAGCGGCGTGCCGGCGGCGCACCGCCGCTGCTGTTTTTGGCCACGCCGCCGCGCGGTCTTCTGTCATCGGCGCGGCGACGGGGGGGGTCTAATACAATACTTTGGTACCACAGAAAAAACCTACCAGTATATCAATGATCTCTATTTGGATTTTGATGAATAATCAAACAGTTCGTGGTAACAAAAAACTGTAAGTAAGGAGCGACCTGACTCAATAGTAACCACAACTCCTAAAAAATGAATTTTTGATACCAATACATATATCAAAAGAATTGGCTTATTATGCTGATTCCAAATTATATAAGATCATTAAGTTTAGTCTTACCCATCAATAGCTAGAGCCTGAGAAAATTTGTCCCGATTTTCGAAAAAAAAAGAGGAAAGATCCCCTAATAGGATTTTAATGAAAAACACACCATCAGATTCAGCGTATCAAAAAACTCTACTACTAGAGGTTTAAGCCAGGGCCGGATCCAGGATTTTTCTAGGGGGGGGGGGCGGGGCAAATAGGTTTATCCGATAAACTTGCATTAGGAGGAAGTCTAATTAACGCAATCTTGCGTTAATTAAGTAAATTACACTAGCTACTTTAGACTAAGTTAGGGGGGGGGGGGTAATACCCTTGCCCCCTCCCCCTGGATCACGCCACTGTTACAAGCTCATATCTGCAAAAATGTGGAACTTTTGTTATTTTTGCCAGAAGAAAGATCACGGATGCGTGTTCATTGTTTGTATTTTTTTTTTTTCAGGGGTGATCGTGTCGACCCAGTGGACCTAGATCGCCGGGAGATGGTTCATTTAGTAGTTCTAGTGCCCTTTTTATTGACCAAAAATTGGGGGCAACTAGGCCCCCTCCCACGCTACTTTTTTCCCAAAATCGTCCGATCAAAATTTTGAGATAGTGTTTTGTTAGGCATAGTTGAAAGGACCCCACAACTTTGTCTTTCGACATAAAATGACCACCTAAAGTCCCTGGAAAAGGTTTTAAGTTATAAAATTTGCCCATTGTTTATTTTTTATTGGAAAGTATGCGTATATTTTTCAGGTGGGAAGGCGAGGACGAATTTTCTGCTGGGTAGAGTTTTCCATGGAGAGGGAAAGTTTCCAGGGGGTGAACTTTTCAGGGGAAATTTTACACTGGGTGAATTTACCAGAATTCCTACACGAAATTCCTTTATATGTCTTGCTTTCTCTTAACCGATTCAATGTTACGCGTGGAGATGTTAAGGTAATTGTCCGGGGTAAATTTTCCCCAGAATTGAATTGTCCAGAGAATATTTCTATGGGGAGGGGGATTTTTACCGTGGAGGTGGAGCACAGGTATCCTGGTGTTATTTGAAAAAAAGATCAGAATTAAACAAAAAACGAGTTTTTTCAACTGAAAAGTAAGGAGCAACATTAAAACTTAAAACTAACAGAAATTATTACGTATATGTGGAGGGTTGCCTCCTCCTCAACACCTCGCTCTTTATGCTAAAGTTTTAAATTTTGTCCGAATTCTTTAAAAACGACACTCCTTAGTCTCAAGGGTCGTTTAATTAGAACAATAAGTAACTTTTTTTTTAAAGTGCGAAAACTGTAGCATGAAGAGCGAAGTGTTGAGGAGGGGTCGACCCCCCTCATATACGTAATAATTTCTGTTTGCTTTAAGTTTTAATGTTGCTCCTTATTTTCAGCTGAAAAAAACTTGTTTTTTTCTTTAGTTCATGAATCTTATAGACTAAACGTTTTTCTGAAGGCAATGGAATAAGTATGTCAATTAAAATAAAAGTATATAAAAATGAAAAATGTAAGTAATTAAAAAAATAGCCTACTTACAAAAACTAAGATATGAACTCCCCAGCATTCAGTTCTGTTGAACAATCCCGAAGTCTTGGACGGATATTCTTTAACAATATCGACACTTTTGAACTTGGTTATCTAGCACCAAAGTGTTTAATGCCTTTAGACTCAGTGTTTATAAAGTAACGCATTATCAAAGTAGTTTGTTCAAAGTAAAACATTAAAACTAAGATTAAGAAAATCAGATAAAAATTTTTAAGTCAATATTTTTAATTTAAATTTGAATACCAAAAACCAATATATTTGACACCTTTATACTTCATGACTGTAAAAATTAAATCTTTTTCAAAGTGACAACTAGATAAATATAATCACTCTTGGAAAAAAATGATAATAAAACACAAAAAAAAAAAAAAAAAACGCGTTTCGTTCAGGGGGAAGATGACGGAAATTCCCAGCATTCCATTCAGGGGAAACATTTCTGATTATAATGGCTTCAAATACAAGCTCATTGGTACTCATGCAATGCAAGCAAAAGTTGACGGCATATTTTTACTGAAATTAGTTGCCCCTTATTAAGTTGTTTTTCTTGTGTTTTCTTTATTATACGAACTTTCTTGTGTACTAATAACTGCACTAAGTACTAATAAACAAATACATATCATCATAATAAAAAAGCTGATTCTTGGATTGAATGTTATCAATAGTTAGGTTCTTATACTTTCGTTAAAGACAGAGTCGTTATTTACTTACCATTCATTACTATGAAGAATTTGAATTTTTTTTTGTTGCTCCAACCAAATCATATAGAACAAATGTTTGAGGGGAAACTCGAAAGGGGTCACTCAATCACAAATTAGAACTTTAATTTTCTTTATTAATGGTCAAAATCCATTGGCAGGCAGCCAACAATGGGGCAAACATATTTTTCCATGTTTCTTTCCCTATTCTGCTCTCTTTCCTTTGGTTTACTCATAATTACTTTATAATCTCAAATTTTCAGGGAGGGGCATGGCCCCCCTGCCGGCGCCCATGGTGTCGTTACGCGAAAAGTATACAGAAGATTAAGAGGGAATCGGGAAAGGGGGAATATACCTAAAACCCTTACAAGAATGTACTCAACAACTTCTAAAAGTTTCTTGGCGATCGGATGAATCGTATAGTAATGCATAGGGGACACATGATTCATATAGAAGTGGAAAAGACGCCACTTTCGATCTCGAAGAAGCTGTACTTTAAAGAAATGTCTCCAGGCCTTGACGAAATTGCCAATGCCATCAGGTATCTCGAACAACACAAGTCGCCTGGTAAGGACTATTCTACTTGAGATTTACAAAGACTCCCCTCCCGCCTAATTTCAAACCAGCTACCGCAGTTTTTTGCAGAAATATAGAAAAACCAAAAATTCCCCAAAGGAGTGGAAAATTTCAGCCATCCTCCCCATTTGCAAGAAAGGTGCAAAGACAGTGTGTTAATTATAGAAGTATATTTTCCATTGCTGCCAAATTATTTGCCGCCATTCTAAATACATAGATTCCAAACAGGAGAGAGATAGGCGAAAATGGGGAAACCAGTCCGGATTCCGGTCTGGTAGAGGATGTTCTGATGAGATTTTGTCCTCAGCTTGATCATGCAAGAATGCGAAAGGTACAACCACCCCCCCTTATCAACATATTCATATACTATGTTGCCGCCTTCGATTCAGTTGAACGACAAACCTTATGGAAGATTCTCATTGGAGACAAAAATTCGTTGACATCTGGGAAGCTATTACGAAGGATGTGTATCCCGACCTTGAGTCTATGGGGAAGAGTAGTCATTGTCAATTCTCACCTCCTAATGTCTCAACGGAAAGTTTGTCCCCGTGAAATTCCCCATGGAGAATATTTCTCGGGGTAAATCTCCCCCCCCCCTCCTACGGAAAAATTCCCCGGACAATTGCAACTCCTTTGAAAGTTTTCCTGGGCAATTTTCCCGGAATATCCCATATGTAAAATTAAATTTACAAAGAGAAATGAATAAAACAAAATGAATTTTATATCAGAATCCCCCGTAAAAATTCCCCCGTATATAGTTTCCCTTTGAAAGTTCTTCCCTCGGAAAACTTCCCTCCTCATGCGAAATTTTCCCTTGGAAAATCCCCCCACATAAAACTCGCTCTCACCCAAAAATGCCTGTTTACTTCCAATAACAAAAAACTAATGTAAAAAACTAGACAAATCTCATAACTTATAACCCTTTTCTCCACGGACTTGCAGGGTCGTGTCATCTCCAGAAGTATGATAGTTGATCTTTCAACTGTGCTGATCAAAATGGTTATCCCAAAATTTTGATTGGATGACTTCGGTAAAAAAGGAGAATGGGAGGGAGGGGAATCTAATTGCCTACAATCGGTTTTGTCACGAAATGAGGAGCTAGAAATGTAATTTTCGTTCCAACGAGCCCTCTTCTGATTTTATATGACTATTAGTTCGATACGATCATCCTTGCAAAATTTTTTTAATAAAACAGAACAAATAAACATGCATCCGTGATCTTTCTTCCGGCAAAACTTACAAATTTTCACATATTTTCAGATGGAAGCTAGAAACCCTTACAGTATGGTTCTCTGATTTGCCGAATCTGTGATTTTTATTAAGATGAATTGACTTTTTAAGGGCGTTCTCACCCTTTCTCAAAAATCATACAAATTTTCTCAGGCTCGTAGCTTTTGATGGGAATATAAAACTCGATGATCGGCAATTTATATATCTGGAGTCGGCATAAAAAAATCCAATTCAGTTGATATATCTATTATTCCCGTGTTTTACAGTTTCGGGTGCTATTTGGGCGAGTTGCTCCTTACTTACAGTATGTTACCACGAATTATTTGATTCACTAATCAGGCTTGGAATCCACTCTCAGAAAGGACATTGATGGTGGGCATGGACAATAATTTTATGACAACTTTGTATAGGTATTTCTGAGACCCATATTAGAAGACTTCAACAACTTGAGTGGCTGAGTTTTTGTTGGAACTAAATACTCCCTTTTGAGAATCTAGAGAGCCGTGACAGATGTAGCTGCTGAAGAAGTTTGTCTTGCATTGACTACTAAAAACTCCATCATATGACCCCCAAAAAACTGGCTTGATTCTTGATTCTGCACTTGTATCAATTGATACAGATTCCAGTAAGGACCAATCCATCTATTTTGCTGTTTTACTCTCAACTTGGAGAAGATCTTCAGGGTAATATACAATTTCTAGAAACGCGGATTGAGGTATGTGGCAACCGTGAAGAGTGTGATCTGAAAGGCCTATAAGCTTAGAAGGTATTTTATCTATCCAAGCCTTCTGGAGGTTCTCAGCAACATTTGAGAGCCCATTCTCACTAAACGTAGTTTGAGAACCGGCTATGACATCTTATCGATACAGTTGTGCATGCTGTGTATCTTCATACGAGTCAGTATATTGAATAGGTCATTTGCGGAACAATTTTCTATGTTACATCTTTTCTGCTGTTCGTTCACTGGTAGATACCATAAAAAGCCGAAATAATCTTGTTTTCGATATTTACGTTTCGATATCGATATTTGGTGCGACATATCGATATCGCCCAACACTAGCGCAGATAATAAAAAAACCGTACTATATTTCGGCGGAAATCAAAAGTTTACTGAAGAAAAATTTTGAATAAAAACAGAATCATAAATATATAAGAAGTTAAGACTTGAGCGGCGAAGTAGACCCAGAAAAAATTAAACAACAACGATTTCCAAAAACAAGATAGGTATGCAAAAAAATTCAAATGATTTTTTGAATCATATAAACAATGTTTGTGAATTGTCTTATGTTCCATATTTCAAAGGTGTCTTTTTTCGATATAAATTACCAAATAGAATAATAAGCAAAGAATGTGACCCAGTTACCTATGATGTTGTAGGCTCGGTTGAGACTCACTGGGTTTGTTCTTCTTATAATCCTAAGCTAAAAATTTGCTCAGTATTTTTTCTTATAGCCTAGCTAGCTATTTAGTAGAACTATTCTGGGTAAACAATTTTTGATATTTGTAAAAAAACGTGCCCAATCCACCTAATGGTGCTTTCACACAACACCGTAGAACCTTTCACACTAGCACAACTTAAGACTTTACATGCATTGTGTTATATATACTGACGGAGCAAATTGCTTCAGGGTAACATTGACAACGCCATGCAGACTCGGGGCTGGACATAGAATTTTACGTTAGGTAAGTTTGGATGACTGTATGGAATGTTTAACATAGTAGAAACAGAATTGAACTTTTGGATGAGCAATAAATTAATTTTGAAATTAAATTACTAAACTTTTCTGCGAAAGCCGTTTCGCGCATGACCAGAGCTTGAACGCCCATCTAAATTCCACATTTTATGTTTTTGAGTAGTTTGCCTATGAATTTTTTAGACGATGATTATGACGGTTTTGTAAATTTTTAAATTAGCCACGCATGAAAGGACTTGTGTAAGTGTGAAAAGTTATATACAACGTAACTTAACCACAAAGCATAGGAAATTACGCCCGTAGTGTAAAACCGCTTAATCTGCTCATTGCACAATAACTGTAATAAACCACATTGTTGCTAAGTCACGGTGGTGGCACTGCTTCACCAAGTTTTACTCCTAAAATTGTACTTAAGGAATTTTTCTGAAAACAATTTTTTTTTCTTTTTCTTTAACCTGGCAGATTATCGCTCTTAACCTGAAGTGTAAAACGGAAAAAAGAAAACTGCACTGACGCATGTCTTAAATTTTTATTCGGACTGCAAGGACATAAAATATAAATCAAATTTTGTTAAACGTATATCGAATGAACAACAGAAAAAACAGAATAGGAACTACACCTTAACTAAAAAAAAAAAAAAAAAAATAAGAACGTCAATTGTATGTAGATTAAAAATTTCTTTAAGACAGATGTTATCATACATAAAACCTTGATTAAGCATAAATAAATTATAGAGATTCAGGTATTGGTAATTTTATACAAAAAAAGATCCCAAGTAAACTGAGGAGTTTTTACTATTTTCTTAACCGATACATGCCATAGCTTAATTTGCATAAGAAAAACCCAAACGCTTCCGGAAATCAAGCACCTCAATCATCTTAATTTCGCCCCACTAAACGGAGCCAAGATGTTCAGATCCATTAACGAATCTACACGCGGAGCAGTAAGGAGAAAAAATTGTGCTAATATTTCCGGCGGCCATTTTTTTTTATGAAAATTAAACCACTGGGATATATTAACTATAAAAAAGTCTCAAATTAATTCTGTATTTAATCTTTAAAGACACAAAAGCAAGCTGGAGATAACGTGATGTATCTATAGCGTCAGAAAGGTATCCACAGAGGAAGGTTAAAGCTCTCCACCCCAGGAATACCAAAAATGTAAGAAACTGCATTACTCGAAGAAAATAAGAGAAATTTTGAGAGAAAAAATTGGCCGTTTAAATTTTAGCTCCCCCTCCCTCTTTGAAGAATTTCTACAGACAACCTTGCTATGTACTATTAGCACTTCTATCAGAAACGCGGAGAGAGGACTATGCTTTCATTCTTAGCATATAAAAGCCAATTAGGTCGACTTTATTACTTAACAGAAAACTCATCCGTAGCTGAGAGCCAGTCCAGAAAAAAAAAAAAAAAAAAAATCAAGAGTTGAAATAAATTGGATACAATAAATTTCTTAAAAAAAAACCTAGCATAAATATAGTTATAAAGTTTTTGACTTCCTGTGTATTAAATTTCTTTAAAATTATGGGGGACAAAGTTATAACGAAAATATATAGTTTGTTATGCAAAATCTATCGGTGGGTTGCCCTAACACAGGGGATTATTATTCCCAACCTAGTATGCAAGTATGCAAGTCGTCGGTTCGTTTCCCCCTCATCATAGATCTGAAAATTTTCCATTGTTTGTTTAACAAAATGAGTAGTGTCTTCATTGAATTTTAGTAAGTGATTTTTATAAAAATGCTAAATATCGGCGTATTAAACACAATTTTAGACAGACTTAGCCCCCTCATGGAACTCTCACAACTATGTCGGTCTCTAAGACGACTACTCACCTAGATTTAAATTGAAACGACAACACCGTTAATTTAATTGAAACGACAACCCATATTTAATTACCACTAACAAATCTAAAAAAAAAAAAAAACAATCCAAAACCATCATCTCCAGAAGTATGATAGTTGACCTTTCAACTATGCTGATCAAAATGGCTATCTCAAAATTTTGATCGGATGACTTTGGTAAAAAAGGAGAATGGGAGGGAGGGGAATCTAGTTGCCCTCCAATCGGTTTTGTCACGAAATGGGGAACAAGAACTGTAATTTTCGTTCGAATGAGCCCTTTCCTGATTTTATATGACTATTAGTTCAATACGATCATCCTTGCAAAATTTTTTTTAATAAAACAGAACAAATCAACACGCATCTGTGACCTTTCTTCAGGCAAAACTTACAAAATTTCACATATTTTCATATGAAAAGCTAGAAACCCTTACAGTATGGTTCTCTGATATGCCGAATCTGTGATTTTTATTACGATAAATTGAATTTTTAAGGGCGTTCCCCCCGCCCTTTCTCAAAAATCGTAAAAATTTTCTCAGGTTCGTAGCTCTTGATGGGTACATAAAACTTGATCGGTAATTTATATATCTGGAGTCGGCATAAAAATCCAATTCAATTGATATATCTATTATTATGAAATGTTCAAATAGTAGAAACAGAATTTAATTTTTGGATCAGCAATAAATCAATTTTGAAAATAAATTACTAAACTTTTCTGCGAATACCGTTTCGCGCGCATGATGATAGCTTGAACATCCACCTCAATGCCACATTTTTAGTTTTTGAATAGTTTGCCCGAGATGATTTTAGACGATAACTATGACGGTTTTGTGAATTTTTAAATTTCGCCACGCATGAAAGGACTTGTATAAGTGGAAAAGTTATATACAACGTAACTTAAACACAAACATAGGAAATTAAGCACGTAGTATAAAAGCCACTTAATCCCCTAATCCACGATAACTGTCATAAACCAAATTGTTGCTAATTAGCGGTGGGCACTGCTTCACCAATTTTTTACTCCTAAAATTGTACTTAAGGAATTTTTCTGAAAACAAATCTTCTACTTTTTCTTTAAACTGGCAGATTATCGCTCTAAAGTGTAAAAAAAAAAAAACTGCACTGACTGCACCGCTTAATCTGCTCATCCACAATAACTGTAATAAACCACATTGTTGCTAAGTCCCGGTGGGCACCGTTTCACCAAGTTTACTCCTAAAATTGTACTTAAGGAATTTTTCTGAAAACACAAATCTTCTACTTTTTCTTTAAAACTGGCAGATTATCGCTCTGAAGTGTAAAAAAAAAAAAAAAAAAAAAAACTGCACTGACTCCACCGCTTAATCTGCTCATCCACAATAACTGTAATAAACCACATTGTTGCTAAGTCACGGTGGGCACTGTTTCACCAAGTTTTACTCCTAAAATTGTACTTAAGGAATTTTTTCGGAAAACAAATTTTTTTCTTTTTCTTTAGCCTGGCAGATTATCGCTCTGAAGTGTAAAACGGAAAAAAAAAGAAAACTGCACTGACGCATGTCTTAAATTTTTATTGGGACTGCAAGGACAAAGAATATAAATCAACTTTTGTTAGACGTATATCGAATGAACAACAAAATAACAGAATAGGAACTAAACCTTAATTAGAAAAAAGAAAGAAAAAAGTCAATTGGCTGTAGATCAAAAATTTCTTTACTTTGACTCAAACTTGGCGATAACGAGTACATACAAACATGGCAAAATTTGTAATTCAATTTCTCCACAAGTCAGGAAACTGTCAAAAATAGCAAAGACAGTTATCATACATAAAACCTTGGATTAAGCATAAATAAATTATAGAGATTCAGGTATTGGTAATTTTATACAAAAAAAGATCCCAAGTAAACTGAGGAGTTTTTACTATTTTCTTAACCGATACATGCCATATTATGCTTAATTTGCATAAGAAAAAACCCAAACTCTTCCGGAAATCAAGCACCTCAATCATCTTAATTTCGCCCACTAAACGGAGCCAAGATGTTCAGATCCATTAAACGAATCTACACGCGGAGCAGTAAGGAGAACAAATTGTGCTAATATTTCCGCCAGCCATTTTTTTATGAAAATTAAATCACTGGCATATATTAACAATAAAAAAAAGTCAAATTAATTTTGTATTTAATCTTTCTATGTGATGTATCTATAGCGTCAGAAAGGGCATCCACAGAGGCGGGTTAAAGCTCTCCACCCCAGGAATACCAAAAATGTAAGAAATTGCATTACTCGAAGAAAATAAGAGAAATTTTGAGAAAAAAACCAGCCTTTTAAACTCTCACTCCGTCCTCCCCCCCTTTGTTTAACAAAATGAGAAGTGTCTTAAGTGAGTTTTAGTAAGTGATTTTTATAAAATGCTAAATATCGGCGTATTAACATAATTTTAGACAGCCTTAGCCCCCTCATGGAACTCTCACAACTATGTCGGTCTCTAAGACGACTACTTAGATTTAGATTAAAACGACAACACAGTTTTTAAAAGACAACCCATGTCTAATTACCACTAACAAATCTAAAAAAAAAAAAAAAAAAATCCAAAACCACTATATAAATATTTTACCATCCATTGAGCCAAAGGCGAATCTAGAGAAAAATTGGGGTGGGGCAATGTGACAAGGGGGCCAAATAATTGACCAAATTGACAAGTTTATTTAAAATAAAAGAGTAAAAAAAAACGGATTGAGGGCACCCAAAAACAATGGGCGCGAGGGGGGGGGTCCCCCTGGATCTGTCCCTTTACTGAATATTTTTTCTAATACATATTTAACAATAATGGTACCGTAAATTTAGTTCAAAATTGAAACATTCAATTGAGTTACTATTGTCAGATCATTTTATTAATTTAGCCCTTGCAAGTTCGAAACGAGATACCTAAAATGAAGATAATCCCTAGAATGAGTGGTAGAATACGCAGTGAATTACTCGTAATTCAATTTTGCATCAATAAGGTGGCGAATGAATTTACCAATTTGTACTAAAAGCTACAAGAATTTTTATTAAAATTTTAGCTGGGGAATTTTTTTCTTGAGAGGGAGGGGGCAATTTTGCAGCAGCTCTTGCTACATCAATCTAGTATTCAACCATTAAGGTTAGATTTTTAACATGTTAAAAGGCATATTTACCAGTTAAATAAATTTGTTTTTCTTTAAAAGTTTGATGCATCTGTAGGATGTAAAGAGATAGGACCAAGATAACTCAGAATGGTATAAGTGTAACGGTACATCAGTATATTTTGTTTTTGGACCCCCTATAAATTATTTTTAAGGTTATACCTAAGGCCTTTTCTGGCGAAAAGATTTGTTGATCAACAGTCGCGAGAACAGATTTATCAACGATAGTTTTCGCGAGAACACAATTTTTATAATTGTTGAGATAAACGGCAATATTTTCAAAATCAATGAAACATTGTTTTACTAATTTTAATTAAACTCATGTTTACTCCAGTATATTTTCACTGTTCATGGACTTTTTCACCGTTTGATCAAATTCTGGAAGTTACAATTAAATAAAACAAAGTTTATTCAGCGCCCTTTGGAGGAAGAGGTAGGTAATTCAAAAAAGTACCTTCACGTGTCTTATTTTAGGTGAAGATCAAGTTAACAATTAATAGAAAGATCTCTATGGCAAATTAACTGTTTTTCTCTTCTCAAATTGTAAAGAACAAAAACAATTTTCCCCCATATTATCTATCCTTGAAACTTCCTGCTTAGACTAACAGTCTGACCAACAATAATTTCAATTGTGGTCATTTTCATCCACAATGTTGGTTAACAATACTTTTGTTGGTCACTAGAACACCATTATTGGTCAACAATGTCACCAGAGTATATTCTACACCAGATCCAGATTAAATTTTGATTTCAAATATCCTATCTCTACGGATTGAACGCTACAACGTTTTTCGCGAGCATTTTTAAGAGCTGAGATCATTTTTGACAATCATGTTAACTTATTACAATACAGTAACTATTTTTACCCCCCCCCCCCCCCCAAAAAAAAAAAATCCGAATAAAAATGATTTTTATTTATTTTGAAACGTTTTATACTTATTTTTTATATTTAAAGAAGCTGATTCTATAGGGGAAAAGGAATAGTTTTTTTTTATGTTTGTTTTTTAAATATCAAAGAATTTTATTTTCGTAAGATCTGGTGAATAATTTGATAGTGAAAGCCGGACATTCGAACTTTTGACCAAGTTCTTTCGAAACCTCCAAACGCAATACTTCTTTCAGTTAAATTTATAATTTTTTTTTTTTCGCTAATCATTTTATTACGATTAATTCATTGGAAAAAGAAGAGGGAAAATATGTTTAAGGTAAATAGGTTAAATTGGAACAAACAGAAACAGTCCCAAACGGAAAGCATATAAATAAAAACAATATTTCATTAATAAAACAACTAAAAGAAAATCATTTATAAAAAGAATCGATTTTTTAAAACAAAATCAATAAGGGTAAGCTTATTCTTATAATACTACCAATTGATGAGTATGATAACGACAAAATTGATTGAATAATAACCCTGTCATAGTTTGCAATTTGCATAGTTTGCATATTTGCAAATAATTTTCAAGGAAAAATAACCCTGTCAAGTGTTTTTATAACACAAATTTTTTCTTGCATATATAGAATAATACACTTTTTGAATATTCTTTTTAAATTAATATCTAGGATTTATTTATACTTACTTTTCGGAATACGTAAAGGAACTCAACCAAATAAGAAAAAAAATCTATCACGCCTAGTTTTTTTCAGTTATTTAAAATTTACTTTTATTTTAAAGTTTGAACATTTCGAACTTGGCACAAAAGAGTCTATTATTAGTAAGTTTTTTCAAAGCAATTTTTTATCCAGATCTAAAAAATTTAAAGCAATTTTTTATTTTATAGCACCATAAGGTTTTGCGCAATTTTTTTTTTTACTTTTCTGTTTTGTCACAACCGCATCTTAATTTAAAAAAAAGAAGAAAAAATGCTGCATAAGGAAATCTTAATAAACAACCCACGAGCTTTATTTTTTCCTAAGTATCAAACACCCCCCAAAAAAATCCCCTAAGAGCCAGATATGACAAAACCACACTCCTCATAGCAGTATAGCCACACTCAACATCGTCATAGCAGCATAGTCATAGAAATGGGAAAGTGCAACCAATCTGGTCATATGAAATAAAATCCTGGTCTCCTGAAATAAAATTCTGACTACACCCCTGTCTCCTCAATGAATGTTGGGTCAATACTTTTTCTAAAAACTAGTGAAGCAAAAATAAACAAATTTATCTAAAATACTAATGGAGGTAAGTCGACTACTGTCGAAGATCTATTTCTGAGACAGCCGTTGAGATGGGACTCGTCTTTCCAGTTGTTGACGCAGAGGTAATTGTCCCATTTAAGTTTGTAATGGGAAAGAACAACTTTCACATAATCCATGACTGCTTCATCATCTAAAAGTACAGACAATATCAATATTAAACTTTATTTAAATTTAAGTTAAAAAGAATTCATTTGTATATATTCTTTGATCATTCTCAAGGAGAGTGTATTAGGGGTTGTTCCCTTCAATTTTAATCGACTGCTGGCCAATTTGAAATAATTTTCAGAATTTGGGACAGCATTTGAAAATCTGTACTTTAACAGTTTTGTACAATGAAACTTTGATTTATTACAAATATAAAATTATGATAATCTACTATAAATGCATGTTTTTGTTTAAAAATATGAAGAATTGTTGTTTATTTGCAGCAAGCCAATGAACACAAAGTTCGAATTTTATTCATAATTTAGCATCTCGCTGCATTGACAGGTCAATCTGTGAATACCGAACTCAGCTGGTGTGGATGAAGCATCACTAATTTATACATCGTAGCTTTAATTTTTTAAACCCGCGACATGATTGGGTTTTGAACGGCAGCAACAGGCAGGAAAACCCCAACAAAAAACTCTTCTTCAAAAAAAACGGAGACAAGCATAAAAGCAAATCGGTATAGTTCAAATTTAGTTTAACACAAACTAGATCTATATTTGGTAAGTCAGGAAATTTATTTTTCAAATAATATCTGACAGAGAATTTAATACTATAAACAAAATATACAAAGAAATGAAGGAAAAATAATGAAGAGAAAAATTCTTTATAGGGAGAAAACCTCTACGAACCTCCCTCTTTCGTGCAGGTAAGCAAAAAACATTTTATGCTACAGTTATAATACTTCTACAATAAGAGAGGACCAGTACCCCTACAGAGCCAATATTATACTCTCTGTCTAAAACATTCCTCAGAAAAAAGGAGGATTAGCGGTGAAATTCGCCAGGTTATAAGTTCATAGGTTTCACTAATCCACACTCACAAAGAAATACATAAATTAAACAGCACTTTCACGCTGGAGAAAACCTCAACTATTTAATTAAAAACTATTATAAATAAACCAAAAATCAGATAGACCATAACCTATATATATGAAAAAAATAAAATATAAATAAATAAATGCATAAATAACTGAATTAAAATAATAATAGATAAATAAAATATAAAAGAAAATTAATAATAACAAATCCAATCTCCATCACTCATAATAAGGTAATTTAAAAGGATAGGAATACGTCCAAAAACAAAAACATATTCCCTGTATACACAGTAAGTTGAAAAGCTTCTAGTTACTAACCCTGCTTTATCTATCAGTGATGCCAGCGACATCGCTTGATTATCTTTGTTTTACACTACCATTTAAACCAAAATATTTGCTACCATTTTTTGTGATAAACTAATTTCAAACTAAAATTAACAAAACCGTTTTTTTCCAGAATGTTATTTAATTTCAGAAAACCAGAATGGTTTTCTGAAATGCTCCTCACCCAAATGTAGGGTACCGTCTTCCAGGCATGCGCTCAATGACAGGCGATTGGATAGCACTTAGGTCACTGATTTAAAGCCTAAATGAAGCCATAATTCACTAAATAAACGATAATACTGTCTTGTAACTTTTTCGTTTATTTAGAAGCAAAGTCGGAGAAGTTATGTGGAGTCTGTGATCGTGCGCACACAAGGGCTTAACTTTCTTATGGTCATGGTACCTATGCAGAAGGGGATATTCTTCCAAGGTTAGTCTACTGTCCCTGGGACTGCTCACAAAAACCCTCACCCTAAGAGACTTGTCAATTAGCTCTCAATTGTTCGATTAAAAAAGGCTATGCTTAATTTTGGATCCAATTAAAAGTGGAGGGGGAGATCCGGGGTCAGAGAGGGCTCTTGGCCACCTTTTGATTGGTTTCGTTGAATGGAGCTCGGGTTAACGTTGTGCCTGAGAGTTTATAAAATAGTCTATCATTAAAGATTGATTATGAAGGTAATACGTTCAATAACTCAAGTCACTTTTTTATTTTTGACTAGACTGGTTTTGTTTCCAAGGAAAGTAGTTTACCAAAATCTCTTAGGGAAGCTATAAAAATTATTAAATTCAACCACAAGGATCCAGATTAGAATAGAGACAGGACCCATTTTTATAAGGTCATTTGACACATTTAAAAGAAAGAAATCCTGTAAAGATTCCGAATCTACAAAGATTCAGATTAAAATGAAGGATCAAATAGGTCGATACAATCAAAGCTGTGTCAACGGCCATCTTTTAACTTGCATTGTAAGAGAGTGGCGATATCTCTTTGTTTTCCGTCGTTTTCTTTGAGACTTTTTCAAACATCTATTGGATTCCTTTGATTTTCTGGGTTTTGATTATCTTGTTAGTTTTTTGTACTTCACGTGTCGCTTTTCTCATCAATTTTGACTATCCAGTATACACATCAATTATTAGGGGACAATCTAGCGATCACTCTCTACACTACTTTACCGACGAAAAAACGGTCCAAGGAGCCGTTTCTAAGTGAGACCACACGATTAACGCTTTCCTATTCCTTCTAATGGATCTCGTGCAGATTAAAATCCTGAATTCGTTTTTAAGAATGAAACCATAGATAGGTCATGAGCTCCACAATTGAATATAATTCCCATGCAGTATAAGGCTCCAAATGAAATTGTCCACTCCAAAAGCCTTGCTGCACCCTTCCTCAACATAAGTCCTCCATAAGATTTTTTGGCAAATACTGCATTAAGCTGGGTTCCCCAAACTCTTTGTGCCATTCTGGAGAACCCAGAACAGGCCTAGTTGAATTTGCTGCAGCATTGCTGAAGTCCTACTGTTATCTTTAACAGTGAAAGCTTGATGTAGTATCAATAGTATTTAGTTAGTAAGTATGACGGTACTAGACTCTCAAGGTCCAAACAAGCGGTGTTAATCTCCGTTTCGTGGCCCTCCATGTACTCCGTTTCGTGATGCTCCGATGGGTATTTATTAATTATTCAGAACACGCCCAAAAAGCGAAATTAGGTTAATTGTAATGAAATATGCCAAAATATGATTAAAATATAATACTTTATTAACAAAATTATGAGAACTGCAGAAGAAAATTATGGAAGGCAGGCTGCACAGAACACATTATATCAAATACTTAACTTAACCTAACCTAATCCCTAAACACCGCTTTTTATTAAATATTTAAATAAAATATACATACATCGAAGTTTTTCTCACTCAAAATAAGCAAATCATAACCGATTGCAGAGACAAACCGGTTTTCGTCAGATCTTACAGAGCTAAATTCTTGAGTGTGTTCTGAATAATTAACAAGTACCCTCCGATGTAGCATCAATGACTGTCTTCTACACGCCGATCCATTCGCTTACTCTGAGCCAAGTTACGACGGCAAACATGATGGCACAACACTCATTTTGATTACCTGAATTACGTACTGAAAGCAACTAAAACTCAGCTTTATTCAGCATTGCACAACTTGTACATTGCATTGCACATTGCACAACTATGTCACAGAAAAAAGATGACTTACCTGAATTACTTTCATCTGAGACTTCATCTGAACTTGTACGAACTTGAGAGCTGATACGTGACAACGTTTGGTCCAAGAAACCCGTAGCAGCCAAAATCAGACCAAAGAAAGGAGGAGAAGGTCTCAAAGGCCTTGACAAATACTCAGGGTGATATTGAGTTGCAACAAAATATGGATGCTCCGACCTCGGAAGCTCAATTATCTCCATTCTCTTCCAGTTTCGTCTTTGCCTAACATTAGATAAACATTTTTAGGAAATAGAACAACACTAATAATCAGAAACATATTGAGTGGGTACCATATACGTTAGGTAGAAGTTTACATTCATTTTCTCTGAATTTTTGGTCCTTGGGGGGCTTCTCCCTTTACTACCTTGTGTATGAAACAAATATTTTTTCTCATGATAAATATTCGGTTATGCGTTTAGCAATGGCATCTTAAGAGATGCCATTACGAAAGCAAAAAGCTAAAAGTGGATACGTATTAAGGATCTACTAAAATAGTCTAAATAATCATGGTTCTAGCAGTAGAACCTAGTAAATGACGTTTCATGGCCCATAGTAACCAAACATTAAAAAAACCGTTAAAAAAAAACTGGCACGAGAGATTAAGTTCCCATTTCTTGCTGATTCAGAAATGGCAACTATTTTCTCGAATAGTCTTAATAGTAAATTTTTGGATCGAAACAAATAGTTCACCATTGGAATTGCCATGGCCGAAAAATTCTATACAGGATACTTAAAAGCCCCCGGGCGTAAACACCAAAGAAAATCACTTTTTTGCATGGGTAGCACTGATGTGTCCCCTTTTTCCGATTTTTTTTTTGCCCCATTACTAGCAGGGCACTGGAACATCAAAGAGAGCTGTTTAAGGGCTCATTTCAAAGGACATTTCTATATCTATGTGCTTTTTTAAGTACAAAAAAACATAATGTTAAAACTTACAGTAAAGAACAAACTCTACCCCATAGCAACCGGAATATTAAAATAAAATGCAATTTTCGACAAAAGCTGAATCATCATATACAGATGATGCAACATGTATATCTTTGGAAAACTTTTCCTCTCGGGTATGATGAATCCATAGCCTGATTCCCTGCGTTTCGTTCTTCAGTATTCTAACTAAAAAATCCAAAGGCTTTTTCCCGTGTGTAATATATATAGAATCATACAAGCGGGTTCAATTTAAGCTTTATTAGCACTATTCATCTTATCTATGTTATTAATCTTAAAAAAAAAACTTTTTTTCCAAATAGGCCAGAAAGTTTATGTTAAGAAGATTAAGTCACTTAAAGAAGGCATTAACGAGGATAAAGATTAGATGTTAGGTGACAAGAAAACTGACCAAGTGAATAGCCTTACTTACCTAGGTAGTGTTATTAACAAGGACGTTGGATGCAGAGAAAAAATAAAATCCCCAAAGCACGGGGAGTGTTTCGCCATTTGAAAAAGTTTACGAAAATAGTAAGATAATTCTTAGAACTAAGACACGGATACTAGAAGCTACGGTAATGGCAGTGACCTAGCCTAGTTTTGAATTCTAAACGCCTCAAAAGATTGAGCAAGGCGTGCTAAATGTTTCCCGAGGAATTGTTTAAGGATAATTTTAGGTATTCGTAGCTGCACGGAAAATATGGCCTTTCTATATACCCTTTCCTAGGGTCTACATGTATACCCTTTTCTATATACCCTATAGACAAAACAAGATGAAGATGATTAGATTATATTTTACGAATGAACTTAGTTTTAAGAACAGCCTGCCAAAAATCGTGCTTTTTAGAAATCCAGCTGACGCTAAATAGAAAGTATGAGGACCTCAATTGCAAATGGGAGTTCATGAGAGAATATTGAAAGGAGGTAGGATCTTCATGGAAGGAGTATACAATTAATATCTGAACAAAGAGTACCGGAGTGGAAACTACTAGTGGGTACGGGAGTTGCCCCTACTCTTAATATCAAACAGTACGGGCAACTTGTGAGAGTGGAAACAAGCGCTAGTCTCGACAAAAAAAGGACCAATGCCATCTAGCGTCTGGTGTTTCTTGGCTTTTTTCAGTGTAAGATAAAACTAGTACGGGAATACATATGTACGTAAGTATAAGGTATAATTAATGTATTTAGTGTAACTGGCAAAAAAATAGTATAATAACAAGTGTCTGATCTCCGTTTCTAAACAAAAACACAAAGCTTGAGAAAACGCCAAGAAACGCCAAATACTAGATGTGTTGACTTTTTTTTTTGTCGATACCAGCACCGGTTTAAACTATTATAAGTTGCGTATACTCTTTGGCTCTGAACAGAGTATGGCGGAGGTGAAGAAGCGTGTATAGCTGTGTTGGCGACAGGTAGCTAGGTATTATGATGATTAAGTCTGAAAAGGAATGGCTTTTCAGCAGTTAAAATCTGAAAGTTATGATTCAATTTATTTTATTTCTGTAGTTCAGAGAGTTAACTACTCACGCCTACATTAGTTACAGTCTACTTATAACCAATATTAAAACAAATATCTTTAATTAGATGTGTCTACTGTAAATAAGGCGCTTCTGAAACCTCTTCCGAAAAAGAACCCTTGGAAAAGTTCTTCAAACCAGGAATTTTCAAAAAAAACTTATGTTTTAGTTTTTTTTTTCCCAGTAGTTACGAAAACTGGTCGTAGCAAACTCAAAAAAAAAAAAAAATTAAACTCAACTCACCAACAAACTTAAGACCAGCATTTTTCAGCCGGTCAACATATTCAGGATTTACTTCATAACGATGTCTATGTCTTTCATCAACCTGGCCAACGTTGCCATAGAGCTGTCCTAAAAAAGCAAGCAATGAACTACATAAAAATGACCACTACGTCTTTGTGTACTGGGAAATGAGCTAGACTACACGTATGTGCACAACTCCGGCTCTTTATCCTCCCTAGACTCAATGCTGTGCTCTGCGGATGTTTAATAAATAATGACCCTGTCCTATCGGTGAAAATTTTGCACTGAAGTAGTATTTGTCTCAAAGTTTCCATTCTTATCAATGGAAAACTTTTTTCAGAGTTTTATTAAAACTAATTATTGTTCATTTGTAACTGAGAGTTTTATTGTTGGATATTAATAAGAATGTTTGGGAAGTTTTTTTTTTGGCTTAAGTGCTTTCTTTGAAAATTTTAACTTGGATGTTAGTGAAGTTAGGTTCATAATGAAATATACCTAACTATAATAAAAATATAATACTTCAGCAACAAAAATTATGGAAACTACAACAAAGAATTATGGAAAGCAGGCCGCCCAGAATGCATTATATTAAATACCAAAGCAACTCAATATATGAAATATTTAATTAAAATATATCTACATAGTAGTTTATCTCACTCAGGCTAAACTGATTATCTGAGAGTGCACACAGAAAAACCGGTTCTAAACAGATAAAAAAGATCAAGCAAAAAATGAATAAATAAATAAAAATATCCCGGTTGAAATTTCCAAAATGGGATCGTTTAATCAGTCCTATTTATAACAATAAAAAAATAAAAAATAACAAAATTAGCCAATAAAAAATGAGAAATTGGTGGAACAAAAAGAAGAAATTTAAGAAAATCTTGCTCCCTCAAAAACGAAAACTAAGAATAACATATAAATAGCTAAACTCTGGTCTATATTTTTGGATCACGGCCAAAAATTGGTTAGGACCAAGAAAACAGTATTATTTGGAGCAACTATTTACAGCAGCAAAATACTTAGAAAAAAAAGTCTCCTTCACCACTCTGACTAAAAGGCTATTATAAACGGGTTGGATCAGCTACCTCTGTGCAATATAGTCAGAGATTGGGAGTGGGTAAATTTTGATGTTTTTGAGAAACAGAGCGTCTTATTGTTAGGTGGGAGGGTCAAATACCCCTCCCCCCTCGCTTGTAAGTGCCATTTATTATTGCGATTTAAAGAGCTGAATAAAAAGGAAAATGATTAACTCAAAAGGAATGGCAGCTATTTTTTCAGGAATGAACGCCGAGGTGGGGAAATTCGACCTGAGGGGAAGACAGATCAGTAGTATTCAATTTCAGGCAATATATACTTTCAGAAAGCATGATTAGCGCAACTACAATCAAAAAGGGCAAAGGCTGCCAGGAAATTATTTCTATTTTGAAAACCGGGACAAAATATCCCCAAAATGGCAAAAAAAAAAAAAAAAAAAAAAAAAAAAAAAATCCAACTTACTCAGAATCGAATCATCGGTTTGAAATATGGTACATCGTTTCCCCAGTCGCATAGTGCCTCCCAAGTCACAACCAGTGTGTTCTGGCATGTCAATAATCACTCTGTCTACTCCTTTTGGGTCAATCTCAGCTGTGTTCGCATTTGTCAGTCCTAATTGGTTCCTTAAAACGAAAAATTACTTAATATAGATAGCTCTTACATATATAAATTGCTATGAAAAGAGTAGGAAACGAATCTGTTTAAAATTTGACTGAAAATCATGGGTCACATTTCATGAACGTTTAGATCATCTTTAACTGCCACTAACAGTGGTCTATCAAGAAATCAGCTAACATACATAGAAAAATAGACTAGTATACATATACATACTACATATACATATTACATAGACTAGTGTAATATGGATGTTAATTTTTTCAATTATTTTCAAAATGATCATTGCTAAGAATAATGGCTGATCAAATATATTGTTGGCGTCATTGCACAGGATAGTGAAAAATTCAAGTAAAACTTGCAGTTTTATTCAAAGAATACACGATCAAGACTAGTCACATATGAACACAAACGCTAATATGCTATTAGCCTTTGCAATAGTATCTACAATAAAATTTGATTAGCCACTACTTTTAGCAATTAACGTTGCTACGTTCATGTGATAACGTTTAAAATACGTTGATACATCACTAGAATTGGTATTCACTGTTTCAAAAATGATTGGAACATTGATGCTTATCACTTGTCTACGCAATACTCACCAGTTGTAACGTTGACACGCCATTGACAGCGTTGAAATGCCAAGTCTTGCTGATTATCAATTAAAAAACGTATTTGAAACTTTAATTTGATAAGTGCCCAACCTACGTAACAAAGCCAGCAATACATTTGATTAGCTGTCAGTTTTAGCAGTTACCATTTCATTACCAATTTAACATACATACGGTACTAGTCCAGGTAATAACGTTGGCAAATAAGTTTACTGAGTAGCTCTAGTTCTATCCTATGTCCTTCGGGGCGAGGGTTCAATTCCAACGGTGTCAACCTTGAACAACAAGGAAAATCACTTTTTTGCATGGCCCAAGAGTAGTGGCACATAACAAATTTTAAAAAACTCCGGCATATAAGGGTAAACTGTGTCCCAAGGGAGGTAATGAGTTGTTCAAAAACCACTGCTCAATAAAGCGTATAGTGGTTGTCATTAATATTAATAGTAAGCTTAAATTATACAACAAGCCATGTCCAAGAGAAAATAAAAGCCATACTTAGGAGAATATATGAAAAGTAAAAAGATGAATACATTAAATTGTATAGCCGATTAAATTTCTCTCGCAATTGCATTATCTTTCCGCTACTCCAAAAACAAAACTTTCTATAACAACGAAAAAAAAGCAAATAAAGAAGATGAACAAATGCGAAGAATACAAAGAAAGAGGTACTGGAAAGTCAAAATACAAAATAAGTCATAACGAATTAAAATGAAAGCAGTTCAGAAGCCGTCTAGGGCTGAACGCAAAGCAGGTCATCCGCGGTTAGGGTGGGAAGATGTCAAAGAAAGTTTAAAGAAAATGGGAGGTTTCTGGGAGGGTGTAAAGAGGGAGGCTTTGAATAAATTGAGATGGAGGAGGAGCACGTGTAGCTGTGTTGGCCTTAGGCAGGTTGGTGCTGCGGCAAGTTGTTAGTAGTAGTAGTAGTTCAGAAGCCAAAACTAATTAGCCAATTTTTGGTAGATATTAACATCAAAGCACTCAATTAAGTGTTAACTTTATGTATTCCTTAAAATAAGGCTTAATACCTCCCCCTCCCTTCTAGTAAAAATGAATAAAAGAGGAGATGAAGGGAAAAAGAAGAAAATCCAAGGCTACCAACCTGGCGAATTCAATAACAGCCGCTTGTAATCCTAGACAAACGCCAAGAAAGGGTGTCTTTGTTTTCCTGCACCAATGAACTGCCGCCACCTTTCCTTCCATCCCTCTCTTTCCAAATCCACCAGGAACAATAACCCCTTTGGATTTGCACAAAAGTTGCCAGGCTTCGTGATACTTAACAGGATTGGCTGTCAATTCATCTTTTTCTAAATGCTGAGAATCAATAAACTAGAAAAGATATTTGGCATATGATTAAAATGTGCACATTTATAATGAAGTGGAAGCAGAATTGGCTGGATGCACTAGTTCACATTTTCATACTGAGACCCCTCCCTCAACTATATGTACAACTCTGGGTACAATTCAGTTACTTTAAACCCTTGTCCCAACATAGCTGCAAAGAAAAATAAAAAAATTCATACTCTGTCAATTCCATCTCTCTCTTTCCAAACCCTACAGGAACAATAGTCCCTTTGGATTTGGACAAAAGTTGCCAGGCTTCGTGATACTTAACAGGATTGGCTATCAATTCATCTTTTTCTAAATGATGAGAATCAATAGAATCAATCAATTAATCCAAATATCTTTTCTACTAGAAAAGATATTTGGCATATGATTTTCTCGTCTCGACTCGTCTCTCGGAAAAAGTTAATTAAGATTAAGAGAGAATAAATTAGGACTCAGGATTAACCGAAGATAATAAATACCTAAAACCAGGCAAGACCAAAATAAAAAAACTGCACAAAACAAGTTTCAACAATGTAATACATTACCCTTTTTTATCTTCATTTTTTACCACAATAATACTAACCTAAATTCCCGCATAGGAAATAGTAATGAGAAAGCGCGACTTTCAGCCTAATTATAAACTATCTTAATTGATCGAAATGATAGCAGTTGCCAGTATTCATACAAATAAGCAACTAGCTTGCATTCACATTTGGAGATTCTCTTTGTGCCAACTTCACAAAGATTTGCATAACCATAGTAATATCTGCCACTGTCAATCGTATCTTCAAAGGTTTTCTCTTATAGGAATTAAACTACTAGTCTTACATACAGGATAGTATTACCCAGAAAAAAAGTATACATTAGTTTCATCCGCGGTATAACCAGCACCGGATTCACCTCTTCCTGTTTCTGTTCCCACGATTACGGGAACAGTTCAGTAATTTGTAAAACGCAAGTCGGCGCGAAGGATGGAGTGTAAATTTACCTTCTGAAAGAACTATTTTTACCTATTGTTTGTTAATAGCTCTGAGTCCATTTTTTGGCAACTTTTTATACTCACTATGATATACTTAATTATAATTAAGTATCGATTCTCATACCCTGTGGTATTACCATTCAACCAATTTTGGCTTAGGATGAGGCATTTTACTAAAAGAAATAATTCATTGTAAATGTCAATCAGATTGTTACAGGTTGGAAGAGCCTCACTGCTTACATTGAAGTCTTAGCTTTATGAGTTTGGTGAGTCATTTTTACCATTACCAAGAAAGCTTTCAATGCAACGATGTTTGTAGTTCAATCTTATGTAGTCAACAGAATAGCTTGCTTTCAATACACATAATATGTATGCTCACATAATGTTTCTTGGTAGAATACGCACAGATACAGACCCAGACGAACGATAGGAACAAAAACAGAGCAGTGCATACCGGTTTGAAAACTAGCAAATATTTCGACAAGAACCTCCCAAGTCGTCCAAGTCGTCCTCAGTGCTAAAAAAAAAAAAAAAAAAAAAAAAAAAAAAAAAAAAAAAAAAAAAAAAAAAAAAAAAAAAAAAAAAAAAAAAAAAAAAAAAAAAGATCCGAACAAACACTGAATGAAAGACCAAAAGCCGAAACCAATGAAAAAAAGGACTTTACCGAAGAGATTGTGCAAGAATCTTTTGCCTAGCAATACTTTTTGCTCTTCTGCCATTTCAGTTTTCATTAGATATGTGAATAGGTTCTCTTAAATTTGAATGGGTGCAAATATCAAAAGAATCTTTTAGTATTAAATTGTTATAAATTGGGCTTAATGAAATGTCTCCGGTGTCCCTATTTATAGCCAAATTCCTGTTTATATTTTTTTTTTTTATCTCAATTACCTCTTTGAAAGATTGCGGTAGGCCATTTACAGTAGATATTAAAGTTGCCTCCTCAAAAAGAACAAGATGTGTAGGATTTTCGAAAATATGCCGGGCCAATGCGGAATTTAAATTGTCATTTTTATTTTTCAATCTCAGGGACTTATTTATTGAAGTTTTGTGTTCATGCAAACGTTCACCAAGTTGTTGATGGGTCTACCAATGTAAAATTTCCCACATGAACACGGGACTCTGTAGACACCACTACCCAGTACATGGTCAGTTTTATCTTATCCTGAGTAGGAAAAATGTTCAACTTTTTGTTCACTTTTGAAAGAAACAGAGAGATTGTGCTTATTTAAAACTTTTCCAAGTTTATCACTAAGTTTTGAAATGTATGGTAGAGTGGTGAAAGTTTTTTTTTCAATTGCCGGAACGACTGAATCAAGGGGGACAGGCTCCCCATTTTCTTGTTTTATCTTTTTTAATCGTCTATCTATGATATTTTCAATAAGGTTTATTGGGTAACCATTGCAGAATAAAATATCTTTGATATAATTTAATTCAGAATTTACATGATTAAGTGAACAGATTTTTAAAACTCTTTCGACCAAAGAGATTATTACCCCTCTTTTCACAGAAGGAGGGTGATGTGAAGAGAAATGTAGATATCGATCATTATGGGTCGGCTTTCTGTATATAGAAAATTCAAGGCTAAGAGTATTTTTTATAATCAAAACGTCCAAGAAAAGGCAGCTTTCCTGAATCTTCTAGTTCCATTGTGAACTGGAGGTTTGAATCAAAAGAATTTAAATGTACCACAAAATCTCCAAGAGAGTCCTGTCCATGTTCCCAAACAGAAAGAATATCATCAACGATAATTATGCATAAACTACATAATTACTGGAATTTTTAATGGCATGCCCATAAATTACCAGAATATTTTTTTTTCCTGAAATTAAGAATAAGATTACTGGAATAAGAGTGCAGTCTATAAGTGCACAATACTCTCCACACAACCTGCATAATTACTGGTATAATTCAGTGAAATTTCCCAGATCTGGAACAAAGTGGATATTAAGTGTCAAGGCCAGTGAAAATAGAATCTGATTCTTTGAATTGGTTAAATGGACACTTAAACAGCTCTGTACGATTCTAATAATTGGGAATTCAGCTTCTAATTAAAAAGACTTTCATGTGCAGCTATGTAGTTTTTTGGTAGCTTTGATTTTGATTTTAATTTTTACATTATTTGATTTAGAACGCGCGCATTCGGCTATTTTTGGGCTTCTTGGGTGCCGAAGAAAAAAAAAAGAAATGTGGCTGAAAAAGCAGCAAAAAATCAGCTAAAAATATTTGGCACCAAACACCCTAAGAGGATTATTAAAGTGATCCTTTGAAAGTGTGCTTGTCTTTGGGAACGACGAATTGTTAATGTTTGAATTTTACCGATAAAACCGTTGTCAAACTTGACTAACTAGTTTTAATTATTTATTCAGTAGTTCAATGCGACGACACTGACGAAAATGTAGAATTGCCCTAAAAACTCCAAAAATATCAAGGACAGTGAAAATGAAATTAGATGGTTTAAATTGGTTAAATAGAAACTTCCACAACCACATATATCTAAAAAAAAAAAAAAAATAATAAAAAAAGCGGCGATGGAATCTGAAAAAAGGAAACGTGGGTGAGAAGTTAACATAAAAAATAAGCTAAAAAACATGTGGCATAAACAGATTAAGAAAAAGTAGCTTTCCTTTGAAGATTTAGTTGTCTTAGAAAATCGAGAAATTGTTAATGTTGAATCTTTGCGGACGAAAAGCAGTTTTAAATTTAACTAATCAGTCTTACTTGTTTATTTTCACAGTTCAACGTGGTAACACTGACGAAAATGGCGTGCTGCACTAAAAAACTTCATAATTCTGAAACGACCAAAAAAAAATCTGAACAAATCGCGAAAGTATGAATAGACCTAAGGTGGGTTCACTAAGGAAGATGTTTTTATTTAAATGTGCTGGTACTCTAAGGACGCGAACCAACACAGGCTAGTTCAAGTTAATTACTTTTAAATTTTAAACTGGTTATTATACCTTGGCAACTCTTAAGCCTACAGATTTCATTAATACTATCAAAGATTAGTAATATTATAAAAGTAAAGAAAGTACTATCAAAGTAGTAAATAAAGATTATCGGGATATACTTACTGATATTTCTACTTTGTATTTCACGGCGAGTCCTGCATGCTGCAAAGCTTTAACAACAGATGCATAAGAATCTTCCAGTTCTGTGTATTTACCAACTAGCGCTATGTTGACAGATTTTCGTAAGTTTTCCTGACTAGAAAAAAGTGAAGAAATAAGTAAAAGGAAAAAAGAACATGGCCTTTAGAGCGAATAAACAAGTGATTTTATTTTATTTTAGATATTTTTCCACATGTTTCAAGATTTTTGTTATCAAAAAAGCGATAAATGAAGAAATTATTAAAATATACGCGAGAACCACACCCCGTATGTGCTTTAAATTACCCGGATGTGCTTTGAATTGGGTTTAGGCGTTTACTCCCGGTAAATTCCCCCACGCGCAAAATTGAGCAGCCAAAGAGAAAGTACAAAATAGGTACCTCAGTACGTCGACCAGATACCCAAAGGGGTAACAAAAGGACCAGGTATCATAGAAAGTTTTAGGGCGGGGGTGGTTGGTCTCCAATTACTGGTTGGTTGAAAAAGGACTAGAACTCTCAATTTCTGATCAAACGAGCATCCTTCGAAGTTTCAACAATCAATGAAGCGGAGGTTGGGATGAGGAAAGGGCGGTCCCTCTCCTATACGGAATAAATTCTGCTCATTTTGGTTTTAATATTACTCTTTACTTTCATAATAGCAGCGTAGACCAGACACATTCCCAGAAATCAAGAGGAATTAAACATCGAGTTCTACCTCCTTATCGATTAACACCCCCTGCCCCTTCCTTAGAAATAATTATGTATTTACCTGAAGGCTCAAAGAGGTGGTAATATTTGTCCCAACTTGTAAAAACGTAACAAAAATGCATAAAAACACATTTTTGTTACGTTTTTAAAAGTTTTTTTGTACAGTTCTTTATAAAATGAAGGGTGTTCATAATAAAGGTATGAGAATACTGCAAACACCAAATGTAGCTATTTTAAGCGGTCTCCACATATCTTTCCTTTGAGGAGAGAATGAACTTCATGCAGCCAACGTAGTGTATTTAACTAGACGATAGGAAATATGCTGGGTATCAGGAGCCTTAAAACACTCAGATAGTATACCCAGATATCTGGATATTGGGGACCCAAATAGCCAGTCTTGTGCCATCTACCCATAGGGGATCTGAATCATATCGGGCTACTCAATTTAATTTTGACAATATTTGAATTCTAATAATAAAAGACCGTTAGTTCGGATTTACGTCATTGTCTGAATTGAACGCCATATAATGAGAGAGATCTTTAAAAGAACAACAGAACTGAAAATGCGATGGTGTAAAGTCTGACAATCATGGTTGGAGAGGCAACACAGCCTATCCGAGGTCAAAGTTTTGAAGGTGATGTAAAAAAACTTCCGATCCAGACGAGGATATAAAACCCCACCCAGTTGAATTTTTTCGCTGACTAAGATAAATTTTAGTACAGATGTGGAAGTATCAAGCCTGCTGAAAGATTATATAAAACTCAATGGCTAATCATTGGTTTTTCCCTCAGATAGTTAGAGACTTTTTAAAAGATACGAAATGCCTCATACCTTTTCTGAAAACTCTAAAATTTAGGAAGATAATTGGATCAAAAATAAAAAGCTTCATTTTTACTTAGGTTCTAAATTCTAGTTTAATAATTAGGAGTTTAAATATTAACAATTTCAAGGTGATTACCTGATTATTACTAACGTCAAAATCGAAAAGAAAATAAAGCAGAAAAGAATATTTAGCTAAAATGCAACGGTATTTCGGTCTATTTTTGTACCCATCCGGCGAGTAACCTTTGCGCAGATATTCTTTAAGAATTTCTAAAGAACTGCCGAGTCCTTTTGAGTCGACATCCTATGAAGGCTTGCATACTAAATACATTTAATAACAGCCTACTATTTTGAGAGAGCCGTCAGAATCTGAAGAATTTATGCTCCCCAAAAGGTGAAATATACAACGATAAGATTCGACATTTATGACAAAATTACTGTTTAAAACAATACAAATTTACGATAGACTTGCAATTGATTTGAAATAGCCGTTTTGTCCAAAATAGTTCAAAGGTCTAATAACTGTGCCTCTGGGGTTGACACATGTCCCCCAGCCTCCGGGCAAGGGATAAATACAATGCGATCTGTAAAATAGTATATGCAAGTTATGCCCCCCTTTTCTCTTTGCTCTATTTAGGTCCCCCCCCCCCTCTGCTCAAAAATGATCGAAATTTTGGAACTGCCATTTTGTTCAAACTAGTCAATAGGTCTAATAGCTATACTTCCAGGAATGCCATACCCCCATAGTTCCGGGGCAAGACTTATAAATTATGCAATTTTCCCATTATTTACATGCAGGAATTATCATTAGGAAAAGGATAAACATTTTATTCTCGGTGTATCTGGCAAGGCTAGGGACATTAAGGTGAAACTTCAGTGAATGTTGAGGAGTGTGTTATACTAAATCGAAAAGCACTATGTGCATTTAGTTTATAAAAAGGAGGATCTACAATATTTTAAGAACGGCAGAGGGTATTGAGTTGAAACTTTCACGAAATGTAGGGGGTATGTTGAAGAGTGGGCCACAAGCCCCCTCCCATGCCTTTATAATTGCAATCCCTCCAAAAATATTCGATCAAAATTTTGAAAAAGACATTTTGTTCAAAATAGTCAAAAGCTCAAGTATGGGGATAGTTACCACAGCTTTGGAGAGGGATGCCAAACACAAATAAAACACACTGTGTGCCGGCTGATTGCTAGAAGGACGTATCATCAATATCTAAGGAGCGGCTGAAGGTAAGGTAAGGAGCGGCCGTAACTCCTCAAGTACGGGGGTGCAGCGATGATTCTGTGGCTCCAGATAATCTTCTCAGCTGTATGGACAACGGAAAGCATACCGAATGACTGGCGTGCTGGCATCATATTGCCTCTCTGGAAACGTAAGGGCAGCCGTCAAATCTGCTCCAACTATCGTGGGATAACGCTTCTCTCCGTTCCTGGTAAACTCTTCACCATGTCACTCCTGGACAGGTGTTTCCACCTTTTTGGGTAGAAAAGAGAAGAGTCCAGCAAGCCGGATTCATGCCCGGCATGTCGACGACGGAGCAAATGTTTACTATGCGCCAGTTGATCGAGAAGACGCGAGAGTTCCACCAAAAAGCGTACATCGCATTCGTGGACTTTAAGGCTGCCTTCGATTCTGTTGATCGCCGTTCACTTTGGCTGATACTAAGAACTACGGGTTTACCCAAGAAATATTGCTCACTCTTTGAAAAGCTGTATGAGGATATGGAAAGCTGCGTGCAAGTCAATGGAAGACGCAGTCCCACATTCCCGGTGAAGACTGGCGTCCGGCAAGGTTGCGCCGCCGCTCCCGAGCTTTTCAACTGCGTCATAGACCATGTTATGGCCAGCACGATGAATCGCCTTCAAATCGCCGGGATGGAAACGATCCAGAGGACGCCCACCCACTAGGCGGAAAGACAAAGCCGATGAATTCCTCACCCAAGCCCACACATCCCGGTGGAAGAAGCTCCGATCCTGGCAAGCGATAGGTCAACCTGGAGGCGCCTAGTCTCATTGTTCTCTACGCCGAACCCTCGGTAGGAGCCTTAAGTCAAGTAAGTCAAGGCTGAAGGTATTAAGTTGAAAATTTCAGGGGATGTTGAAGAGCTATCGGAGGATACCAGCCCCCTTTGCCCTTTTTAGATGCTCCCTTGATACAAATTTCGAAAACGTGATTTTTGTTCAAAACAGTCAAAAGGTCTAGAAAACTATGCCTCCAGGGACACAAGTCTCCCACAGCCCCCAGTTCAAGGATTGTAAATTATGCAATTTGCTCTTTTTTATACGCAGAATTTATCAATAGGAAAAAGGAGAAATTTTTTATTCTAGGTATGTTCAAAAAGGCTAAGGGTATTAAATTCAGGGAATACAAAGGGGCATGTTTAAAATAAATCTAGATACCATGTGTATCCTGTTTATCAAAAAAGGTGTATCTGCAAAATCACGAGAACAGCTGAGGGTATTAAGTTTAAACTTTCAGAGCATGTTGAGGAAGGTGTTAAAAAGGGCTTGCAGGGCAACCAGTCCCCCTCCCATTCTCTTTTAGCTGCCCTCCCTCCAAAGGTATCTAATCAAAATTTGGGAATAGTCATCTTGTTCAAACTAGTCAATAAACTCAAATAACTGTACCTCCAGGGATGACTTATCCCCCACAGCCCCAGGGGCAAGTGTTGTAAGGTATATAAGTTGCCCATCGTTTATATACAAGGTTAGCTATTGGAGAAAGGTGGCATGTTTGACCCTGAGTCTTCAAAAACGCTAAGAATATTAAGGTAAAACTTTTAGAAAATGTTGAGGGGGACGTCAAATAAAATCAAAGCACACTATATGCAGGAGGGTTTCCAAAAAGACGCAACAGCAATATCTAAGGAGCGGCAAAGAGTGTTAAGTTGAAACTTTAAAGTCATGCTGAAACAGGAAGGAAGGGCAGCCACCCCTCCCCCTCTTGTCCTTTTAGATTCTCTCCTTAACACTGAAGAGATCTTAAAAAGCCGTTTCATACGAAGTAGTCAACATCTAATAGCTGAGCCTCTGGGGATGCCATGTCCTCATAGCCCCCGGGGCAAGGAATGAAAATTATGCAATTTGTCCATTTTTTACATTCAAAATTGATCATTAGAAAAGGCAAATTACATAAAGTAAACTGCAGTAGTAACAAACAATATGCGCATGCAGGTTGTCAAAAGGGCCTATCTCTGCAATGGATTAGGCTATGAAAGTTGCAACTAAAGGGAATGCTAAAAGGGCAACATCAATTGACCAGAGGCAATATTTACACGCTACTACTACTACTACTACTAAAACTACTACTAGTACAAAACACTACTACTACTACTCCTTCTATTACCACTACTACTACTACAAATACTGCTTCTGTAGCGAGTACTACCAAGGATAAGGTTATTGAAGAGAAAATTTTCGGAAATGTTGAAGGGAAAGTTGAACAAAATCTGAATATACTATGTACACACAGACTGTCAAAAAGTCGTATCAGCAATACCTTTGGAACGGCTCACCGTATCAAGCTAAAACCTATAGGACATCATGAGGGGGATGTTCAACTGGCCAAAATGCAACATGTGTATACTACTACTGCTATTAACTCTGCTCTTACTATTACCACTAAAAAAACTACTACTGCTTATACTGCACCTACTTCTAACACTATTACTATAATACTAGTACAATTAATACTGAGGATATGAAAGTGAAAAATTCGACAGAATATAGAGGGGAACAAACTAAATGAAAAAACACACTACGTGCATGCCGATCGTCAAAAGGGCGTATCTCAGGAATAGATTAGGGAATTAAGTTAGAACTTTCAGGGAATGCTTAAGGGAGAGGATCAATTGACCGAAAGACAATACGTGCACGACACTACTAATACTACTACCACTGTTGCTACTACAACTATTACTAACACTAAAAGTAGTAAGATGAAAATTTCAGGAAGAGTTGAGGGGGAAGTTCAACTAAATTAAAAAAACCACTATGGATATACAGGCTATCAAAAGCGCATATCGACAAATCAGCAATATCGAATTGTATTAAGTTGAAACTACCAAGGCTTGATGAGGTGATGTTCAACTGACAAGAAGGCAAATATGTTGATACTACTGCTGCTACTAGTGCTATTACTGTTAATACCACAACTAGTTCTACATCTGGTACTACTAGTACTGCTAAAACGACTACTGTGACTCCTATTACATGGCTAAATGTATGAAGGTGAAATTTTCAGGGCTTGTTGTGGGGGATATTGGGCTAACCAAAAGGCAATATTTACTGCTACTACTAATATTACTTATTCATCATGAGCTAAACCAGGTAAATTTTTGGGGACCCCCCACTTGCGAATTGTGAGCCCCCATTCTTTGATCATGCCACCTAAGACCCTCGTTGAGTCTCTTGCGGACCCCCTGGGTTCCAACTGGATCACTCTGAGAATCAGTGGTCTAAGGGTTACGAGACTTGATTACACACATAATAAGCAATCCCTCCCCTCACACATGCATTGCCAGCTATTACTGAGCTGCACATTAATTGGCTAAGCTAAAATCAGCTCCATTCTTTATGCCCAGGACACACTATAGTAACATTCATTGATGAAATCAAAACTACGCACAATATAAGCATCAATTATACATGGCGTTATTGTATTAAATACGCATATATTTATAAAAATAGCATAGCATATATTAAATACGTAAACCTAACCTAGGTACCTTTATTCCCTAAACCTCAAAAAACTAAAGTAATAAATATAGCTCCCAAACTGAGATACCCCTTTTTATACAGCGTCAGATAGACAATTACCAGGTAATGGCTATCTGAGCTTTGATTTTCTCGGCACGTGTGTCCCGGATTTTAGAACAGTACCCAAATCTTTGTTGCGTTGAAAAAAAATTTTGTCCCCCTCCAACAAAATTCCGACAAAATACACTATAGTCACATTCATTGATGAAATCAAAACTACACACAAAAAATAAGCATCAATTATACATGCGTTAGTAATTCCTGAACTAGAATATTGTTCAACTTTCAAGAAATAAAAATATTTATTGACCAATCAGAGTCAAAGTTGAGGCATAATTTTTCAAATCTAAAAAAGATGGAAGCTTGAAAAAGTAGTTTTTTCATCTGTAATGTGGATGTGATAGAAGACAAAAAGACGCAGTATTATTAGTGAAGAATTTGTGGGCAAGAATTAGTGGTGTTACAAGCTTTTCAAAGGAATTTATTTCACTATTAAATATCCGCTTCTAAAAAAACACATCTGACGTTAAAAACCAAGACAAACATTTAGACGTTATTAAAACTGCGCATTTTTTTTTTGTTTACAGAGTTGAATATGGTGTAATTCGGCGTCATAAAGAAAGATTTAAAGGAAATGGGAACTTCGTGGGAGGGTCTAAAAAGGGAGGCTCTGAATAGATTGAGATGGAGAAGCGTGCGTAGCTGTGTTGGCCTCAGGCGGCTTGGTACTGCGGTGAGTTGTCAGTAGTAGTAGTAGTTGTGGTATTTTACGTATATGGTGAATTTTGATATCTCGAAATGTGCTTCAAATTAGCTTTCCCTGTGTGAAGGGTGAAAATTTCTTCCTTTGTGCAGAATAAAAAAATGTTCATGCTGCGACATTTCCCACCGAAAAAGAAAAAAATACTATGTGCTCACAATATAGAATTTTGTTTATACAGAAAGGATGGCCACAGAAACGTGAGAGTGGGATAAATCAACAACAAGAATTTAAAAGCTTTAGGACATTTCTAGTAGTCGAAAGTAAATGAGTAAATGATGATATCCAATAATTTCTGTTCAATTTGAGTTTGAGTTAAATATCAGTTTTACTTTTGGTATATTATAAGTTCATTGTTGGTTTCGTTTTTTATTGAGTCTAATAAAAAAATGACGGATCCAAAAGAAATGTTGGATATTTTTGGCAAGCATTTCAGTACTATTGGGTGTAGGATTGTATCGAATATAAACAGGCAAGAGAGTCAGTCAACTGATTTTGTTGGTTGACGATGAAGCACCAAACTCATTTAATTTTTCTGAAATTGCACCTCAGGAAGTTAAAAAAACATATAATGAAACTAAAGCAAAGTTTTTCATTGGATGATTTTGGGTTCTCTACACAAATTGTGAAACAAATAGCTCCTAATATAGCCCCATTGTTGGCACATATTTTTAATTTGTCTTTACTAAATGGAGTTTTTTCCTGATCTTTTAAAAAAATGCCCATGCATTAGCTTTATATAAAGATGGTGCTTCTACGGATCCTTCAAACTATATAGGAATTTCACTGTTATCTGTTTTTTGTAAAATGTTGGAAAAAAATTGTTCATAAACAACTTCAAAATTATTTATGTAATAATACAATATTGCATTTTTGAGGTATGGATTCATTAAAGGAAAATCAGCAAAACTAGAAATACATCAGCTTTTAATTGAAATAAATAATGCGCTGGACACTGGTCAGAACGCCTTGGCTATATTCTTGGATATGGCCAAGGCGTTCGACACGGTTGATCACCGTCTTTTAGTAAATAAACTAAAAAAATATGGATTTTCTTCAAAATCTTTAATTTTTTTGCATCTTACCTTGCTGAAAGAAAAATTGAATGCCATGATTGTAAAAATGGAATCCGATCTGAGTCATTTTCCGTAAATTGTGGGGTTCCTCAGGGCTGTGCTTTGGGTCCTACCCTATTTCTTCTTTTTATTAATGATTTGCCTGAGTTTCTTCCAATCTGCAAAATTGTTATGTTTGCGGATGATGTTGTGATTTTTTCTTCCCATTCAGATTTAACACATCTTTCCTGAACAGTCAAAGTACTCTATCAAGTACTTCAGAGTGGTATTGTCGAAACCTTCTTCTATTAAATGAAAGGAAATGCCAGTATATGCTTTTTTCACGAGTTGGTTCAGTCGATTCTGATGTTTTTTCTCTTTATTTAAATAATGTGGAACTGAAACGGGTATAACAGTTTATATATCTTGGGATAATTATAGATGAAAATTTGTCGTTCCATGAACATGTTAAGACTCTATCGTTCAAAGTTTCTAGGAATGTTGTGATTATATGCCGTCCCCGCCATGTTTTTACGGTTAATGTACTTAAATCAATTTGCTTTTTCTGGTCCACCCTTTTTTTCTATATTGTGTTTCTGTGTGGGCTTCAGCTTTTCCTTCAGTTTATAAACACCTTCAAATTTTACAAAATAAAGCGATAAGGATACTTTTTCAGAATACGTCTTGTGTTAATCATCTTTTTGGATCAGCTGGAATTTTTTCTTTACATCAACTTCATTTCATTGCAATATCCCAGATGTCACAATTACGTTTTTAGCCAGGTAGCATCAGATTTCCATGGAACTTTTCCTCTTAACTCGCAGCGTCATTCATATCCGACATCACTCAGGTTTAATTTCTCGCAGGAGTTTAGGCGAACAACAAGAGCAGGATTTAGTTTGAGGCATATTGGTCCAAAGGTGTGGAATTCTATTCCCCTTGATATTAGAGAGTGTGCTGATTACCAGCAGTTTCGCAGAATGGTAGGGAAGTTTATCTCTGAAGGTTGACTTTGGTTTTATTTACCTTGTTTGTATTTGGGCAGTTGCCCAAGAGGCTTGTTGTTTTTTCATTAATTTGCTAACGGTGTTTAATAATTTGTTGTAATTTTTAATGCGCTGAATTATGCCACCAGGCATGTGGGCAGGTGTATTTTGTAGCATTATGCATATTTCATAAATAAAATATCTGTATCTGTAATATCTGTTTCTTTTAACATTTAGTTCATTGTTCATAATAACTTCTATTGACGGTTTTACTACTGATAACGGTCACTGCATGTGTGACCGGAATATCTAGTATTTTTGTGAAATTTTATCACTGTTTGTGAAAATCACTGTCTATTAAAAGGTTTTGATCCCTATTTGAACTTTAATTATTTATCGTAATTTCTGTTAGATTTTTTGCTCAACTCGAACATAGCTTCGCTCTTTACTTTTGTTGAAAAAAAACTTTTTATTTATTTAATGAACAAGAAAAGGCCAGCAGTTTGTTTCAATTTGAAATTAATTCCAAGTAAAATGTAATGGGTGACAGCATAAGACAAAACTTGGAGCCGAAATTTATTTTGATTTTATCCCAGGAAGCTAATATTGGAAAATTTTCTGCTAAACCCCCCACCCCCATATCCAAATTCTATGCCTTGGAGCCATCCTTAGAAATTTTCGTCGGTTTTGTTTAGGCCTCCATATTTATAAAGTGACTAGTCACACGAGGCCGTAACATTTCGTCCCTACTTCTTCTTGATAAACCAGCAAACTAAAAGGGTAATAATAACAACAACAACAACAAAAAAAAAACATAAAAATATTTTAACTACTAAAATCTCTTAATTCAAAATTACCAGTCCGCAAGCTTTCGCCATTTGATCATAAACCTCTTTGATGAGGGAGAAATGGGCAATTCCAGTTTCAATTTCTCTTTTATAATGGAGGCAACTCCTTCTTCAACAGCTGCAGTGGCACATGGTATATGGATGGACAGTCTGCAATACCAATTACCTAAAAACAAGTAACATAATAATAGATTATAGCATATTTTAACAGTGACTACATAAAATATAAAGAATAAACCTGCACACAAACATGGGAAAATAGGGGAGGTTATTCTCCCAAGATTGGTGCAAAGGAGTCCTGGAAGAATATCAATAGCAATCATAACATAAAAAACTACTACTACTAACAACTCACTGCAGCACCAATCCCCCTAATACTAACAGAGCTGCGAAAACTCTTCCTCAACTCCTGTCTATTCAAAGTTTCACTCTGTATCTTCTCTCATGTACTTCTGATTTCCTTTAAATCTTTTCTTATGGCCTGTTTCATTAGAAGACGGCTTGTTTATCGTTTCGCCCCAGGAGGATAGACTAAAATACAATCTTTGGGAATCTGTTTATTCTCCATCAGGAAATACATGGCCTAGTCATCTTAATCTTCCTTTCATCATAGCCTTAGAAGGTGGAAACGAACCAAATGTTTCGCATTGATTATTAATTGATATATGGTCAGTAAAAAAGTACCTAAAATGGCGCCTCGGTGATTCCTTTGTAACATTTTTAGCAAGTTTTCCTCAGCCTTTTGAAGCACCCACATTTCAGAGCCATGCTAATGGTAGGGTAGTTATGCTTAGGGTAGTTGGAGAGCGAGTAATGGGTAGAAATAATATTTAGAAATATAACTTTTTTAGAGCAAGCAAATTTGGTTTTGTTTGCCAGTGTCGGCTTTACAAATAAGTAACATTTTCGTAATCACTTATAATCAAGAAAATCCATTAAATTAGTGTTCAAGGGTGCATTTCGGGATTTATTTTTCTTGCAAGGTCTTTTTGTGTTAACCATGTCCCCTTCAAGGGTTTTAGTGTCAATATTTATCCACCTGTCTACGCTTCTTTCAAAATCAGGACATCATCAAACACCTTTTAACAGGAATCGTGTCAAAAGTAGCAGAACATGTAACACTGTCGAAGCAGCACAACTGGTAATCAGAATGATAATCAGAAGTTGTATGATTTTACTTAGTCAGATTTATTTTACAAGAAACAATAATATAATCATTTTATTACATGAACAAAAGTATGTTTGAACAAGTGTATGAACAAAACACATGAGTGTGTATTTGTCTCTTGTCAAGTTTACTTCAAATGGTTAGATTTTTTTTTCGTTTTTTATATTTTCTTAGCACTGAGGACGACTTGACGGAGGTCTTTGTCGAAATATCTGCTTGTTTCTGCTTCATATTGTTCTACTGGCTGACACTACCCTCGTTTTTCTCGGATATGTTTTTCATTTATTTTTTTTTTGTTTCATATTACATGAATAAATCATTTTACACGACATAATAATGAATGAAATAATCATTACGTGAAATAGTCATTTTAAATGAAACAATCATTTGTTTCATGATCCCCCCATTTATAGGCTATGAGGCCTTTGTTGGGATTAGTGATTTTATTTATTGAATGATATTTGTTTCTTGTTTGAAAATATATCTATCTATCTATCAAGCAAGGGTTACTATTACTACTACCAACAACTCACCACAGCACAAAGCCGTCTGAGGTCAACACATCTACGCAAGCTCCTCCTGCATCCTAATCTATTCAAAGTCTGCCTTTTTACACCCTCCCACGAAGTTCCCATTTCCTTTAAATCTTTCTTTATGACGTCCTCCCACCTCAGAGAGGACGACCTGCTTTCCGTTTAGCCCTAGACAGTTGGCCGAAAAGAACAATCTTCGGCAATCTGTCATCCTTCATCCGCACAACATGCCCTAGCCACCTTAACCTTTCTTTCATTATAGCCCCAGAGAGCGGTATTGAACAAAACTTTTCGTACAGCGTATTGTTTGAAATACGGTCAGTCAACCGGGTACCCAGAACAATCCTTAAGCAATTTCTCTGGAAAATATCTAGCAAATCTTCATCCGCTTTTCAGAGCACCCATACTTCAGAGCCATATCTGTCCACTGTCATCACTGTACTTCTAATATTCTAATCTTGGTTTGCAGACTTATCTTCCTATTTTCCAATTTTTTTTAACTGTGAAAAAACACCCTAAGTCTTGGCTATTCTACTTTTAACATCTTCACTGCTCCCACCATCTTTACTAGTAATACTACCAAGGTAAGTGAAGCTGGCCACTTGATCAATCTTTTCATTACCCCACGTCAGCTTTTCATCTTCACTTATTCCTAGCCTTAGTGACTTAGTCTTCTCAACATTAATTTTCAAACCTATTCTAGCACCCTGAACTCGCAAAACCTCTAAACGTTCATTCATTTTGCTCACACTTTCATCTAGGATGCTTAAATCATCAGCATAATCTAAGTCCACGAGACTTTTTTCTACCCATTTGATTCCGTGGTCTCCCATTGTCTTTCCTGTGCTCCTTAAGACAAAGTCCATCAAAATAATCCATATAAAGGGGATAGAACACAACCCTGCTTAACTCCTGATTTGATACAAAACCAGCTGCTAACCTCATTTCCTACCTTAACCGCAGCAGTGTTATTCTCGTAAAAAGCACTAATCACTTTAATGTATTTGTCTGGTATAGGCTACCATACAAGGATAAAACCTTTACAAAAGCACTCCTCTATCAACAGAATCGAACGCTTGCTCATAATCTATAAAAACTGAGGACCAAAGGTGTTTGGAAACTCAGGCACTTATCAATTATTAGCCTCAGAGTGAAAATTTGGTCAACACATCCTCTTCCTTTTCTAAAACCGCACTGTTCTTCTTTTAAAACTTTGTCTACGGCATCTCTCAGTCTAAAAAGTATCATATTACTAAGTAATTTGCTACCCAATGAGACCAGACTAATCCCTCGATATGTACCACACTCACTTTTATAGCCTTTTTATAAAGTGGCTTAATTAAGGGTTTCCCAAAATCGTTAGGTACTTTCCCCTTTTCAAAAATCATATTCATAATCTTCAGTAACTTATTTCTAACCTCAGAGCCACCATATATTTAAGAAACTCATTTACCACCCTATCAGCACCTGAAACCTTATTATTTTTTAATCCTTTTAGTACTGTCGCTAATTCTTCCTCACAAAACGAGTCTTCCTTCACATCCAAGGTAATCACAAACTTTTTCATTTTTCTCTTTATCTTCTCCTGCAGCTCTATCTCCGTTAAGCAAATTCTCAAAATGTTCTGCCCATCTCTCTTTAATACTTTGCTTATCGCTAATTGTGGCCCCGTTCCTACCTTTAATTGGGCCAAGTCCGGACTAACTACTCCCTCTCAATTTATTAACATGCCAGTACAATATTTTACTATTATGCCGTCTAGCTGCATCTTCCAGATCCTCGGAAATTTTATCCATGGCCTCCACTTCACACCCCCTTAATTCATATTTTAATGCTTTCTCCACTTTCTTTACATTTCTTTTGTTTTCATATGATCTATCACTCTGATAATTCTTGTACAAGTACTTTCTCCTTTCTATTAAACAAAAAGTTTATATTCTTAGCTGCAGTCCTAGCTTTCTTCCCTAAGACACCTTCAGCAACTTCACTAATTATTTTTCTAAAATTATTATAACCATCTTCCACATTATCAAATTTTAAACTCTCAAGTTATGTATTCAACTGTACCTGGAAAGTTTCTCTCAAATTCTCATCCTGGAGTCTACCAACATCATAACTTCCCGGGAGGTAGTTACCCTTCCGAAATTTTAGCTTTAAATTAACCCTTGACACTACTAGATGGTGATCTTTACCTTTAACATTAATAACAGCACTCTTACATACCCTAGTATCTTGTATTGATCCTGCCAGTCTTCGGTTTACAACAACATAATTAATAAGGTTTGCTGTCTTACCATCACATGAATACCATGTTAACTTATGAGCCATTTTATGACCAAACACTATATTGGTTATAATTAGATTGTTATACCTACAAAATTGCAAAAGTCTGTATCCATTACTGTTTTCTTTTCCTACACCAAATTTACCTAAGCTAGGATACCATCTATCCCTATTTCTACCGACCTGAGCGTTAAAATCTCCGAGTAAAAACATCATATTTCTACCTGGGCCCCTGTCTATTTGCTCCTGCAACTGTAAGTAAAATTCATCTGAGTCACTAGTATCTCCGTCAGTCGGTTCTTCAGGGGCATATACTACTATAACTGATAACCTGAAATTTTGAGTCATAAAATGAGCAATTAGAATTCTATCATTAATACCTTCCCAGCCTAAACAAGACTTAGCAGCTTCCTTATTCATCATGAGCCTACTCCCTGTCTATGTAACACATCCTTCCTGCCTGAGTAAACAAATTCTATATTACCTAATGTCATGCTTCCTACCCCTGGGATATGAGTTTCTGAAACTCCTAATAAGTTAAGACCGAAAGGTTAGTCTAAGATTTTTCTTCGATGTGTCTCGAAATTATGAACTTCTCATGTCACTACTAAATTTTCGTCAGTGTTGGTATGTTGAAGTGTGAAAATAAATAAGCAAAAGTAATAATAAGTAAAGTTAAGTAAATAATAAAGTATTATTAATTATACATAATAATAATAAATAACATATAATAAACACTATATATATAATAAATAATAAAATATAATAATAACAATAATAAATAATAATAAGCTAAGTAAAAAGTAATAAGAAGTTAAATAGGTTGATAAATAGGTTATTAGGTTAATAAATAATTTAGGAGATTTACAAAATTTGGGAGATTTACAAGAGAAAATATTCTTTTACTGGTTTAGTATTCTTTTTCAAAAGAGAAAATCAAGTTTTGAAAAGCTAATTTATAAATTTAATGCGATTACCATACGAAAATACGTCATCAGTTAACAAAAAGACAGGGCTACCCCCCCCCCCCCCCCCAGAGATAAGGATAGTGCGACTGGCTTATGAAGATATGCCGTCATTTAACCCAGTTCAAATACCCAGGGCTATTTTTTTCTTCAGAAATAAGAAATAATGCGTCCTGTATTGGCGCAGTGAGTTTGATCTCAGCTTGGTAATACGGGAGCCAGAGAAGGAACTCAGCTATAGCAACAGACTGCAGGGCTTGGAATTTTATTCTGGTGATGAGATTATGCGAACGAAGAAGGAATAATGTGATTGGCTTACGAAAATACGCCACAAGAACCAAACAGACAGAATTACAACACAATTTTTAACACAATACTATAGGCCAGTAATCTTTTTTGTCTCTGCCAACACCGAAATCAAATTAGAATAGCGCTAGTCAAACGCTGCAATTACCTGACTGGCGCTGACATGGCAAAACATTGAAATTTTATCCTTCACCGCATCGCTGACTGGTCTTTCACTTCTACAAACAATGATATCTGGCGTTAAACCAAGTCCACGTAGCTCTCTAACGCTGTTTTGAGTTGGTTTTGTTTTTGGTTCACCCGTTGATTTTGGCTATAAAAAGAAACATAAATAACACATACACACTTGGCAATTGTAAGTTGAAAAAGACAAGGCAAGTCTTTTCCATCTTTGAAAAAAAAAAAAAAAAAAAAAAAAAAAAAAAAAAAAAAAAAAAAAAAAAAAAAGGTCCATATACAAATAGTTTTTACAGAAAAACTACATTTATCTAATTGATGTCAAAAGTGTGTTTCAAATTAAAAGAAACAGCAAAATAATTAAAAGCTGACACTGGTTCACATCAAAGTCTAGGGTGATGCTGGTGCTGGGCCAGGCCCTCCCCCAAAGTCTCACGACCTCAATCATTTTGTTGCCATAATTGTCACACAAAAAGTTCCTTTTGTGCACTTGGCGCTTTTACGAATTTATCACCCAGTCTCGTTGCATTTCATCATATCTAGCATTTCTAAGAGCTTGAAATGGGGGGGGGGGTACTACTCCACTCAACTCCCCACTATTTACACTAAAGTTTAACTTGTACTTTAATTAAAGCGTGTAAGAAGGCACTAAATAAAGCTGTTTGACATTTGCAAGTTCTTTATTTGCCTATGACCTTTCAAAATGTGACCTGGAAATTTTAGTTTTAAGCATATGCACTTAAATTAGCATACTCATTTTTGAAACATTGTGATAAAAAGTTCAAAATTTAACTAAAAGAGTGGGAGATTTTTATGATTTATTACTTTGAAGCAACACTTAAAATCGATTTGCTCCTTTTACGCGTTATGGTCGCTCCAAATTCTCTTGCAAATACACTTTTATTATTTATCAGAGTTTAGTATTATTATTGTTATTATTATTATATATATATTATCGTTATTAGAGTTTGCTATTATTTACCCAGAGGTATGAATTGAGCAAGGACACATAAGCAGGATTAGTTGGGGTGACGGTACAATATTTTTCCGGGAGGGGGGGGGATTGTCAAAACAACAAATAGTATAAACAGTTTTACAGAAAACTGAAATACTACTTATTTTTACAGTATAAATACTAATTAATTATACTACTTATATTTTATTACTACCTATTTTTATTGAAAGGCATCAATTAGGAGGGGCAGGGAGGGGTCGTGGCCCTCCTTGATTTGGAAAAAAAACTTGTTATTCCAACTTAATAGATATTGCCTTGTAGCAAAGCTTTTGCTTGCCTTTGCTTTTGTAGCAAATGCCCTTAAGTCGGTCCAAATCTGAAGAGGTTCAAGAAAGTAGACATCATGTGAAGTACAGTTTTCGCACTATTTGGTTTTTTGGCCACCAGGCTTTTGCTTTGAGGGGGTATGAAAAATCAAAAACATCCGTAAACCTGGGTAATTTTCTTGAACTGGTGGAAGAAATATCTAAGGACGACGAAAAGCTGAAGGCCAAGTTACAGTGCCGATATGGTACTATTGCAGTCCCCCATACCAAAACACTTCAGTTACACTGATAGGAAATGCCTTGCGGCAAGATATTATTTCAACAGTAAAATTAGCTAACTACTACGTTATTTTGTTGACAAGACAAAAGATGTTTCTAGAAAGGGACAATTAGCAATCCTACCCAGGTAAATATCAAATGGAAAAGTAGTGGAGCCACCAATTGGCTGCTATCACATGCAAAAATTAGACGCTGAAAGTTTATCCACCTCGATTTGTGAAACTGTAAATGTTATGACGGCGACTTCGTTATGAGTGGGGAATTTGACAGAGTTCAAGTAAAGCTTAGGGAAAAAGGTGGCTCATGCAGTTTATGTACAATGCCACGCCCACAGATTAAACTTGGTTTTGACTGACTTACTGAAAAAAAATCAGCGAACTTTTGTGATTTTTCTCTGTGGTGTTACGACTCCGAATTTATATTATGTTCAATTTGTTCAATTCAATTTGTGGAATCCCAATATGTCTGGGTGCTTGGCTGATACCCAGCACCAAGGTGCTTGGTGCCGGCAAAAAGTCTTGGTGCTTGAGAGGACCTTGTGGACTCGCTGGTTTGACGCATTCCACTCTTTTCCCAAGGTGTAGGCCAGACTTGACTGTGTTGTTGCTGTGCTAGCCAAAGTCTCTGGAGTTTTCCGACGGCGAGGCAACGTGTGAAGCAGAAGAACTACTGGACAAAATCAACTCGGCCTCTTTTGTGTCAACTTTGCATGCAATGAAAAAAACTGTTAGTCATTATAAATTGTTTGTCAGAGCAACTTGAGTTTACTAACTTATAAGGCACTAGCGCTGATTTCTGGAACATACGAGACTCTAAAACCTGAAAAAAGATAATGAATGGAAAAACTTGAGCAAAAACCTATTCGAATCTTGGCTGATATCCAGGAACTAAAGTCTCCAGAATCTAAAACCTTTGCTCGGAGAAAGAGAAGTCAAGCCATTTCCACTCGTCTTAAAGACTTTCTTTCAAATTCAACAAACGGTAAACGCAACATCAGTCAGCCAGTTCAATCAGACTGCGATAAATTTCTGTACTCCGAGGTGATAGACCACTTTACGAGCGAGATGGGCCGACGTTTCACGCTGAATATGCCTCTGCTCGACGCTCTATCTGCCTTCAACCCTTCAAGTTCTGATTTTTTCGAATTTTCGAAAGTTGAAGCGTAATATGTCATTATCAAGTGATTTCCAGCGTTGATGACATCCGATCTCTCAGTTGCCTATTATGCAGTGCTAAAAAAAGTGAATTTATTTGCTACTTTACCTGTGACCACTGCAAGCCATGAACGATTCTTCTTGGCATTAGGGCGTGTGAAGGATTATCTAAGATCGACAACGGGAAACGACAGACTCAGTGATCCAAAACGAGAAGGTTAAGTAACTGGATTTGGATATATTAGTAGACGACTTCTTCAAGAAGCGAAGTCGCCGCTACCCCCTATTTCAGGGATGCTTCCTCAATCTTGATCTGTTTTTTTTTTTTGTATCTACATTAACAAATGGAAAAAATCCTTGCCCTCCCCCTATATTTTCGTGAAGTGACGCCATTGTCAATGTCTCCAACAATTCAATTAATTTTCACTTAGTGTTGTTACAAGTTAATGCGCCCTTTTGCAAATTTTATATGAATTTTTGTTTTGAGTCAACGAATATTTATGATGTAAATTGTTCCTCCATTCTCTTAATTTATTGGCATGTTTTATCACTTTTATAATTATTATTTTTTTTATGCTTCAACTCCAAACAAGGCCAATCTGGGATAATGATAGTCGATTTTAATACGCAGCGCGCTAGCGCTGCCTAAGTAAAGAACGATGTGGCCACAATGTGTTTTTTTTTTTTCTTCTTCTTTCTTCGACAGGAACTTCGTATCGAAGGAGTTGTCGCAGAAACTTCGAAAAGGCTCATTCGATTGGAAATTTGGGTGGCTAGTGCCCTTTTTAATAGTCGAAAGTTATTGGAGGGCAACTAGCCCCCCCCCCCACGCCCATCATTCCCCCAAACACATCCAATCAAAATTTTGAGATAGCCATTTTGTTCAGCGTAGTTGATTTCCAGATAGAAAATATCTTTTTGAGGAAGACACTCCCCAACAACCCTGGGGACAAGAGTTTTAAGTTATGCCCTGAGGGCATATAAGGTTTTTTATAGAAGGCGTTGTCGTAAAAACTTCAAACAAGGCTCATTCGATTGGAAATTCAAAGGGCTAGTGCTCTTTTCAATAGTCGTGATTGGAGGGCAACTAGCCCCCCCCCAAGCCCATCATTCCTCCAAACACATCCAATCAAAATTTTGAGATAGCCATTTTGTTAAGCGTAGTTGATTTCCAGATAGAAAATATGTTTTTGAGGAGGACACTCCCCGACAAACCTCGGGGGAAGGGTTTTAAGTTATGCCTGAGGGCATATAAGAACGATGTTGGCAAAATGTATCATTTATTATTTTTTCCTTTAGAGCAGGGCACTTCGTATCAAAGAACTTGTCGTAGAAACTTCGAAAAGGGGTCATTCAATTGGAAATGGGATTGGCTTGTGCCCTTTTTAATAGTCGAAAGTGATTGGAAGGCAACTAACACCCCTTCCACGCCCATCATTTCCCGAAACACATCCAATCAAAATTTTGAGATAGCCACTTTGTTCAGCATAGTTGATTTCCAGATAAATTATGTTTTTGAGGAGGACACTCCCCCACAGCCTTCAGGGCAAGGGTTGTAAGTTATGCTGTGGGGGCATTTAAGGTTTTTATAGAAGGCGTTGTCGTAGAAACTTCAAAAAGGCTCATTCGATTGGAAATTAAAAGGGCTAGTGCCCTTTTTAATAGTCGAAAGTGATTGGAGGGCAACTAGCTCCCCCCCTCGCCCATCATTCCCCCAAATACATCCAGTCAAAATTTTGAGATAGCCATTTTGTTCGGCGTAGTTGATTTCCACATAGAAATTATTTTTTGGAGGAGGACACTCCCCCACAGCCTTCGAGGCAAGGGTTGTAAGTTATGCCCTGGGGGCATATAAGGTTTTTATAGAAGACGTTGTCGTAGAAACTTCAAAAAAGCTCATTCGATTGGAAATTTAAAGGGCTAGTTCCCTTTTTAATAGTCGAAAGTAATTGGAGGGCAACTAACCCGCCTCTCACGCCCACATTTTCCCCAAACAAATCCAATCAAAATTTTGAGATAGCCATTTTATTCAACGTAGTTTTAAGTTCTGTAAATTAGGTCTTTGAGGATGACAACCCCCTCAAAGCCCTCAGGACAAGAATTGTAAGTTATTCCCTGGGGGCATATAAAGTTTTTAAAGAACGCGTTGTCTTAAAAACTTCAAAAAACGGCTCATTCGATTAGAAATTAAAATGGCTATTGCCCTATTTAATATTCGAAAGTAATTGGAAGGCAACTAAAACCGCTTCCACGCCCACCATTCCCCAAACACATCCAAACCATTTTGAGATACCCATTTTGTTCCACGCAGTTAAAGTTCAGGAAATTATACCTTTGAGCAGGACACCCCCCCCCCCCCCACAGTCTTCAGGGCAAGGGTTATAAGTTATGCCCTGGGGGCATATAAGTTTTTATTGCAATCTTTGTCGTAGAAACTTGATAAAGGGCTCATATGATTGGAAATTCAAAGGTCTAGTGCCCTTTTTAATAGTCCAAAGTGATTTGTGGGGCAACTAGCCCCGCTCTCTCAACAACCTTTTCCCCAAACACATCCAATCAAAATTTTTAGATAGCCACTTTGTTCAGTGTTGTGAATTTTCAGATAGAAATTATGTTTTTGAGGAGGACACTCCCCCACAGGCCTCAGGGCAAGGGTTGTAAGTTATGCCCTGGGGGCATATAAGGTTTTTATAGAACGCGTCGTCGTACAAACTTGAAGAAGGGCTCATTCGATTGGAAATTGAAATGGCTAGTGGCCTTTTTAATAGTCAAAAGTGATTGGAAGGCAACCCACCATTTGCCCAAACATATCCAACCAAAATTTTCAGATAGCCATTTTGTTCCATGCAGTTAAAATTTCAGGAAATTATACTTTTGAGCAGGACACTCGCCCCATAGTCTTTCAGGGCAAGGCTTATAAGTTATGCCCTGGGGGCATATAAGGTTTATATCAAAATCTTTGTCGTAGAAACTTGAAAAAGGGCTCATTCGATTGGAAATTCAAAGGGCTAATGCCCTTTTTAATAGTCAAAAGTGATTTGAGGGCACCTAACCCCCCTCTCACGTCACCCTTTTCCCAAACCCATCCAATCAAAATTTTTAGATAGTCATTTTATTCAACGCAGTTGAAAGTTTTGGAAATTAGGTCTTTAAGGATGACAACCCATCCCCCCACAACCCTCAGGGCAAGGGTTGTAAGTTATTCCCTGGGAGCATGTAAGGTTTTTATAGAAAGCGATGTTGTAAAAACATCAAAAAGGGCTCATTCAATTGAAAAAATTGAAAGGGCTAGTGCCCTTTTAATAATCGAAAGTGATTGAAGGGCAACTAACCCCCCTCTCACACCCACCATTTCCCCAAACACATCCAATCAAAATTTTGAGATATCCATTTTGTTCAACGTCGTCGAAAGTTTTAAAAATTAGGTCTTTTAGGATGATAACCCCATCAAAGCCCTCAATGCACGGGTTATAAGTTATGCCCTGGGGCATATAAGGTTTATATAGAAAATTGTTGTAGAAATTTCAAAAGGGGCTCATTTGATTGGAAATTGGAATTGGAATAGTCGAAAGTGAGTGGAAAGTAATTAACCCCCCTCTCACGCCCAGCATTTCCCCAAACACATTCAATCAAAGTTTAGAGATAGCCATTTTGTTCAACGTAGTTGAAAGTTCTGGAAATTATATATTTAAGGATGAAAAACCCCCCAGAGTCCCCAGGGCAAAGGTTGTAAGTTATGCCCTGGGGCATACAAGGATTTTTAATGATAAAGTTGTCGTAAAAACTTCAAAAAAGGCTCATTCAATTGGAAATGGAGAGGGCCAGTGCCCGTTTTGATAGTTAAAAGTGATGGAATGGTAACAAACGCCCACCATTCCCCCAAACACATTCAATCAAAATTTTGAGATAGCCATTTTGTTCAACGTAGTAGAAAGTTCTGGAAATTAGGTCTTTGAGGATGACAACCCCCCCCCCATTGCTCAGGGCGAGGGTTGTAAGTTATCCCCTGGGGGCAAATAAGGTTTTTATTGAAAGAGTTGTCGTAGAAACTTCAAAAGCGCTCATTTGATTGGAAATTGAAAGGGCTAGATTCTTTTTTAATAGTTGAAAGTGATTGGAGAAAGACTAACGCCCCTCTCACGCCCACCATTTTCCCAGACACATCCAATCAAAATTTTGAGATAGCCATTTTGTTTAACGTAGTTGAAAGTTCTGGAAATTAGGTCTTAGAGGTTAACAACCCCCTCACAGCCCTTCGGGTAAGAGTTGTAATTTATAACCTGGGGGCATATAAGATGTTTATAGGAAGTGTTTGTCGTAGAAACTCAAAAAGGGCTCATTCGATTGCAAATCGAAAGGCCTAGTGCCCTTTTTAATAGTTGAAAGTGATTGGAAGGCTTGACATTTTTATAGTAATGATCGATGTGGGTACAATGTATTATTTTTTTGTTGTTGTTTAGACCAGGGCACTTTGTATCAAAGGAGTTGTCGTAGGAACTTCAAAAAGGGCTCATTCGATTGAAAATAGAAAATACTGATGCCCTTTTTAATAGTCGAAAGTGATTGGAGGGAAACTGATCCCCCTCCCACGCCCACCCTCCCATTTGACTTTATGTTTAAAAACTAATTGTTGCCATAAGATTAAATCAAAATGCACTGTGTTAATGCTAATTCCCAATAAGGCATCTCAGCAGTATCCCAGAACGACTGAGGGTATTATGTTCAAACTTTTGGGGCTGCTTCTGCTCTTAAATTAACCAAATCAAAATAGCGTAAGTGTATCCAAGCTATCAAAGAAAGAAAACAGATTTTTTTGCGAATGCTATCAAGTTTTCCATCTCAGGTCAACTAGGGGAGGTATGAAACTAAATTAAACACTACTATTTGTGTCCAGATTTTTAAGAGGGTGTATGTTGTTAAAAATTGCTGAAAATTTTCCTCCAGCATAGAAATAGCAGGCCAATCTATAAATTCTTAAAAATCAAAAAGACTTAAAGTATTATTTTCTTTTTCTCTGAAAAGACTATGTCAATATAAAACGAACAGAAATTAATTAAAAAAAAATTTTTTCCACAAAAAAGTTTTTCAAAGAAAAGTAAAGAACCCTATTAAACAAAAATTGAGCAAAAATAAAATCAAATAATCTACCAAGCGTGAAACTACCACAAATCAGCATCGATAAATAAATGAAACCCAAAACGAACAGAAATTACAATAAATAACCGAGTCAAACTCAAAACAAGCAGAAATTAACAGAAGCTGGGCTCAAAACCCCTATACCTTCCCAAGGCCAGAACATAATTTGCACTTTACTGAAAAAAAATAAAATGGATGTGCATTGTCAGTTTAATATACATATACTGATATTTAGTAATCAAAATGTTAATATTATTTGATTTATTATTGTTATAAAAATAAAAACATTATATTTTTTCAGTAAAGTGCAAATTATGTTCTGGCCTTGGGAAGACATAGGGGTTTTGAGCCCAACTTATGTTAATTTCTGCTCGTTTTGAGTTTGACTCGGTTATTGATTGTAATTTCTGTTCGTTTCGGGTTTCATTTATTTATCGATGCTGATTTGTGGTAGTTTCACGCTTGGTAGATTATTTGATTTTATTTTGCTCATTTTTGTTTAATGGAGCTCTTTACTTTATTTTGAAAAACTTATTTTTTGGAAAAAGTTTTTTTAATTAATTTAATAATAAATCTTATCTGAAAAGGAGCTAAAAGCAATAAAGACAAAAAAAAAACGATAAACAGAGAATTAAGTCAACACTGTCAATCTCAGCTTATTTGTCAAACCAAAAAAATAGTTGGAAACGAAAATTATATCCCAAAAAAATTGCAAGCAAGAAGAAAAAAAGGAACAAATTTTCTGCCTGTGTCACAAGAGAAATAAATCTCGTCCCAACGAGAGTTAGGAGCAATTGAGATAAAAACAAAGAATACAAATAAAAAACTGGTTCAAATTTGTCAACGAAACCTTATTTGTCGAACCAAAGAAAATTTAAAGTAAAAGCCACATTCCCAAAAAATTGCAAGCCCTACCAAAAAAAGAGAAAAAAAAATTCCATACCTATGATACAAAAGAAACATGACCAGTTGTCGTTTTAGTTGCTGTTATTGTTTTCTTTTTTTTTTTGTTTGTGAATTTCACCTCAAAGAGAGCTAAAAACAATATTGACGAAAAAAAGACTACAAAGAAAGAATTGGTTCAACACTATCATTCAATTGGAAGTAGAAATCCCAGAACCCTGAAAACATAGTGAGCCAAAAAAAAAAAAAAAAAAAAAAAAAAAAAAAAAAAAAAAAAAAAAAAAAAAAAAAAAAAAAAAAAAAAAAAAAATCCGTACCTGTGGCACAAGAGAAACATGAACGGTACAAAACCGTTCTTTTCCAACTCTAAACTGGAATTGACGAAACGCTTCTACAAACTGCATACCTTCAATGTCACCGATTGTGCCACCAAGCTCAATAATGCAAATATCCGGAACAACTCTATCAGCCGTTACAGGCATTATAGCCACATCTTCAACCCATTCTTGAATATGGCATTTGTGATGTGGGGCACAACTATAAGAAACAAGCATGAGTCATAGGTGGTCCTAAAGTCCTAAGAAGGCTAGATTAACGAGAGAGAAGGAGCAGTAAATCAGGGTCAGAGTCGTAAGAATTCAGGTTTTTCAAAAAGATAAAACTGAGGATCGAGTAAATTTTCCCGATTCTTGGATCGATTCCGCAGTGTAATACAGCTTTTCATAAAGAACAAAACATCTTTCAACTCAAGTAAAGCTAGTACTTCAATGGTCAGAGCAGTCCTACTTAACTAGTCACCGTAATACGAAACGAAATATGAAATAAAATGAAATAAATCAGTCGGATAATAAGGAAGGATCGATATCATTTGAAAAAACTTACATTTTGTCCTTTTTTATTGGTTGTAAACCAAAATTAAGTAGTAACTTTGACATTTTTAGCATATTATTATTTTGAACTTGAAAAGGTATTTGTATTTATTATACTGGGCTCTAGAACAACTTTTCTAAGATATTTTGGCTTCGCTTTGCTAAGAAAAAAACCTCTTTCCTCAATCCATCAAAGAAGTTAGCGTAATATCCTTTTTCAATTTTGCATTAATTTCTTTTACAACGAGCTAATTTTTCCCGATGCACCTTAATCACACTTTGTGTTGATATACGCAAAAATTCCCATAATTAAGATAGAAAAAAATGCAGCATTTTTATCGAAAAGCGGCAAACACTTAGGAGGGCGATATACCATCAAAAAATTGGCGAATTATATGGAATATTTATTAGGCTACCCTTTGTACGTCTCTGATAACTACCATAAACTCAAAGTAAATGAAAATCTACTTTTCATTAATTTTATAACCCTTTTGCCGTTTTACCAACATGGAAATGTTTATTTAGGATTTGTCGTTGTGAAAAAAAAGAAAGAAAACAAAATACATCCCTTAAGAGGGTACAAATCTTTTTTTTGTGCTTATCCTAGCTATAGGGTTGATGCAAAAGAACTTTAACTTTCTGACACGCAATCCGCTTTCGAGCATGTCTTCATAATAGTAATAGTCATTATAGTAAAGTCATAATAGTAAATAGTCATAATAGTTTCGTCATAATAATAGTAATAGCTTCATAATAGTTTTTATGCCTTAAGTCCAGAAACAGATTCATTCAATTCTAGAGAAACTGAACAACTGGAACAATATAGTGGAATTATACTTGAATAAAAATATAGTAATACAGTTATTTTTAAGAACAATATAGTAATTATACTTAAATATTCTTAAGTATCATCAGAATCTTTTTTCTTACTATCATCTCATTTTCTACTATATCTTGTTGTGGTATCTACAAATTGTAAACAATATAGTAAGTTTTAAGAGAAGCAGAGCCCTGTTAGAAGTAGAATCTGGAAGAAGAGATTCTATTAGAAATTACTCTCTGGGTTTGTATTCTAGGGTAAAAGAGACATGGGGAAAGGAGGCATGTTTTTAGAGTTGGTTTGGCTAGGGATGATATTAAATTGGTAATTTCTTGTAGAGGTAATTTTAGGTCACTTTGGGGAAGAAGAAGATATTCAAGAAGGGTTAGAAAGAAGAGTGGTCCATAAGAGTTGTTTCACTGTGTGGAGAGTGGAAGAAAAGTTTTGTGCATTTTGGGGAAGTATGAAGGGTTACGGGATTTAAGAAAGAAAGTTTTTAGAGATGGTGAGGGAGAAGCAAGGCCGAACCCAGGATTTTTTTTCGGAGGGTTTTACTAAAAAAAATTCGGGGGGGGGGGGGGGGGTTTGTACAGAAAAACTAAAAAAACGCATACAAAATTTGTTTATATCCATTTTTGTTAAGTTTTTTACGAGTCAGACAAACATCTCGGGGGGGGGGGAAGCTCAAACCCCGATAAACCCCCCCCTGGGTACGGCCTTGGGGAGAAGAGCCATGTGAGGAAAAACTGTAGGGAATTGGGTGTCTGGCGTGGCTTACTCATGTGGGCATGGCCCACCGCCGCGAGGGTATTATACGATGATTTTGTTTATATTAGTTTCCTTGAATGGTGTTTTTCTTTTTTCAATCATTTTATTCAATTGCTTAATTGATTCTTTTAACTGTTTTTGAATGTTGTTCACTTTTTCCTTTTGTGGTCATGGCTCTGCGTTTCTTTTGTTAAATATACTTTACTATACTATGACTATTTAAAACTTCATAATCGCTTTCAAAGCCTTAAAAAAAGATAAGGTAATTATCTTCAGGTCGAAATCAAGAGTTTGCTGTGGAAATAGGAACAATTTTGGCACAATCCCATCACTACCCTGAACACGCAAATGATCAATAATCAGCTACTTGATTAGACAATATGACTACCCAAAGTCTAGTAGTCGTTATCAATGCCATAAAAAATACTACAAGCATCTTTGGAATAGGAATCAGATCGAAATCAAGACTTGGTTGCTAAATCGGGAACAGTTACTAGCCTGAACATTCAAATTTTCAATACTCCCAGGAATCCCTTCTTATACCCTCTTGGCTCCCGAAGAGCCGAGCCCGTTTGCCCTCAAAAATTAACCTTTAAGAAGCTACATCAATAACTCCTTTTTATATATTAGCATAAAAACACGTAACTGACAATTAATTTTGTTCACAAGAAAATTTCCTGAGAATGACAATCTAATACACTAAAGTTTAGCTTTTGCAGAACTGTGTCGCACTATAATATCTCATCAAGTATATTTTCTTTTGGAAATAAAAAAGTTCATGTTTCAAGTTCAAATTCTTTTTTAACATTCATAAATAAAAAAAATGCTAGAGAAAAACCAATGAGGGTTTGCGGTCGCACGAAAGTCCACGTAACCTCTTACCTATACTCAATTTAAAGTCTAAACAAAACTTCTATTAATGACTACTACATGAGATCCTCTTGACTGACACCACTCATAGATATTTATATTAAGCATTTCAGTTATTATAGTCTAGAGTTAGTTCGTTATTATAATTCTAATGGCGTACTTTTTGTTTTGATATAACTCTATTTTTAAGAGTTATGGGCTATTGTAGTTTTTACTATGGGGTGTGATCGTCTCTTACTAGGTTGCTGGCTACTGCTGCAACCCGGATTTGCGGATTCGATTCCGATTCTGGCAAAAGAAAAATGTCAAGTAACGAAATGATTCCTTAATACGAATAACATGAACGATTTTAAATTGGGCCTTGAAACTCTGAAGGTCCGAGGTTCAATTCCTGCCCGAGGTAATTTTTACGCATTCGTCAATTTAAAGTCTAAACAAAACTTCTATTAATAACCACTATATGAGATCCTCTTCACTGACACCATTTATCATCGATCCTTTAAGTAATTCTCTTTTAAAAAAAAATTGTTTTAGTTATAAAAGGTTTTTAACCCAATTAATTTCCATTAAAATGAGCAATTGAACAACTCTCTACGATGTTTCAGTGCCAAGCTATCTGTGGAAAAGAAAGAAAGAAAAAAAAACCGCAGCTACCGCAGCTGCGGTAGTAGCTGCCACTTTTCTTGATTTTCAAGCCAATATATTTCCCTTGCTGTTCAAGCCAAGGGACAAAAAGCTTCCTATACAGGGGTTTCGGACACGGCGGTTCTAGTGCTGTACTTTTTTTTTTGATCTGATCTTTTTTAGGAGTTATGGGTTTTTATATTTCTTAACATTGGACGTGATCGTCTCTTACTAGGTTGCTAGCTGACGCTGCAACCCGGATCGTTCTTTACTGTAATATTTAATGACGTCATTGCGTAATGATATTATCTCATGACGTCTTTAGAAATAACAACATAATGTCGTGTTTTTCTATTCACGTCGTAGTTCTAATAAAACTATGACGATATTCATTATTTATCTAGTAGTGTTTCAGACAATGTGGTTCTAATAATGTACTTTTGTTTTGATCTGGCTCTATTTTTAAGATTTCTGGGTTTTTATATTTCTTAGCATTGGACTGATCGTCTCTTACTAGGTTGCTAGCTACTGCTGCAACCCGGATTCACATATATAGTAGTTATGAAATGCAGCATGGCCGAGTGGTCCAAGACGCTGGTGTTAGCCACCAGTCTCCTTGGAGGCGTGGGTTCAAATCTTACCGCTGGTATTTAATATTACTTTGCCACGAACTGTTTGATTGCTTCAAAAATCAAATATCTTTGAAAAGACTGCAGTATGAAAAGACATCAAAAATGCAGTTTTTAGTGAAACATTTATTCTGTTTTAAAAATAAATTGTTTTAGTTACAAAAGGTTTTTAACCCAATTCATTTCCTTTAAAATGAGCCATGAACAACTCTCTATGATGTTCCAGTGTCAAGATATCTGTGGAAAAGAAAGAAAAGAAAAAAAAAGATGCCGTTTAGGCAGAATGGTGTAGTAGCTGCCACTAATCTTGATTTTCAAGCCAATATATTTCCCTTGCTGTTCAAGCCAAGGGACAAAAAGCTTCCTATACAGGGGTTTCGGACACGGCGGTTCTAGTGCTGTACTTTTTTTTTGGATCTGATCTTTTTTAGGAGTTATGGGTTTTTATATTTCTTAACATTGGACGTGATCGTCTCTTACTAGGTTGCTAGCTACCGCTGCAACCCGGATCGTTTTTTACTGTAATATTTAATGACGTCATTGCGTAATGATATTATCTCATGACGTCTTTAGAAATAACAACATAATGTCGTGTTTTTTCTATTCACGTCGTAGTTCTAATAAAACTATGACGATATTCATTATTTATCTAGTAGTGTTTCAGACAATGTGGTTCTAATAATGTACTTTTGTTTTGATTTGGCTCTATTTTTAAGATTTCTGGGTTTTTATATTTCTTAGCATTGGCCTGATCGTCTCTTACTAGGTTGCTAGCTACTGCTGCAACCCGGATTCACATATATAGTAGTTATGAGAGGCAGCATGGCCGAGTGGTCCAAGACGCTGGTGTTAGCCACCAGTCTCCTTGGAGGCGTGGGTTCAAATCTTACCGCTGGTATTTAATATTACTTTGCCACGAAGTGTTTGATTGCTTCAAAAATCAAATATCTTTGAAAAGACTGCAGTATGAAAAGACATCAAAAATGCAGTTTTTAGTGAAAAATTTATTCTGTTTTAAAAATAATTTGTTTTAGTTACAAAAGGTTTTTAACCCAATTCATTTCCTTTAAAATGAGCCATTGAACAACTCTCTATGATGTTCCAGTGTCAAGATATCTGTGGAAAAGAAAGAAAGAAAAAAAAATGCCGTTTAGGCAGAATGGTGTAGTAGCTGCCACTAATCTTGATTTTCAAGCCAATATATTTCCCTTGCTGTTCAAGCCAAATGACAGAAAGTTTTCTACACACAGGGGGTTTCGGACACGGCGGTTCTAATGTTGTAATTTTGTTTTGATCTGGCTCTTTTTTTAGGAGTTATGGGTTTTTATATTTCTTAACATTGTACGTGATCGTCTCTTACTAGGTTGCTAGCTATCGCTGCAACCCAGACTGCTAGCTACCGCTGCAACCCGGATCACCCCTGGTAAAAATATAAACTGTTTGACAACTCATATTATGTAAACCCTGATTACAAACAGGAATAAGCCAACGGCTTTTTCTTCTTTGGAGTAGTAAGAGACGACTCTTAAAGAATCAGGCAGCAAACTAAGTCCAATGTATGCAATGGTTTGTTCTTCTAATGATCGTCTTTTAATGTAATTACTATAGTTTGGGATTGTTGGCTTTCAACCGACCATCTCAGGTTCGAATCCCGGTGTGGGAAATATTTTTAAAACAAAATCAGATGAAATTAATTAGCTAATTTGACAAGACATGCGTTACTAAGGGCAAGAGTTCGTTCTTTACTATAAACTTCTCGATACGCCTGGTCGGTTGAATAACTTTGCTTTTCTCTATTCAAGATGCTATCTCTGTTTTTTTTTGTGTAGTACTGTTTTTTTTAGCTTGCGTGTAGCTTGCTTCGATTTAACCATTATGTAACCATGAATGAGACCATTGTTTCTTTGTGACCTTTTATATAATAATCATGACGTCATGGCGTAATGATTTATTTCATGGCGTCTTCAGGAACAACAACATAATGTCGTGTTTTTCTATTCACGTCATAACTCTAATAAAACTATGACGACATTCATGATTTTCTAGTAGGGTTTCAGACAAGGTGGTTCTAATGATGTACTTTTGTTTTGATCTGACTCTATTTTTAGGAGTTCTGGGTTTTTATATTTCTTAGCATTGGACTGATCGTCTCTCACTAGGCTGCTAGCTACTGCCGCAACCCGGATTCACATATATAGTTATGAGAGGCAGCGTGCCCGAGTGGTCAAAGGCGCTGGTGTTAGCCACCAGTCTCTTCGGAGACGTGGGTTCAAATCTTACCGCTGGTATACGATTATGATTTATGTACAAAAATCAAATATCTTTGAAAAGACTGCAGTATGAAGACATAAAAAATGCAGTTTTTAGTGTTAAAATTTATTCTCTTTTAGAAATAATTTATTTTAGTTACAAAAGATTTTTAACCCAATTAATTTCCTTTAAAATGAGCCATTGAACAACTCTCTACGATGTTCCAGTGCCAAGCTATCTGTGGAAAGAAAAAAAAAGAGAAAGAAAAAAATATGCCGTTTAGGCAGAATGTTGTAGTACCGCCACTTTTCTTGATTTTCAAGCCAATATATTTCCCTTGCTGTTCAAGCCAATAACAGAAAGTTTACTATACAGGGGTTTCGGACAAAACGGTTCTAATGGTGTACTTTTTTTGTTTTGATCTTTTTTTTTTTTAGGAAATATAATTCTTAACATTGGACGAGATCGTTTCTTACTAGGTTGCTAGCTACCGCTGCAACCCAGATACTATTGAGACGAGTCGCTCTTACTATACATTTCAGGAATTATTTTAGTTTCAGTTAACAAATAATTTTTCTGTTAAAACCCCCAAAAAATACAGCATTTTACATAATAATGGATAACTATATAAAAAAAAACCTAATTGACAAATACCGTTTATGATGAACTATATCTGTCTTTTATGTATTTTTTTCTAACTGATTACTATAGACTACAGATCTTTCTTTAATTTAAAACTCGTTAAACGGGACCTAGAGTTCGAACCCGGCTGTAGCAACACTCGGTAAGACCGACGCAAGGATAACTTATTTTTCGTAAATCTCCGATGGTACAAAGTCAAGCATACCCTTTGTCACACGAGTGACCAGGGTTTTGATTCCCCGTCGGAGGGAATTTTTTAATATATTGACTTCAAATATAACTGTACAAGCCTATACTATAGTTAAGTTGCCTATACAAGTTAGTATAGGAAAGAGTTAGTTCTTTATTATATATCTCTTACTAGGTTGCTAGCTACCGCTGCAACCCGGATATAACTGTACAAGCCTATACTATAGTTAAGTTGCCTATACAAGTTAGTATATCTTTATTATATACACTAAAAACTGCATTTTTATGGCCAATCTTGATCAGTGACGTCATATTCGTAGGTAGTAACTATATATGAAGTAATAAGTGAATGCATTATTTATATATACGGTTATCTATCCACAAGATATAATAAGACAAACATAATGGATCGATATAGTTCATTAGAAATGGGGCTATGTAAGTTTCAATGAATATAGATGGAACCAAGTAAAGAAAAACTACAGCGCATAGTGAATAAAAAATAAGATAATACAAGCATCTTTTGAAATGTTGCTTATCTGGGGTATGGGGCCAGATAAGCTAGAACTATATCGGTCTTTTATGTAAATAGCTGACTCTTACCCAGTTGGCTCGAGTTCGATTCCTGGTATGGAAAATATTATGATTTACACCTGATAATATGGTGTATCGAGTCACTTTAGGCGAAATTAAAACCATAATAATTTTTAAAATTTTTCAGGTATTTTTCTGGTTTGAATTAAAAATTGAAATTATTGCTCATACATCATAAAAATTTTTGCAGTTTGCTGTTAAATAAAATTATTATATTTAAAATTTTCAGGAATTATTCTAGCTTCATTTAACAAATAAATTTTTTGTTAACCCCCCCCCCCCCCCCCCAAAAAAAAAAATACTGCATTTTTACATAATATTGGATAATTTTTATAAAAAAAAACCTAATTGACAAAATGCCATGTATGATGAACTATATCGGTCCTTTATGTAAAAATAATAATATGCATATGGCTCTTAAATCATACTTCGTTATGGGTCCCATATGGTTTAGTGGCTAGGATAGTTAAACTTTCACTTAACAGGCCCGGGTTCGATTCCCGGTGTGGGAAAATTTTTAACTCTATAATCTTCGAACATTTGAACCTTTTATAATTTATAATGATGTATAATATAAATACTGTAATCTTAACTATAGTGAAGTTGCCTATGCAAGTTAGTATAGGGAAGAGTTCGATCTTTATTATAATCTTTTAGAAATAATTTATTTAGTTACTATAGATTTTTAACCCAATTAATTTCCTTTAAAATGCGCTATTGAACAAGGTGGTTTCTTTACGATGTTCCAGTGCAAAGCTATACTGTGGAAAAGAAAAAAGAAAAAAAAAAAGAAAAAAATATCCCGTTTGGGGAGAATAACGTGGTAAAAGTCTATTTTCTTGATTTTCAAGCCAATATATTTTCTTTGTTATTCAAGCCAAAGGGCTGTAAGTTTCCTTTATGGAGGATTTGGACAAGGCGGTTCTAATGGTGTACTTTTTGTTTTGATCTGACTCTTTTTTAGGAGCTACGGGTTTTTATATTTCTTAACATTGGAGGTGATCTCTTACTAGGTTGCTAGCTACCGCTGCAACCCGGAAAAACATTTCTAGCCGACTTTTCAACAGCATCCGCTCTTTCAAAGAGAATTTTAATCTGTAATTTTGAATACTTTTCGTGATCCTGGTAAAACATGCGTAAAATGTTTCTCAATTTACGAAGATCAGCCTGCATTTTTGCCATCTTCTTGTATTTCTGAATGTAATTTTTCCCTTTGTCCTTATGCGTTCTTCGGTACAACCTCGCAGAGAATTTAATTTTTTCATTTATAGCTTTTGTCACCCCAGTATCTACCCATTATTCTGGTAGCAACTTTTTTCTTATGTTTGTTTCGGTAATCTTCATCATTATCATACCGTTCCTTGCTCTTTTGTCTAGCTTCTCAATTGTTGCTTCTCTATAAAGTTTATCATTATGATAACGCTCCTTGAATCTTTTGTCTAGCCTGCTCAATTCTTGCTTCTCTGTAATATTCATCATTATCATACCGTTCCTTTGCTCTTTTGTTTAGCCTGCTCAATTGTTGCTTCTCTGTAATCTTCATCATTACCATACCGTTCCTTGATCTTTTGTTTGGCTGTCTCAATTTTTGCATGTCTATAATCTTCATCATTGTGATAACACATCTTGCTGTTTTGTTTGATTACTTCTCGATACGCCTGGTCGGTTGAATACCTTTGCTTTTTTCTTTTCAAGATACTATCTCTGTTGTTTGTGTTGTACTGTTTTTTCAATTTGCGTGCAGCTTGCTTGATTGAAACCATTATGTAATTATGAATGTGAACATTTACAGTTCTGACGCTTCTTATATAGTAATTATGACGTCACAGCGTAATGATTTTATTGACGTCATAGCGCAATGATATTATTTCATGACGTCTTCAGAAACAACAATATAATTTCGTGTTTTTCTATTCACGTCATAGCTCTAATATAAAACTATGACAACATTCAATATTTATCTAGTAGGGTTTCAGACAAGGTAATTCTAATGATGTACTTTTGTTTTGATCTGACTCTATTTTTAGGAGTTTTGTTATATTTCTTAGCATTGGACTGATCGTCTCTCACTAGATTGCTAGCTACTGCTGCAACCCGGATTCACATATATATTATTTATGAGAGGCAACCTGGCCGAGTGGTCCAAGGCACTGGTGTTAGCCACCAGTCTCTTCGGAGGCGTGGGTTCAAATCTTACCGCTGGTATACGATTATGTTTGAAAGACTGCAGTGTGAAAAGACATCGAAAATGCAGTTTTTGGTGGAAAAAAAATTATTCTCTTTTAGAAATAATTATTTTAGTTACAAAGGTTTTTAACCCAATAATTTCCTTTAAAATGAGCTATTGAACAACCCTCTACGATGTTCCAGTGCCAAGCTATCTCTGGAAACAAAGAAAAAAAGAAAAAAAATATCCCGTTTAGGAAGAATGTTGTAGTAGCTGCCACTTTTCTTGATTTACAAGCCAATATATTTCCCTTTCTGTTCAAGCCAAGGGACAGAAAGTTTCCTATACAGGGGTTTCGGACAAGGCGGTTCTAATGGTGTACTTTTTGTTTTGATCTGACTCCTTTTTAGGAACTATGGGTTTTTATATATTTCTTAACATTGGACGTGATCGTCTCTTACTAGGTTGCTAGCTACCGCTGCAACCCGGATTTGGACGTGATCGTCTCTTACTAGGTTGCTAGCTACCGCTGCAACCCGGATTCTTTATTATAACATTAATTTCCTTTAAAATGAACCATTGAACAACTCTACGATGTTCCAGTGCCACGCTATCTGTTGAATTACTAACCTTACTATATTTAAGTGACGTATAAAATTTAGTATAGGCAAAAGGTCGTTCTTTATTATAAAAATAATACCGCTGCAACCCGGATATAGCTCGTTGTTTAATGCAATACTTGTCGAAAGATGAACGTGTATAAATATTGCATTCACTTATTACGTCACATATGGTTATCTTTTAATGTATTATTACAAACAGGAAAAAGCCTACGGCTTTTTCTTCTTTGGAATAGTAAGAGACGAACCTCAAAGAATCAGGCAGCTAACTAAGTCCAATATAAGCAATTGTTTGTTCTTCTAATGATCATCTTTTAATTTGGCGTTTCTTACTAGGTTGCTAGCTACCACTTAAACCCGGATTATGTAATAGGTTGCTAGCTACCGCTGCAACCTAGATATTCTTATTTCTGCTACTATGGGCTAAGGTTCGCTCTTTCATGTAAAACTAGCAAAAAAATTTTTAAGCCTGATGAAGATTTAACTAATGTGTCAAAAGTAAGGTTGCAAGTCGACGATTTTGTTTTGGCCTTATTATAATTGGTAAGGTGAAAGAATAATATGCATATGGCTCTTAAATCATACTTCTTTATGGTTCCATATGGTCTAGTGGCTAGGATAGTTAACTTTCACTTAACAGGCTCGGGTTCGATTCCCGGTGTGGGAAAATTTTTAACTCTATAATCTTCGAACATTTGAACCTTTTATAATCTATAATGATGTATAATATAAATACTGTAATCTTAACTATAGCGAAGTTGCGTTTGCAAGTTAGTATAGGGAAGAGTTCGATCTTTATTATAAAAGACATCAAAAATGCAGTTTTTGGTGGAAAAATTTATTCTCTTTTAGAAATAATTTATTTTAGTTACTATAGATTTTTAACCCAATTAATTTCCTTTAAAATGAGCTATTGAACAACCCTCTACGATGTTCCAGTGCCAAGCTATCTGTGGAAAAGAAAAAAAAAAAGAGAAAAAAATATCCCGTTTGGGGAGAATAACGTGGTTAAAGTCAATTTTCTTGATTTTCAAGCCAATATATTTCCCTTGCTGTTCAAGCCAAGGGACAGAAAGCTTCCTATACAGGGGTTTCGGACAAGGCGGTTCTAATGGGTGTACTTTTTGATCTGACTCCTTTGTTAGGAACTATGGGTTTTATATTTCTTAACATTGGACGTGATCGTCTCTTACTAGGTTGCTAGCTACCGCTGCAACCCGATGACCTTAAATATAACTGTACTAGACTATTCTATACGTAAGTGGCCTATAAAAATTTAGTATAGGCAAGAGGTCGTTCTTTACTGTATTTTAATGAAAATGTCTTGACTTTAAATATAAATGTACAAGCCTATGTTGTAGTTAAGCTGTCTATGCAAGATAGTATAGGAAAGAGTTCGTTCCTTATTGTAAATAAGGCGGTTCTAATGGTGTACTTTTTGTTCTGATCTGACTCCTTTTTTAGGAGTTATGGGTTCTTATATTTCTTAACATTGGATGTGATCGTCTCTCTTACTAGGTTGCTAGCTACCGCTGCAACCCGGATTAAAAGCACTATCTTTTAAATTTAAAATTTAAAAAAGAAACTTGTTTATTTAGATCCTAGCTAAAATAATGGAGATAATATGAATGAACCATATGGTTCAGTTTCTTTGGGCTTGAGTTCGTTTTTTAACTATAAGTACAAACAGGAAAAAGCCTACGGCTTTTTCTTCTTTTAAATAGTAAGAGACGAAACTTAAACAATCAAGTAGCAAACTAAGTCTAACGTATGGAATGGTTTGTTATTTAAGGGATCGTCTTTTAATTTAATGGGCAGAATGATGTAGTAACTGCCGCTTTTCTTGATTTTCAAGCCAATACATTTCCCTTGCAATAAAAGCCAAATGACAGAAAGTTTCCTATATAGGGGGTTTCAGACACGACGGTTCTAATGTTGTACTTTTTGTTTTGATCTTACTCTTTTTTTAGGAGTTATGCGTTATTATTCTTCTTAGAATTGGACGTGATCGTCTCTTACTAGGCTGCTAGCTACCGCTGCAACCCGGGTAAAAACCTCAAACAATAAAGTAGCTAACTAATTTCATTGTATGCAATGGTTTGTTATTCCCATGATCGTCTCTTAATTTAATTTTTTTATTTCTTAACATTGGACGTGATCGTCTCTTACTAGGTTGCTAGCTACCACTGCAATCCGGATTATTACATTTTTAACTTTGGACGTGATCGTCTCTTACTAGGAGGATGCTAGCTACCGCAGTAACCCAGATTAACATGTAAAAAGATGTATTAAGGAATTAAATATCATGACTTATATGTAACTTATATATTATGAGTCTTCGATAGTACAGTGGTAAGTATCCCTGCCTGTCACGCGGAATACCGGGGTTCGATTCCCCGTCGGAGAGAATTTTTAATATATTAAGTTTAAAGAAATATTTCTTAAATTGAAAATTAAAAAGATACTCAGTTTAGCTACCTCCTAACCAAAACTTTAATATAAATTAGTATAGGCAAGAGTTCGTTCTTTATTATAATTTTTTCAACCCAATTAATTTCCTTTAAAATGAGCTATTGAACAACCCTCTACGATGTTTCCAGTGCCAAGCTATCTGTGGAAAAGAAAAAGAAAAAAAAAAAAATATCCCTTTGGGGAGAATAACGTGGTTAAAGTCAATTTTCTTGATTTTCAAGCCAATATATTTCCTTGCTGTTTCAAGCCAAGGGACAGAAAGTTTCCTATACAGGGGTTTCGGACAAGGCGGTTCTAATGGTGTACTTTTTGTTTTGATCTGACTCCTTTGTTGGGAACTATGGGTTTTTATATTTCTTAACATTGGACGTGATCGTCTCTTACTAGGTTCCTAGCTACCGCTGCAACCCGGATACTGCAACCCAGATTCACGAACATATATATTATTTATGAGAGGCAGCCTGGCCGAGTGGTCCAAGGCACTGGTGTTAGCCACCAGTCTCTTCGGAGGCGTGGGTTCAAATCTTACCGCTGGTATACGATTATGTTTGAAATACTGCAGTGTGAAACAGACATCAAAAATGCAGTTTTTGGTGGAAAAATTTATTCACTTTTAGAAAAAATTTATTTAGTTACAAAAGGTTTTTAACCCAATTAATTTCCTTTAAAATGAGCCATTGAACAACTCTCTACGATGTTCCAGTGCCAAGCTATCTGTGGAAAAGAAAAAAAAAAAAAGAAAAAAAAAAAGAAAAAAATATCCCGTTTAGGAAGAATGTTGTAGTAGCTGCCAATTTTCTTAATTTTCAAGCCTATATATTTCCCTTGCTGTTCAAACCAATGGACTGAAAGTTTACTCTACAGGATTTTCGGACAAGGCGGTTCTAATGGTGTACTTTTTGTTTTGATTTGATTCCTTTGTTAGGAACTATGGGTTTTTTATATTTCTTAACATTGGACGTGATCGTCTCTTACTAGGTTGCTAGCTACAGCTGCAACCCGGATATTGACAAACACCATTTATGATGAACTATATCTATCCTTTATGTAAACTTTACTAATCTATACTAAAGTTAAGTGGCCTATAAATTTAGTATAGGCAAGAGGTCGTTCTTATTAAAACTTTCCTATAAAACTGTTTGAAAGCAACCCGGAAAATCACAAACAGGAAAAAGCTTATGGCTTTTTCTTATTTGGAATAGTAAGAGACAAACTTCGAAGGGTCAGGCATCAAACTAAGTCTAATATGTCCCGTGGTTTGTTCTTTATTAGGTTTATGATACCGATGAAAATTACATAATCCCCATTTATTTTCCAGTTAACATTCTCTAGATGTCGTTCTTTACTATAATGGCCTATAAAATTTAGTATAGGCAAGAGGTCGTTCTTTCTTATATTATTTTCAAGGACTTCAAAAAGAATTTGACATAATGCAATATCCGTCGGATAGAGCTTGCAGATATCAGGATGACATTGCCAAGTAACCTGCTGCCCAATTTTTTTTTTTAATGTTTACTCAGATTGTTATAGGGGAGTTCAGTCATCATTTCTTAATATTGGAAGTGATCGTCTCTTACTAGGTGGCTAGCTACCGCTGCAACCCGGAAAACCTGATTACAAACATTGCTATTTTTAAAATAGTAAGAGACGAGCCTCAAACAATCAAGTAGCTAACTAAGTCCGATGTATGCAATGGTTTTTATCCCTATGATCGTCTTTTAATGTAACTATTTCATTTTTTACTATGGGGCGTGATCGTCTCTTACTCGGTCGCGTGTAATGACGACATTCATTATTTATCTAGTAGGGTTTCAGACAATATGGTTCTAATGATGTACTTTTGATTTGATCTAAATATTTTTTTTATATCTTAACATTGGACTGATCGTCTCTTACTAGGTTGCTAGCTACTGCTGCAACCCGGATTCACATATATAGTTATGAGAGGCAGCGTGGCCCGAGTGGTCCATGGCGCTGGTGTTAGCCACCAGTTTCTTCGGAGGCGTGGGTTCAAATCTTACCGCTGGTATACGATTATGATTTGTGTACAAAAATCAAATATCTTTGAAAAGATTGCAGTATGAAAAGACATCAAAAATGCAGTTTTTAGTGGAAAAATTTATTCTCTTTTAGAAATAATTTACTTTAGTTACAAAGGATTTTTAACCCAATTAATTTCCTTTAAAATGAGCCATTCAACAACTCTCTACGATGTTCAAGTGCCAAGCTATCTGTGGAAAGAAGAAAAAAAAACATGCCGTTTAGGCAGAATGTTGTAGTAGCCGCCACTTTTTGATTTTCAAGCCAATATATTTCCCTTGCTGTTCAAGCTAAGGGACAGAAAGTTTCCTATACAGGGGTTTCGGACAAGGCGGTTCTAATGGTGTGCTTTTTGCTTTGATCTGACTTTTTTAGGAGTTATGGGTTTTTATATTTCTTAACATTGGACGTGATCGTCTCTACTAGGTTGCTAGCTACCGCTGCAACCCGGATTTCATTTTTACTATAGGGCGTGATCGTCTCTTACTAGGTTGCTAGCTACCGCTGCAACCCAGATTTCAGGAATTATTCTAGTTTCAGTTGACAAATCAGATTTTTGTTAAAACCCCCAAAAATTACTGCATTTTACATAACTATATCTACATGGTTTTTATAATGGTAAAACATCCTATTTTGATTTTCGTATGCAGGAAGATGTTAATAACATTTTCTACTACAGAGCTATATAAAAATGCAGAGTTATCTTAAAAATACAGAGTTATACAAAAATGGCAGGACATCCATGGTTGTTACAGGTCCAGGTTAATCTTGAAAGAAAATTTCTCAGGATCCTTGGAGCAAGCTTTAGAATATCAATAGTTAAATATGTCCTATCTATAGGACAAGTCTTATTCCTAGTTAACCACCCAGTAATGCAGCTATTACAAAACGCATTTTCACATGCGGACAGGAGCCTGGACAGGATCTTCCAGAACAAATAAGCAAATAGGACAATGGAGATCTCCATCAACGTCTCCAAAAAATCTTGCAGTATCTATTCCTGTTTCTAAGTCCTTCTTTGTAAGGATAAGCTATGTATTCTATCAACCCCTTATATAATAATAATTTTTGTTAATTACAAAAGCACGCAGATGTAACAAATTCCCGATGTTAGGAACATAAGCTACTACAGTGATTATAGAAAAATGCAGTTTTCGTAAAAAAATTGATTTGATTTTAAATTCGTTTTTTAAATTGCAAAAGGTTTTTTAACCTCATCAATTTTCTTTAAAATTAGCTATTAAACCTCTCTACGATGTTCCAGTGCCATGCTATCCGAGGAAAAAAAAATGCAGAATATCATGGTTGCAGCCACTTTTCTTGATTTTCAGCCCAAAATATTTTCCTCGTTGTTCAAGCCAAGGGACGGTATGTTTCCTATATAGGGATTTTTGACAAGTCGGTTCTAATAGTGTACTTCGTTTTTCGATCGGATTCTGATTTTAGTAGTTATGGGCTATTTCATTTTGTACTATGGGGCGTGATCTTCTCTTACTAGGTTGCTAGCTACCGCTGCAACAAAGCTCAAATTTTTGATCAAATCAATTATAAATAAATCAAAATAAATACCCTGTGAAATAGATAATAATACATGAATAATAAGAGTAAAACTAAAGAATTCAGATAACTGAACTAAAAATAATAATAGATAAATAGAAATATGAAAAGAAAATATAAACTAACATAAAACAAACCTCTTAAAAACTGCGGAACTTGAGGGGGCGGTAGTTCTCCACGCTAAAGCTCGAATTTCTGCTCCCAATGCTAAAGGACTATTACTCACCCAAAATAGCAATCCGTCAATGAGATAAAAGTATTTTTCACATTGAGTCGAGAAGGAGGAGGTCATTGTTGTGAACTTGATTTGAACAATAAAATTTTCATTTTAAATGCTCTAAAAGGCAATCAGTAAATAAAACATTTGCCATTACCCATTTACTACATTCGCTGCAAAAACTTCAGCGTAAAGAGCTCCGGTTGAGGAAGAGAAACCCTGCTAATGTACAGAATAATTTTTGTTTGTTTTAAGTTTTATTGTCACCCTTTACTTTTGTTTGAAAAGACTTGAGTGAATTTGTTTTTGTTTAATACAATACACAAATTGCGTATTGTATCTTGACAACGTTTACTCATTTTCAAAATATTCTCAGCAAGAATATAGTCTCTAACCTCTCAAAAAACTTACTACCGGTTCTTAAAACCCTCCCCCACCACCTCTTAACCAAGAATATCAACCTCTCTGCAATTTAATTAAGAATTATCTGGATCAACTTAGGTAGCTGAAAGCTCTAAAATAAATGTCTATATTAACCGTTACTTTGTATGACTACGTGACTTTTAGGAGCGAAGGCACCCTCCAAGTGCTATTATTGCCCCATGAAACTGGAACGCCCATGCATCGTTGTTAATAATTTGAAATACACTTGTTATCTAAGAGTTTCCAATTGATAACAACTTGGAGATAAAGCTCGTACTTTATGCCACAAAATGGCAGACAACGCTACTTTGCTATCACACAATCGTTTTGGCTGCTTAAAAAAGGCATTAGAACTTCTAATTGTTGTTCCAATGAGCTGTCCCCTGTTTCTCCAGGACAATTTGTTCGACACTATAGCCTCCGGAAAAAAAACACGCATTTGTGGTTTTTCTTCTGAAAAAAAAAACAAAGTTCTACATTTTCGAACCCTCTACGTTAGGGTTCTCTGGTGTGCTGAATTTGGTTGTGAAATCTTCGCTAAGATCACTTGCCCTCTTAGAGGTTTCTAACCCTTTTCTGAAAATCTGATAAATTTTCTCAAGCTTTTAGATGAAATCTGACAAATTTTCTTAAGCTTTTGATGGGTAACACAAAGTGGATTTTTCTTTTCTATATATTGTTTCAAAACCAATTTTTCAGAGTTTTACTTAATATATTTTCCAGAGAAATCACTCCCATTTTTGAGGATGTTTTTTCCTTTTCGAAAACCTGGAAAAATTATTCTCAGGTCCATGACTGTTGGCGATAAACTTTTATCTTAACGAACTTATATATTTAGAATCTCCACTAAAAACCGATTATATTGATGTAAATGTTGGCATCAGAACTTTTTTTTTAGTTTTGGACACTATTAGCATACGCTGCTCCTTACTTACAGTTTGTTACCCAAAACTATTTGACACTAATCACAGGCTTGTTTGTAATTTTTACAAACACTGAGTTCAGTTATACTTGCCTAATATGCAGTTTGTCTTGACGGTAAAGTCTACAATAAAAAAAAACAACTATGAAACAATTTTGTCACGTGAGGCTTTGGCTATTTATTAGGCTTCTTGGTTTAACCACCATGCTTTGATCTGATTACTCATTCACATATGACGGTTTATTAATTATGAGATATGCTTTATTATAAGAATATTTGAGAATTACAAAAATCATTTGTTCAAAAATTATAAGATAATGCGTCTCCGTAACTTAAGAAACTTGAGTTGTATATACAAACATGTGTCTGTGTACACAAACAATGGTCTGTGTACACAATCAGAACAAATATAAGTTTTTTAAGCTTTTCAAAATGGATTGAAAAATAGATTTTTTTTTTTATTTATGAAAATAAATTAAACAAGAGGCGCAAACAGATTGGGCTTTCCATAACAGGGATCAAATTGATCAAGGTTATAAATGCATCAATGAAAAAGGTCGATTGGTTAAGAAAACGAGTTGAGAACATCATGTTAAGCCCAATCCGTTTCGCGCCCCTCTTTTTCACTCATAATCATAAATTCTCAAAGAAAAAAAAAACTACTTTCAAAATGGATTACATTTTGAAAACGGGTTGATTTTTTTGTTTATATATTATTTATTTTTTTCTATTTTTTATCTTCCCATTTTATTATCATAAAATTGTATTTATTCTTAGGCAAAGATTTATATACTTTATATTTATAAGTGCTATGCTCTCCCGTTTTGCAATTGGAGCGAGTTTGATTTCGAGTTCCTTAAAATTGTCTTATCTAAGATTTGAACCTAAGTTACCACAGCCACAGGCAAGTGTTCTTGCCGCTTTTGCTTTCAAGTCTTGTGATTATGACAACAAAACAAAAAATGTTAAAACAAATCGGTGAGTTGAGGAAAAAGAAAAAAAAATGACGTTAGCCTTGGAACATAAGAAACTTCACTAATATCTATTAGACTTCATATCCAACCTGACACATACCTTGAACTGTTTTACCAAGATAATCTCCTTTCTTTCATTGAGAATCACACTCTGATATATTTTTCCAGTTGTGATATTGTTTTTTCTGTGAAGAGTCACGTCCAAAAACCTTTCGTAATTGCCAAGATCTAAGTCGACTTCGCCACCATCGTCAAGTACAAAAACTTCACCTAGGATGAGTATGAATAAATGATAGCATTCATTTATTTACCTTGGAACAGATTTGAATTGGCTATTCTCAGTAGCCTACACATAATCAGGTAAATTAAAATATTTTCTCTATAATTTTGTCCTTAAGCCAAACATTAAGATTCTTGTTCTTTAGTCATCAAATAACAAAAAAAAATGCATTGGAGCAAAAATACACTTAGTCATGGATAAAATACCATTTTTTGTAGGAAGTGGGGTGAGTCTTTTTTTCAAAAAAAGGGAACCTATGAAAATAACTGCTAGCAGACTAATCCTCAGGGAGATGATCAGAAAATTTACAAGCCAAATATACATGAAAGAGCGTTTTTTTTCGATTGCTTGGTGGGGGGAGGCGTCGTGAGTATGAAAGGGTCTACCATCCCGGAAGGTCCTCCTCCTCCCTCCTTTATTTTCAGACATATAGGTGCACACAAAGGTTAGCCATTACACTAGGGCATTGATCCTTAAGACATGTCAAAATTATTAAAATATAGTCTTCAAGTACATTACTTTCTGGGAGGATGGGGGATATAGAAGAATAAGACAGCAAGAATCATCCCCTTGTCTGCCTCTAGTGGACAAGATGAAATTCTGGAATCCAATGAGCAAGTATATACCAGAAAATATCCAAATCTTTCAATTATTCTTATTTTATATTCTAATCTAAAGCTTCAGCCGCTTTCCATTAAAGATGGATACTGCATCATTTACTTTTTTATTATATGCTCTATAATACTTATGCTTTGTCCCAGTCTTCAAGTTTCTAGAGTAATTAGAGAAAGTTCTGAGTGTATAAGTTGAACATTGAACCGGGTAGCAAATATATTAAGGAAAACTTGTCCCTATCTAAACCATTTTGTTTTATACTTCCTGATATACTTACTGCTATCTAGCACTTTATAGAAAAACTAACCAAAAAGCCTATTTGATGAGAGGTTTAAAAAAAACCGTACCGTATAATCCTTTGTTATAAATCATGTGCCATTTGCATGATTTTTTGCATTTGCTCAAAAAACGAAAGGTCGACGGAATCTTAACTTTTTTAGACAAAATTTCTGTACAATCGAAATTTCAAAGGGTTTAACATTATAAGAGTCTTTCCTAGGGTTGAGGGTTCCCACAGAAAAACTAATTACGGCCACCCCCTCTCCTGACTAAAATATAAGTAAAAAAATCAAATCAAAGTGGGGAGCGCCCCCTGATGCGGCGAGTGGGAAGCTGCACGGTTCCCCCCCCCATGAACGGCTTTAAACATTCTCAACTGTATAATTCACTTAACCTTTCTCATTATAATAAGTCATTTTTATAATCTGGGGTTGTTTCCCTATACTTTCTTTTTGAAGATTCAACAATAGTTTGTTCAAAATATGTCTAAACTCCTAATTCCAATGATGATAAATAAGCCAACCTTTCTCCAATGATTAATGAATTGTTCTACAAAAAATGAGCAATATTTTGTATCTATTGGCTCTTGCCTTGGGCTACGTAACCTTTGGAAAACGTTTTTGTTATATTTCAGCCTTTCTGATTGAAATGGCTACCTTGAAGTTTTGACACAATACTTTTTTGGCTATAACAGGCCTCAGGGGAAAAAATGGGCACAAAACAAGGCTAAATTGACTTCCAATTGTGTATGACTGTAATAGAAGATGCTAGAACTCACGTTTTCCGTCTGAATAGAACACCTGTAAGATTCTACAACCATCAATTTACTATAATTACCCCTAGTGAGGATAAAAAAAACAAATAGAGCAAAGAAACACATTCCCATGGAAGTAAAATATGAAATTTTTCGATTTTTCAGCTAGGAACTTGAAAATTCCGAGAGAGTATTTTTGGGGATGCAGAATTTGATTCGATAATTCTCTCAAAAATTGGATCACTTTTGGGGTTTTCTTTTTTTCCCTTATGCAAATTCAAACAATGTTAATAAATTTGATGGGACAGTGTCAGAGGAAAGTTGTTTTCATGCATACATTTTTTCCAAACCTCCATTTTATAGAGTTTTAATTACTAAAAATCTTCTCCACAAACTGTTTAATTGTGATTATTCTTTAGGGTATTACACAGGTATTCTTTCCCACTTTAAATGTTTAGATTTAAAGCACATTTGTCTCAGCTATTATTGTTATTACAGTTTTTTCATACATGCCTCTTTCTTATTGTAATAAGAAAGTTACTAAAATATCTTGCAACAAAAATTATTGCTGCTTTTGATATTTTTTGCGCTAATCTGTGCTAGGCTAGGGCATTTCCAATGCATGGCTTAAGCCAATATTTTACGATATAATTCATATCTATTCTCATGACTTTGTTATCTATTCTCATGTCCGTTTTGTCTATGCTTCCTACTGCAATTAATCATTATCATGTTACTGACACATGAATTACCATATTATTACACTGGAAGTCCCTAATACATATTCATTTGATGGCAAAAATTCAAAATGTATGTATGAACCTTTTAATGAAACCTACCTGGGGTATGTAGTCAATAATGAGATTTACTTACATACCTTTAGGCTTCAGGCACGTGCTAGAAAAAACATATTCTCTATTGTGAGCAACCTAAAATCAACTGATTTGCAAAAATAATCCTGAGAAACCCATTTCATAGCATCACCTCATTGTGAGGCGACTCTGTAAATTTACAAAAACACCTTCTCAAACTAAACATCATTGGTTGACTGGCTCCATAGATTGATTTGCAGTCCATAAATTCTGCCCTATACTCCCAGGTTTTTTTTAACTTCACTTGAATTAATGCATGGGGTTTTGTTTCTCATATGTTAATTTATTCTTGCAACTGCAGCCTTAATATATGAAAATTTAAAGTACTTTTATACACAATGCCACTAGATTCAACATTGGTAATATGGTCCTTACAACAACTGAGTTTGACATTTATAGCAACAAAACTGCTTCATTGAGTTTGCAGCTCCTTGGTCAAAAGCTTATTTGTAAATATGACCTTGAACAGTTGTTCATATAAACTTTCATCATGTTGAAACTTGAAGTTAATGTTTAGCACAAAAACTATTAATACTGTTAGTTGTTTTTCCTAGTCAATCAGAGAACAACTAAACCTTGTGTTTAAAAGTTAATTATTTATTATGTAGTAGGTCCAACTATAATCTTGAGGATGCTCAGATTTTGAAAGACAATAATATATATTAGTTAGTTTGATATTTAATAGAATTATTAAGCTTCCAGAACTGAAATTGGCAGCCACCACTAAAGATTATGATATACCGTGTATTTGTGAACTGACCCCCAAGAAAAGAAGCAACCCACTGGCAGAAAACCATATCAGGATACCCAGATATTGCCTGTCCTCAAATTTGTCTATTAACCCCAGGAGAGGCACCGCCATCTACACAAAGGAAGGAATATAGATTAGAGATTTATTTTCAATCATGATTATTCCCCTTGGCTTGAGAGTGTTTTTGTCAGTATTATTAATAGGGAAAAACCATTACTGGTAGGTTACTATATATAGAAGCCCCAGTTGTCCAGATGCCCGTGCGTCTTACCAAGCTCTTATTCAGTTGGCTGAACAAGCATCCAATAATGATAATCAGGACTTAATTCTTCTTGGAGACCTGAATCTACCACATGTCAAATGGGTTGAGGGATTGGGTTATCAACAATGCTCTGTTGTCAATAACCCATTTGTTGAAAATTTGGGTAGAAATAGCTTACATCAGGCAATAGACCAACCGACCAAGTATAAAAATAGCCAAACGCCATCCCTTCTAGATTTGACAATCACTAACAACCCAGGATTGCTAGTGAACACTGAGTTCCTCCCCCCTATTGGTGCCAGCAACAACGTCTGTATCTGCCATGACTTGCTGCTTAGTCAACGGAAAAACAATTGCACTAAACAAACTTACACCAGCTACAGTAAAATCAGGGGGATAATATGGGCAGTAGAATGGGACCAAGTGACTGTCAAGGGAGACATTGAGCTAGCCTGGCAAAATTTTAAGAATACTCTGCTCCAAGCTGAGAGGACATGTACTTCATTTTCATTCGTGAAGGCACCATAAACACTGCCACACTTGAACCGGCCTATTAAAAGGGCTATGAACCATAAGAAGGCTTTTTCAAAATATAAGAAATGCAAATATACACACCATTGGGATCGTTTGGCAAGAGTAAGGAATAAACTGAGGCAAATGACTAGACACTTCATAGCTGACTATGAAGATAACTTGGCATTAAACATCAAAGACAACCCAAAGAGGTTCTGGAGATATGTATCTGCTAAAGATAAAGAGTAGATGAACTATGCCATTCCTGCTCAACCCTGAAGGAAAACAGCTGGAAGATCCGGAGGACATTGCAAATTTGCTGAACAACACATTTGCATCCAATTTCTCAGTGGACCCCACTGACGAGCCACCGTTCGCTGCCCCCCGGATGGTCGAGCACCCTATGCCAAAAATTTACGTCACAATGGACGAGATTAAGAAAAGGCTGAGTAAACTAGACCCCAACAAAGCTAAAGGTCCAGATGGTATACATCCGAGGCTCCTTAAAGAACTTGCAGATATAGTAGCCGAGCTGCTCTGTTCGCTATTCAAAGCTGTCTGTTCAGACTAGTACCCTACCTGCAGATTGGCGGACAGCCATAATTACTCCAATATTCAAGAAAGGATCTAGAACCCAGCCTGAGAACTATCGACCTATTAGCCTGACCTCAGTTGTGGCCAAACTTATTGAAGGGATAGTCAATGATGCAACTATAGCGCATATGACCAAGAATGGCTTTTTTTGGTGGTCAACATGGCTTCAGGAAAGGCATGTCTATCGAAACAAGTCTTGTACTAGCTTATGAATCTGTAACTGATCTGATGGAGCAGGGTTTCCCAGTCGCCGTATTCCTACTGGATCAAGCTAAGGCCTTTGATAAAATGTCTCACTGCTACCTGATGATCAAGCTGTCAGTACATCAGACAGACAATGATGTTACCCAGTGGATTCAAAGCTTCTTATCCAACAGAACCCAGATTGTTGCTGTATATGATGAAAGAGGAGACCTCATCTACTCCACACCAGTTAACGTTAAGAGTGGTGTCCCCCAAGGGACCAAACTAGGCCCATCACTGTTTAACCTTTACATAAATGACGCTCCTGAGGTGGTCAAGAATGGCTTGGAACTGTATGTAGATGATTCCAAACTCTTTGGTCCATTAGCCTCTATAGGAAATTGCTCTTCTCTGTTAGAAGATCTCAACAACCTCTGTCTGTGGGCACCAACCTGGATGCTTGAGTTCAACCCACACAAATGCAAAAGTCCTTCATCTTGGTCCAAACAATCCCTGCCATAATTATCACACGATTGACTCTGTAGGTGCCAATATGCCCATTCAGAGTGCCAAGGAAAAGCGTGATCTTGGGGTATTAATTGACGATAAGCATAAGTTTCATAGTCACTGTCAGAACCAAGCAGCTAAGGCAAACAAGGTCCTTGGTTTGATCAAGCATTCAGTAACAAGTCGCCAACCAAGAGTTATCAAGAAGCTTTACACAGCCCTTCTTGTCCCCATCTTGAGTTTGGTATGTCGGTTTCCGACCCCCCCCCCTTTAAGTGTGACATGGACATTCTTAGAAGGTCCAGCATAGAGCAACCAAGCTCTCTTTTGCGGAAAACAAATCTCCTACAAGCAACAACTAGAAAAGCTTGACCTACCTACCCTAATGTACTGTAGAGAGGGAGAGGAGATGTCATCCTTGCATATAAGATGGTGACCAGTGACACCATCAAGCCCATTTTTGATCACAGTGAATATACCAGAACATGAGGAAATCCCATAAAACTGCATCAAAAGTTTAGCAGAAAGTGCGAGAAGTTCAACTTCTTCATCAATCGCTTTGTTCCACTGTGGAATTCACTTAGCTAATCTACCGTGTCGGCCAGATCAGTTGATAGCTTCAAGGTTGGTGTTGACCGTGATTGGAGTGGCAATTCATTGAAGACGCAGTGGGACAAACCAGCATCGTTGAGTAGGATCTATTAGATACCACCTGCCCCCTTTAACCCCCAATTAAGACCAGCCACCAATACAAATAGTGAACCCAACAACAAAACCAAACTGTCCTGTAAATATAAAAATTGTGTTAATTGTCCTGTTGTTATGAATTGTTGTCCTGTATATATGTAAATAGTGATAATCCAACTGTGACATGTATATTATCAAGTCAACGTTACCTGGCAACATCTACAGGTTCTTCAACCTTAGTTGCTAGAAGATGCAATTTAAGGTAATTACAAGGTGTGTATTTGTGGAGGGAAACATGGTGGAAAGGTGTACAGGGTGGGAAAACTTAAAACTTAGGCAATTTTAGTTAATCACTTGAACAAAGAAAAGTTGTATGGTCTAACTTGAAGAAGTGTAGTATAAAATATACTAAGAGTATAGCACACTCAAATTTGGTAATAATCAGAAAATGAATGGAAATCATATTTAGTGTTAGTTCCAAAGTGTACTACAGTGTTAGTTTCTACATTCTCTTTAATTACAGCTATGGCTTTCTTTGCTGACACATCCTTCTCTTCTCCTCAGCAGTCTTCTGTTTAGTTTTACAAATAATTTCAGGATCTCTCTGTACCTTCATTCATTTCCTATAAAGAATTTCTGCTGATGATACAGAAACTTCACACAAGGGGCTCAACTTAATATTTGTTGTTGTTGGTTTTAAGTAGCAATAGAAAAAAGAACAGAAAAATTATACTGAGATATCCAATTTGGACATGCAGTTCAAAAGTCATTAAGAGTCTCATATAGTAGATCCTACTATAGCTGTTGCTAAACTTATAGAAAAAAAAAACAACCAAAATATTTCAAAACATGCTTGGAACCAACTCCTTCTACATTAGTTACATTGTAATAGTTGCATAGTGATCTTTTGCTTTTTTTGTAGTGCTATGTCATTTTCTTTTTGTAATAAGACAGGTTTTCAATAAATAATAATAATAATACTCACCATGTTCATAAGGGGAGAATGTTCCTGCATCAATATTGATGTAAGGGTCTATTTTTATGGATGTAACATGGAGACCACAGTGCTTAAGAATTGTACCAAGGGAACTTGCTATTACGCCCTTTCCTATACCACTGATTACTCCACCAGTTACAAGGATGTATTTCATTTTTTCTTTCAGATCAGTTGCACTTCCAGACATCTTTTTCCAATTTTTTTTCTAAAAGAAGAAAATTCTGCTTGAAAAATAGAAGAACAAAAATAAAGCACCTGCCAATTTATAACAATTATATCCTCATCCCATGACCAAAGTCCTACTACTAATATGGCATCAGCAAGCTGCTTTAGGCCAACACATACATATATGCTCCTCCTCCAACCATAATCTATTCAAAGGTTGACTCCAACTCCTTTCCCTTAAATTCCAAGGTCCTTTAAATCCTTTCTAATGACCTCTTCTTATGAATTCAAAGGATGACATCTCTTTCATATGGCGCCAGATAAATGGCCACAAAGCACAATATTTGACAGTGTGTCTTTCTTCAACCATAAAACGTTCCCTAGCAATCTTCATCTTTCTTTCATCATAGCCTTAGAAACTGGGATTAATCCACAGTTTTTGTACAGCTTTTTGCTTGATATATGAACTGTCAAACAAGTACCTAAAACTACCCTTAGACCTTGGAAAATATTTAGCAAATTAGTACTCGTCTGTCATAGCATCTATGTATATAGATGCTAAGAAGAATAGATGGGAACTATATAATTTGGGCTATATATTTGCACATTAGGGGGGGGGGAGGGTAAACTATTTGGACAGTGTGAAGCTAGAAAACAATTCTTACTTCATAACATACAGAATAATTGTGCCATACCTAACACATTTTGCATATAAACCCACTATACTTTACACCCCCCCCCTCCTAATGTGCAAATATACTGCCCAAATTTGTTTAATTAAATATTACATTTTCATCATATTTTGTGATATTTCATTTCGAATGAGCATCAGAGAAACAGGTTTTACTTTCTATTTAGCTTATACATACATAGGTGCTATAACAGACAAGTACCAACAAATCTTCCTAAGTCTTTCAAAGCACCCATATTTCAGTCATTTTTAACAACTGTCATTACCATGACTTAATATTATAATTGCAGTTCATTGACTTACCTTCCTATTCATACAAACTTTTTTCAACTGTCAAAAGCACCCTGTTTTCTAGGGTAACAATACTTTTTAATTACCAAATAATTTAGCAGACATAGGGTTTAAAATGCCCTTTGAAATGGAAACAACTCAATGTGCTAAGCTAAGCCCAGACTGATGTTTCAACATTAACATAGCATGACAAAGAACCAAACGAGGAGCTGCACAGCTCAAAATTTAGTTGGGGATAAGGAGGAGGTATGAAGTACCTTCCTAACTTTCTAATGATAGCCTATAGTTCAACTTATGGCTGTAGGTAGATCTATTTCTCTGAAATTGTCATTCAATCATCTAAACTACTCTCTAAGATAGCAGAAATCCCTATCTAGAATTCTAGAAGAAATCATAATATGGTGAAATCATTTGATTTATCTTACTCAAATCATTTGATTTATGTTTTTAAAAACTTGGGACCTCATAGAAGGGGCAGATCCAGGATTTTTAAGGGGGGTGGGGGCAAAATAGGTTGATCTGACAAACTTGCATTAGGAGCAAGTTTATTTAGCATAACTTGTATTAATTAAGTAAATTACATTACTTTAGACTACGTTAGGGGGGCACCCCCTCGCCCCTCCCCTGGATCTGCCACAGCCTCATAGGAAGGAAAGTAATCTCACATCAAAAAAGCAAAAAAAAAAAAATTGAAGTTAAGACCTAGCCTACCCTAGCATTTCCTTTAGGCCCTGAATTCATTTCTTTGTTCTCTTAACTGAACATTCACTACTTTCCTTGGTTAAATTCTACTTTAGCTATTTTTGACTATCTTGGAAAGGGGTTCAGTTAGGAAAATGAAACTTTCAGGGATGAGTCTAAAGACTAAAGTATGTCCCAGAAAGGTATTTTGAAGTGCCTAACTCCACTCCTTCTCTTTCTAGAGGGTCCTGACCTTTGATGACCTTTAAAAATCTGCGTGTTACAAAAGTGAAACCTTGTAAAATAGATCTTTGCTTAAATGAAGTACAAAAAAATTGTTTTCAGCTTCACAACTTTGCTCAATCCTGATTTATAAGGTTTTAAATATATGCAAATACATTTCCAAAATTTTGAAAAAAAAACATTGACATGGCTTAAAATTCTACTCAAATAACAGGAATTGCATTTTCAGAACTAAAGTCAGAGAAAAAAGAAACTTATAACTGAAAATTAAGGTAAAATGTTGTTACGTCAAATTTCAATAGACATAGACCTGTCATGTAGGCAAATTTCAGGACCCTCTAGACAGAGAAGGAGTGGAGATGGGTAATTCAAAATATCTTCCCAGAACATACTTTAGCCTGTAGACCCATCCCTGAAAGTTTCATTTTCCTAACCTAACCCCTTCCCAAGATGGCCAAAAGTAGCTAAAGTTGAATTTTACCTTAATAATATAATATTGTTAGTATTCCCCATGAAAAATAGGCTAGGTAAAATTCTCAAAAAAATTCACATTCTTCCCACAGCTTAGGCTCTAAAATTTTAGTTCTTTACTAGCCTATGTAAACCATATAGTTTACTGTAGATACCTGCTCACAAATTGTGAACCCCTTATTTTTTTAGCATGTCTCCTGTTGAGTCTCCTGTGGATTCCTTTAGCAGGCTATTATATTTTTATCATACTTAGGTATATTTTATTAGGATTAACATAACTTCGCTTCTTGAGATGAAGGGAGTATATCATACAAGTAAAATTTTAACATGTGCCACTCCTGTTTCAACCCATGTACCCTCAAATTGAATCAGCTATGATGAAATCAAAACCAGAAATCACATGGGAAATTTATAATTTGGGCTACATATTTGCAAATAAGGGGGGTTATAGGGTAAAATAAAGTCAAGCTGGAGTCAAAATGTGTAAACTACAATCATTCTGCATATTATGAAGTAAGAAAGAAGTGTTTCCTTAGCATGTTTCATTCTCAACAGCCCTGATTCTAGACTTATGCCTATATTTTAGGCTAGGCCCTGGATTCATTACTGAAAGTTTCAGGAGCCCCACTTAATACTTTCCAAGATAGTAAAAAGCCCTTTAACTAGACATTTACCAAGATCTGCAATATATATGTATTCCAAAGTATAAACACATACTGACCAAGTACTGACAAAACTCTCCAAAAGTGACCCTGCATACCTCAGTGCCTCTAGAGGATAAATGTTGTACTATTTAATCGCTCTGAGCCAATAAATTAAATTTAATACAGCTTTTACAGAACAAGTATAATCACCTACAGAACTTGTGATTTACTCACCAGGTTTGCATAGGTATGGAATCATCTCCAGAGACGCAGACAAAGGGTCACTTTTTTTGTGTGGAGAGGATAGGTTTTGTCAGTACTTGTTGTATGTGTTTATTCTTTGATGTATTCCAAAGAAAGTGTTTTGAGCCTTGTGTTTAAATCCTAATTCATAAAGTTGTAAGGATTTCTTAAATTCAACAGGAAAGGCAGTAAAATTCTAGATGAGAGGCATTTTACTATCTTTAACAGTAGTTCAGATAGTAAAGGAAAGGGTAAAATTCTACTTTGGCTATCTTGGAAAGGGTTTAGGTTAGGAAAATGAAACTTTCAGGGATGGGTCTACAGGCTAAAGTATGTTCTGGGAAGATATTTTGAAGTACCTACCTTGGTAAATTTTTTGCAAATCATATTATTGACTTACAAATAAAGTAAACATACCACTCAATGCCTTTTTTATGCTCTTTCCAAATATAATAATCATTTCTGTCAGAAATGAATTTTACCCCCACCCCTATATATACCAATTCAGGGCATATATTTGTACATTAGGGGGGGGGGGGGGTAAATTTTATTTCTGATGTAAATGGGAGGTAAGTTTAAACTTTACTCCCACCCCCCTAATGTGCAAATATATACTCTGAACTGGTATATTTAGGGGTGGAGGTAAAATTCATTTCCAACAAAAATGGTTATTATATTTGGAAAGAGCATAAATAAAAGCATCAAGGGGTATGTTTACTTTATTTGTAAGTCAATAATATGACTTGCAAAAATTTACCCTTAACTCTACTCCTTCTCTCTCTAGAGGGTCTTGAAATTTGCCTACATGACCAGTCTATATCTATTGAAATTTTGACAAAACAACATTTTACCTTAATTTTCAGTTATTAGTTTCTTTTTCTCTGACTTTAGTTCTGAAAATGCAATTCCTGTAATTTGAGTAGAATTTTAAGCCACATCAATGTTTTTTTTCAAAAGTTTGGAAATGTATTTGCATGTCTTTAAAACCCTATAAATTGGGATTGAGCAAAGTTTGAAGCTGAAAACAATTTTTTTGTATTTCATTTAAGCAGAAGATCTATTTTACAAGGTTTCACTTTTGTAACACACAGAATTTTAAAGGTCATCAAAGGTCAGGACCCTCTAGAGAGAGAAGGAGTGAAAGTAGGTACTTCAAAATACCTCCTGGGACATACTTTAGCCTTTACACTCATCCCTGAATGTTTCATTTTCCTAACCAAACCCCTTTCCAAGATAGCCAAAAGTAGCTAAAGTAGAATTTCTGTCATGTAAACAGACCACAGAGATGTAATTTTAGGCATGTCTCTGCTGCTTAGGTCAATTTAGGGTTAGGTTAGGTATAGCCTATATAGGGGGGAGGGGCTGATATTCATTTCCAATAGAAATGCTTATTATATTTGTAACCAGCATAAAAAAAGGCATCAAATGGTGTATTCACTTTAGTACTAACTCAATAATATGATTTGGTATATATTGACCCAATTTGCTAGGCCTAAGTTACATCTCATTTTGCCTTTTCCAGGCAAAGCAGGCATCAGCCCATGGCACATGACAGGTAACCACAAAGTAGCTACATAGCTTGGTAAAGTTCTACCAAATCATAGGCTATTATTGAGTTAGGAATAAAGTGAATACACCATTCAATGCCTTTTTTTATGCTGATTACAAATATAATAATCATTTCTATCGGAAATGAATTTCAGCCCCCCCCTATATATGCCAATTAAGGGGTATATATTTCTACATTAGGGGGGTGGGGGTAAAGTTTAATCTTACCTCCCATTTACATCAGAAACAAAATTTGCCCCCACCCCCCCCCCCCCCCCCCCCCCATAATGTAGAAATATATAGCCTACCCTGAATTGGAATATATAAGGGGGGGGGGGCTGAAATTCATTTCCAATAGAATTGATTACTATATTTGTAATCAGCATAAAAAAAGGCATCAAGTGGTATATTCACTTTATGTGTAAGTCAATCATATGATTTGGTAGAACTTTACCCATAGCTCAATATTTTATGGGTGAAAATGATTGAGGCAGGTGCTCTAGAAAATACAGATCAACAAAATCCTACCTAAAGGTCTAGCCTACTAGGCTAAGTTACTGTAGGCTCTAGATTGTTTTAAGTTTACCAAAATTAATTAGCCTACTTTCTAAGATAGCCTAGTATCTAAAATTTCATGGGATAAGGCTCTACCTAAGCAATTACATAGGCTACAAGACAAACTATGCTAGCTTACTTTAGGCCTAAATGATTTTTTCTGAGACACGTTGTTTCGGAATTTAAAGCAGCACTGCGTTGCGGTCTGTAGTCTGTACGAAATCCATAAGAGGTTCATCGTTGCCGAGCATCTTCAGAAAATTTCTGCTGGGTAGACAAGACCACAGATAAGAAGTATGACATATTTCTTGTCTGTCGTTAAGACTCGCTCTGAATGATGACTAATCCCCAGCTGGTTTAGATTAATTGCAATTACTGGAATAATTTAGTAAGAAGTCGTCTAAAAGAGCTCAGTTATTGTGGTTCGTGGGATAGTCAATTGCAGTTTAAGCAAATAATTGATTAACAATTAGAACCGCATTGAAGCATGAAAACTAGCTTGCAAGAAAAATCTTTGTTTGTCTAAGGTCTAATTGGAGCTTATCGGGAAAGAATATATGAGATCTAAAAAATAAGAGATTTTCCTTGCTGGTATACACATACATTTCAGAATGTTTGAACCTAATAGACTGCGTCCCGTTGGGCTAAAAATTTCTGAATTTGGTGCCTTTTGGAGTACTTTCTCGGCAACGGAAAAGAACAATTCCGAAAAATTTTACTGCTGACATGCAAAGTAAAACCTTGGTCTCATATGTTTGGCATGTAATTCTTGGACAAAATGGAATATACGGTATCATAGGCCCTAATTCTGTTATCGACTGATGCATATAATGTCCAAACCAACAGACACCTATGGAGTTTCCTTTTGGAGTAATAATTGTATCACGTTTCTCGTGTTACTATTGCACCCTATTATGTTAAGAATTATGTATTTTGTTTTATTTGCCATTTTTTGCATTGTACTATTATCGTACCTGAATGATGCTATTAATTGATTAATTAATTTATTTGTACACCCATCATAAACACAGAAATTGATGGAAAAAAGCAGTAGAAAAGAAAAAAAAAAAAAACAAACATATACTTAATAGTACGAAAAAAGAAAACACACATACACATCAATCAAAGTGACGAGAGTAGAGGTAGCCAAGGATGGCTGCTACCCTTCAACTTAGCACAATACTTGTCAAGCAACTGATTAACTGCAGAAAATGGATCAGTTACTGCGTATCGCTGGATCAGGTACGAATTACTCGTTCTCAGTGGAACTTGCAGCAGAAACTTTAAATATCCGAAGAAAATTATACGGATTTTAAATTTATCTTCTTTACGCAGAAGGTTCCAAATGGTGTTTATATATAATATATGTGGCACCGCGACAGCATTATAAATTCTAGCCAGTGAAAACCTATTAATATTTCTCTTCGAAGAAATTGTGGCCCCATACGCAGTTCTAATTTTACGCTCTATATGTGTGATGATTAGCAAACGGGTAGATGACAGTGTGTCACCGATGGGCATTCCCAAGTATACTAGTGACTCCACAGGCTCAACAGACTGGGATCCTAGTTGAATGTGAGGTAGAGCAGACTTATTCCAGTTAAACAACATTACTTCCGATTTTGACACATTAAAACCAAGGCCAAGGCCATATCCCATATTGAGATGACAGGATATTAAAATTACATTCTAGGGATATTATTTGCCGAGAAAAATTCAAGATGTCATCCGAAAAACCCAACTATGGTCACACTTATTCTTCTAAGAATACAGCTTGTAGTGACTTTAGACTGCGCCTCGGAAATACTATTAATAATCAACTCTGGCGAAGAAATCGCACCCTGTTTAATACCTTTTTTTACAGGGATTTTCCTAGTGGGTTCTGCATAAGGAATGCGTAAACACACATTTTTCCAGTTGGCGATAAATATCATAAAGAGGTCGAACAATAGCTGGCTCCACACCATTTTTCCGTAATTCTAGCATTATCTGCGCATGTATGCCCCAGTCAAATGCGCGGCGTACGTCATATTCACCAATAGCCAGTGGTTCATTAGAAATGTGCGCATCTAACAGAAAATTTGCTACAACATGTAATGCGTGAGCGCATCCCATTCCTGACTGGAAACCAAACTGGTGGGGAGGGGCCTTGCAACACTTCCTAATGCCACCTATTACTAACAATTAAAAAGCTTGCAAAAACCAGAGGAAATAGTTATCGGTCAATAATAAGTAAGTTCTGCTGCGGGTTTTCTTTCTTTCAGTATAGGCGTTATGTTATGGATCCTAAGCAAAATAAATCTGGTACCACACCATGCGTCATAATAATCTGGTAAGCAATTGCGAGATGTTTCAAATAAAAGGGGACTACCATTCAATAGATGATGTGCACATATTTTATCAGCACCACTTGACGACTTTTTCTTTTTTTTTTTGCACATGTCCTGGATTTGACTACTGTTCACAACAAAATAATTTAACTCTTTAGTAAGGAGGGGGGGACTTAGTTGCTCATAAAGCATTTGGTTTTTTGACTCATCTGGGCTGCAAATTCCGCACTAAAATAATCAACCCATTCTTTCTCACCAATCGTACTGGAAAATCGGATTATTGTACTCAAAAAACCAACAAAGAGAAAAATCTCTAAAAAAAACAAACAAACGAGACTGTGGCCAGTGGAGAGAAAAGAAAACACAGAAACAAAAACAACGCGAATATTTCGCCTGTATACAAACAAGGCGTCTTCAGCATGAAAGACACACAAGAAGAACAAGATAAAAAAAAACAAACAAGATAACACTAAAAACCAATAAAACCACCACCAAAAAAAAAAACAAAAAAAAAAAAAAAAATGTACAATCGGCGCAAACTAATCCACGTAGGAAAAGTGTTACTCTGTTACTCATGTTACTCTGGTGTCCTCACTGAAGTAACTCTATATTAGCATCTTTTCCCTACGTGGATTAGTTTGCGCCGATTGTACATTTTTGTATTTTTTTTTGTTGTTTTTTTTTTGTGGTGGTTTTATTGTGTTTTTAGTTTTATCTTGTATTTTTTTTTTATCTTGTTCTTCTTGTGTGTCTTTCGTGCTGAAGACGCCTTGTTTGTATACAGGCGAAATATCCGCGTTGTTTTTGTTCTGTTGTTTTTCTTTTCTCTCCACTGGCCACAGTCTCGTTTGTTTGTTTTTTTAGAGATTTTTCTCTTTGTTGGTTTTTTGTCATGGCTGGCCAGTTCGGCCTAAGATCTTTCATTATTGTACTCAGCAGGCTTAGCACACAGATTCGAAATCAGATTAGGATTATCCATGATTTTTGACACAGTTTTCAAGCTATAAAGCACTACGATGTGTACGCAGTTCTTTTGCAAATTTCCGCTTAGTAAAAATACGAATTTAATTGAGTGCACCACTTTTAGGCCTGTCATATTCATGCCAAATCTGCAGCCAAAACTTGGCCACAGCCTTTGCTTTAGCCAAATCGGAGTTTTGGGCCCATCTTTTTACTCGAGATGTACGGCGCAATTCAACACTCGGAACAGCTGGGCTTTCAGCTATCTTTAAAGTGTGGCATATTTCAGCAAAGTATAGGTTCAATTGCAGTCTTATTTCACTATCAGGTAAGTCAGCATTCCACTGGAGCAGATGAAATGGAACCTTAATTATTCTGAGGACTTCGTCACACTTTTGTTGAAATAAAGAGCGGGAGACCTTTTTCCAGTCACTCACGAGCTTCGGTTTAGGTTTCGGCGAGTAAGCATTCACAATACATGGGATAGTGACAGACAGGGGCAGACGATCTGAGTACATTCCGTCAAGTCCTACCTGTACGGTAGGTAGCTCAACATTATAACTAATAGCGTGATCGATGTTAGACACAGATTGAGAGACACTTATAAAAAGAATATTGCTTGTTTTTGTGGCTAGCTTGAGTCCATTAGGAAGTGAACTTAGAAGCACGTGGGCACGAGAGTTGCTGCTGTCTTCAATATTACAGTTAAAGCCCCCCCCCCAAATCACTAATGGTAAGCCGTCACTTAGTACTTTCTTTATTAAGTTTCCGAGTCTCTTGCAAGCGATAGCAAACTTTTGCTCCGAAACAATATTATTCTAATTACTAGGCAAGTAAACATTGGCTACAATGAAATCACCACACTTAATAAGCTGAAAGTGTTCACTTTTCTGGAGACAGGCAGGGGGGAGGGGACCAGAATTGGACATTATAGCAAGCCCTCCCGCTGAAGGACGTCCGTGGTTGCCGGATTTGCGTGCTGGCTGTATAATATAATGATGATCTGGAGAAAATTTTAGCAAGTTGACACTGGCTTCCGTGAGAAAATGTTCTTGGAGGCAAATAAGGTCGTATTTCGTGGATAGATCACTAAGAAATGGCAATTTGTCCAGCACTTTAACATTCATATTCCAACAGTACACCTTGCAACCCATCATGATACAGGAGGCATAGACCGCTGTGCTTGATTAAATGGGCATGAGGCGTGGTAGCAATTGTGCTTTATTGAGCTACAATTTAAACACATTCAGGGCTTTTTACACGGGCTAACTCTTGAAGACATATGATCAGTGCCGCCACAATGTGAGCACTTTTCTTGTTGGTTGCAGTTGGCAGCAATATGACCTACACTGTGACATTTAAAGCAGCGCTGGGGTAGGAAACAGAACTCCTCAACCCTAAATGGCTCAAGGTAGATCTTAAGGGGATTGGCAATAGCATTGTCCAGATCAGCACGACTAGGGTAGTATAATTTGAAGGCTCTAGTGTTACCGCACTGAACACCTTTTTCACACCCAGCTATTCGGCTTAGCTCGTTTTCATCTAGAGAACTAGGAAATCCACTTTACAATGCCTACAAATTGAGGCACTTTCACTTGGATGTCAATTCGCTTACTACTCATGGCCTGGGCTAGTTGGGTTGCTGAATCGCGTGACTTGACAAGGATTTTCCAGTCATTTTTGCTACGCTTTAGCGTAAGAGAGTCCGAATCAACCCCCCTTGGGCAGAGCTTGCTTATGAACTCTTGGCTAGCCTGCGGCGAGTTGAGATCAGATGGCATATTTTTTAACCACCACTGAGTACAAAGGCTTCTGTTGTGTCACTTGTAGTTACAGAGAGGGAGGGGCTCGGGACATAGTGTCGGAGATAGCAACACACTGTTCTGACACTTTACTTATTGATCAGAGAACTTATCCGTAGCTAGCTTGATCTTTCCAGCTATCGAGTCTAATCCAACATCTACGCTGCGACACATTTCATTAACTTTGACCCGAATGCAAGCACTGATTTTGTCTGGACATATGGGAACTTCTTGGGGATCCACAATGACAAATTGTGGTTATGATTTCTTGTCTATGGCACATTGGGACAATATCTTCGCCATTTCAACAATATTATCATTGTCGTTGGCAGTTTTTCCGGAATACATAATCATATCCCAGTTCACTCCCGATAGAAATCAACTTTTCTTTCGCGTTTAGTATGTCCGTATGAGAGAAAAAACTGCACTGCTCTTTTAACAATTTGCTCTATTTTGTTTCCTGTTTGCATCGAGCGATGCATAAAGTTCAGCACAACATTTCGTACGAGAGTCGCCATCGCACTTTCACGTCATCAGGCAAATCGCAATCCAATAATAAAGTCTATACAAAGTGCGCCCTCCACCCAATCTAGGTACTGAAATCACCCAGGAACAAGGGAAGTATAAGTACCCCCTCACCTTCTCCCCGCAATTTTTGGGTAACTGAATACCAGCGGGTACAATACGGTGCTTGCGGGGGGTTCCTCCCCCTTCTATTGAAAGATCTCAAGCCGAACTGGCCAGCCATGACAAAAAACCAACAGAGAGAAAAGTCTCAATGAAAAAATAAACAACAACTGAGACTGCGGCAAGGGGAGAGAGTAGACAAATAGTGTAAAACAGCGCGGATATTTCGCCTGTATTAAAACAATGTGTCTTCAGCAGGGAGCGAAACACAAGAAGAACAAGAAAAAAAAACCAACCTAAAACTAAAAACATATAAAACCACCACCAAAAAAGATACACAATTGGCGCAAACTAATCCACGTAGGGAAAATCTTTTCCCTACGTGGATTAGTTTGCGCCAATTGTATATCTTATTTGGTGGTGGTTTTATTTGTTTTTAGTTCTAGTTTTTTTTTTCTCTTGTTCTTCTTGTGTTTCTATCTGGCTGAAGACGCCTTGTTTTGATACAAGTGAAATATCTGCGTTGTTTTACATTTTTGTCTATTCTCTCCACTGGCTACAGTTTCGTTTGTTGTCTATTTTTCATTGAGATTGTACTCTCTGTTGGTTTTTTTAATAGCACCATTATTTTCTTCTTATATACTCTGTTTGTAATTTGCATTTATAACCTGTGGCATATTATATTCAATTCAATTCATTAAAAGGGTAGGCCAATTAGCACAAATATGTAACCCCTTGTCCTAAAGATTAATAAAAAAAACTTTTTGCACAAATAAGTTTTTTCTAAAAAAAGTAGAGCTCCATTAAACCAAAAATGAACAAAAATAATATCAAATAATCTACCCAGCATACAACTACCTTAAATCAGTGTCAATAAATAAATTAAGATCAAAACAAAAAAAAATTAAAATAAGTCAAACTCAAAACGAGCAGAAATTAATCTGAGTTGGGTTCTAAACCCTACGCTTTCTAAGAGCCAGAATATATAATTTATACTTTACTGCAAAAAAAATTCAAATGAATTTACTGAAAAAAAAATATGCATTGTTAGTTTAATATATATATGCTGATGTTTATTCCTTAAAATCTTAATAAATTTTCGATTTCTTAAAGTTATAAAAGTGAAAACATTTAAAAGCATTTTTCAGTAAAGTACAAATTATATTCTGGGTTTTAGAAAGCATAGGGCTTAGAACCCTACTCAGATTAATTTTTGCTCGTTTGAGTTTTAAATCAGTATCAATAAATAAATGAAACCCCCCCAAAAAACAGAAACTAAAAAAGTCAAACTCAAAACGAGCAGAAATTAATCTGAATAACCCTATGATTTTTTCATCTAAACCATATGCTTTCTAAAAGCCAGAATATAATTTGTACTTTATTGCAAACAATTCAAATAAATTTACTGAAAAAAAGTGCATTGTCAGTTTAATATACAGATCTTGATATTTATTGCTTAAAATATTAATAAATTTTTGATTTTCAAAGTTATAAAAGTGAAAAACATTTAAAAGAATTTTTTCAGTAAACTACAAATCATATTTTGGCTCTTAGAAAGCATAGGGTTTAGATCCCTACTCAGATTAATTTCTGCTCGTTTTGAGTTTTACTTATTTTAAATTTCTGTTTGTTTTTGGTTTCATTTATTTATTAATACTGATTTAAGGTAGTTGTATGCTTGGTAGATTATTTGATTCTATTTTTGTTCAATTTTGGTTTAATGGAGTTTTTTACTTTTTTTTTGAAAAACTGATTTTTTGCAAAAAGTTTTTTCAATTAATTTCTCTTCGTTTTATATTGACATAGTCTTTTTCAGGAAGAAAGACTGAGCCTCTTCTGAAGTTAAACAAACATCCCTTCCATGAAAACCTTTAATACCCCCTGGGCATAACTTACAACCCTTGCCATTAATCTCTGGGGTTTGTTTCAACCCCAAAAGCCTTGTTATATGATATTTAGACTATTTTGAACAGAATGGCTATCTCAAAATTTCTATTAGACGCATTTCGCGACAATATGACGTGTGTGCATGGGGGAGAGAGTAGCTGCCCTCTGATCACATTCACTCTTAAAATGCACTAGAGCGTCTGATTACCTATCCAATGGGCCCCCTTTGAAGTTTATATAACCACATTTTCTATAAAAAACCTATATGTCCCCAGGGCCAAAGTTACAACCCATGCCCTGAGGGCTTGGGGAACTTGTTATCCCCTAAGACATAATTTCCAGATCTTTCTGATAGGCTTAAAAAATGGCCATATAAAATTTTGATTGGAAGTATTTGAGGAAATTATAGGCGTAGATGGAGAAATTTGCCCTCTAATCACTTTCGACTAATAAAAAAAAAAACGCACTAATCCTCTCAATTTCCAATCCAATAAGCCCTTTTTGAAGCTTCTACGACAATTTTTTTTTATAAAAACGTCAAATGCCCCAAGGGCATAACTTACGAACCTTGTCCTGACGACTATGGGGGGGGGGTGGATTGTCACGGCCATAATCTCCAGACCTTTCAACTACGTTGAACAAAATGGCCATATCAAAATGTTGATGACAAATGTTCAATCATTTTCGACTATTAAAAAGGGTACTAGCCCTTTCAGCTTCCAATCGAGTGAGCCCTTTTTTAAGTTTATGCAACAACGCTTTCTATAAAAGCCTTATATGCCCCCAGGCTATAACTTACAACCCTTACCCTGAGGGCTGTGGGGGGTTTGTAATCTTCAAAGACCTAATTTCCAAAACTTTCAACTATGTTAAAAAAAATGGCTATCTCAAAATTTTGATTGGATGTGTTTGGGGAAATGGTGGGCGTGAGATGTGGGTTAGTTGCCCTCCAGCCACTTCCGACTATTTAAAAGGGCACTAGCCCTTTGAATGTCTAATCAAATGAGCCCCTTTTCAAGTTTCTACGACAAAGATTTCAATAAAAAAGCTTATATGCCCCCAAGGCATATCTTACAACCTTAGTCCTGAGGGCTCTGGGGGGAGTCTCATCCTCAAGGACCTAATTTCCATAACTTTCAACTATGTTGAACAAATGGCTATCTGAAAATTTTATTTGGATGTGTTTGGGGAAATGGTGAGCGTGAGGAGAGGGGGGTTAGTTACCCTCCATTCATTTTTGACTATTAAAAAGGAAACTAGTCCTCTTAATTTCCAATCGAATGAGCCCCTTTTGAACTTTGACTATTAAAATGGGCTCTAGCCCTTACAATTTTTCCAATCGAATGAGCCCTTTTTGAATTTTCTACGACAAACTCCTTCTATAAAAATCCTCATAGGCCCGCAGGGCATCACTAACAACCCTTTTACTGAGGGCTGTGGGGGGGGGGGTGTTGTCATCCTCAAAGACCTAATTTCCAGAACTTTCAACTACGTTGAAAGTTAGGATGACCCCCCCCCCCCCACAGCCCTCAAGGCAAGTGTTGTAAGTTATGCCCTGCGGGCCTATGAGGATTTTTATAGAAGGAGTTGTCGTAGAAACTTCAAAAAGGGCTCTTTCGATTGTAAATTGTAAGTGCTAGAGCCCATTTTTTAATAGTCGAAAGTGATTGCAGAACAAATAACCTCCTCTCACGCCCACCATTTCCCCAAACACATCCAATCAAAATTGTGAGATTTTTGAAAGTGGCTATCTCAAAATTTTGATTGTATGTGTTTTGGGAAATGGTGGGCGTGAGAAAGGGGTCAGTCCAATTACTTTCGAATGTTAAAAAGTGTCTAGCCATTTAAATTTCCCACTGAATAAGTCCTTTTTGAAGTTTCTACAACAACGCTTTCTATAAAAAACTTTATATGCCCCCAGGGCATAACTTAGATCCCTTGCCCTGAGAGTTGTGGGGGGGGAGGTGTGTGAAAGGGGTGTTAGTTGCCTTCCAATCACTTTCGACTATTAAAAAGGTCACAAAGCCACTCCAATTTCCAATCGAATGAGCCCTTTTTCGAAGTTTCTACGACAACTCCTTCGATTCTAAGTGCCCTGGTCTAATACAAAAAATAAATAATACATTGTGCCAACATCGTTTCTTTAATTAGGCAGCACTATTGCGCTGCATATGATGAAAAAGCTCTGTGATTTTTGCTTAAAATTCACCCTCTGTAGTTTGAAAAGAAACTACCAAACAATTTGGATGTAGTTTGGATGTAAGTATCCTCCTACCAAATATGAAGTGAATCCCTACTCTGATGCATTAGACAAGTGGGGCTCAAAAGTGGTTGATGCAAATACAAATCCTTCTGTTCTGTCCCCTTGGGCAAAAGATAGCTTACCCTTTAAGCTTCATGACTCTGACACACATCTTTCGCATGCCCCGTTTGCCCAGGATACTTCTCTCATAAACTTTAAGACGACCAGTAAAAACTAAGCTTGCCTATGTGGCAAAGTTAGTTTAAGGTTTTAAAGTTACGTTATAATTTATACTTTATTACTCCCTTTATAGGGGATATAATTATGGTCCTTAGGTAAATAAACTTGGTAGAGTGCCTTAAACTTTGACCTGACTAATTTGGCGTATCAGCTGGGGTTATTCGAGATACTTAAATAAGATTGTAGAAGATTGTAGAGAGGTTGGCTATAACACAATACTTTTATTTATGCAACGCACAGTACAATGTCTGGCAATATAAAACCACTGGGACTAGTTTTTTCCAGAGAATCAACAATTATAAGACTACTATGATAATATAATAAGACACTTAAACACTTACGATTTTTTTCAAGGTATTCCCAAAATATATTTCTGACCAGAGGTCAGTCCGACACAAAATTAGCATCAACCTCCCCGTTCCCATAAAATGTATCTTTTATACCAAACATCAACCACATCTTATCGGGCGCACTGACACACATAGCAAGGGAGTGGTGATTTCTCAGTATCCTATTCAAATCTACAAATACCAGGATGTGCTCTTTATATTAATATTAAATAAAAAAAAAACAAATTTTTTAAACTGAAAGTAAGGAGCGACATTAAAACTTAAAACGAACAGAAATTATTCCGTATATGAAAGGGGCTGTCCCCTCCTCAACGCCTCGCTCTTTATGCTAAAGTTTGGCTCTGTCTCACAACTTTAGTTTTTAAAACAATAAAAAACTTTAGCGTAAAGAGCGAAGCATTGAGGAGGGGACAGCCCCTTTCATATACGGAATAATTTTTGTTCGTTCGTTTTAAGTTTTAATGTCACTACTTACTTTCAGTTTAAAAAACTTGTTTTTTTATTTAATTTCTGATCGTTTTTTAGTTATTGCATCTTTATTTTGGCTCACCGTCATTGAATAAGTAAACAAAATTTGCATAAAAATTTTACTTTTCATTTGCTAAATGGATGTCTCTAAATTTGGTTATGACCTAATTTACAAATTAACTTAAGTAACTACCTTCTATATTCGTATATTTTTCTTCTGGCAAAAAATACAAAGTTGCAGATTTTTGCAGATATGAGCTTGAAACCTATGTAATAGGGTTTTCTGATACGCTGAATCTGACGGTGTGATTTCCATTAAAATTCTTTCACTTGTAGGGGATGTTTCCCCCCTTTTAAAAAATCGGTAAATTTCTCAGGCTCGTAGCCTTTGATGAGTAATACTAAACTTAATAAAATTAAATATTTAGAATCAGCATTATAAACACATTCTTTTGATACATTTATTGACATCAAAATTCCGTTTTTAAAAGTTTCGATTACTATTGAGCCGTATCGCTTCTTTTTTTTATTCTTTTTTTTTATTACGTATATGTTATTACGTATATGAGGGGGTTCTCCCCTTAGTCAATACCACGCTCTTTACGTTAAAAGTTAAAAAAAAAATTTGATTCACAAACCCCTGAATCACAAAGGCCGTTTAATTAGAATAGATAGCTCTTTTGAAAGCACTAAAAAAACTGTAGCGTAAAGAGCGAGGTATTGACTTGGGGGAGAACCCCCTCATATACGTTATAATTTCTGTCGTTTTAAGTTCTAATGTTGCTTCTTACTTTCAGTTGAAAAACTTGTTTTTTTTTTATTTAATTTCTGATCGTTTTTAAAATAATGCTTGGAAATCCGGTGCCCCCTTCATAGAAATGTCCCTTACCCCAAAGAAACATCCTCCACGGAAATATTCTCCAGAGTAACCCCTCCTCTAGCCCCCCCCCCCTTTTTTTTTTTTTTCCTCCAGAATAAAAATCCTTCCTGAAAATGTGTGTATACTGCCCAATAACCAATAAATAATGCTGGCAAGTCCGGCACCCCCTTCATGGCAATTTCCCTTCCCCCCTTTTTTTATTAATTCCCTTTTTTCCTGTTTTTTTGTTTTTCTGAAAACTTCCTTCATGGACAGATCATCCAGCATAACCCCCTGGCCCACCCCGCCCCCCCCCCCCCACTACTAGACAAAAAACCCTCCTGAAAACTTCTGTATACTTCCCAATAACCAATACTATATGTTAACATTGGGTAAAGTTCATAACTTTTAGCCCCCCCCCCCTGGGGACTTCGGGGGATTAAGTCATCCTAAAAGATATATTTATTATATTTTCGACCATGTTGAACAAAATGGCTATCTCAAAATTTTGATCGGGTGACTTTGGGAAAAAAATAAGCGTGGGAGGGGGGACTAGTTGCCCTCCATTTTTTTTGGTCACTTAAAAAAGGCACTAGAACTTTTAATTTCCGTTCCAATGAGCCCCCCTACGATATACTAGGACCACTGGGTTGATACGATCACCCCTGGGGAAAAAAACAAAACAAACAAAAAAACAAATAAACACGCATCCGTGATCTTTCTTCTGGCAAAAAATACAAAATTCCACATTTTTGTAGATAGGAGCTTGAAACCCTCTACAGTAGGGTTCTCTGATACGCTGAATATGATGGTGTGATTTTCATTAAGGTTCTATAACTTTTAGGGGGTCTTTCCCCCTTTTTTTGAAAATCAGCCAAATTTTCTCAGGTGCGTAACTCTTGATGGGTAGCACTAAACTTGATGAAAGTTATATATTTGAAATCAGCATTGAAATATGGTTCTTTTGATGTATCTATTGGTATCAAAAAACCCGTTTTCTAGAGTTTCGGTTACCATTGAGCCGGGTCGCTCCTTACTTACAGTTCGTTACCACGAACTGTTTGAAAAAGTGGTATTTCAAAACTTTTTATTTTGCGTCTTAATGTTTTTATTAAAATCAAATTTTGACTTAATTAGTCTGCTTCACTGCAATACTTCCGCCTTGATAAGAGTTGTCCCCAACTTTAAATATTTTACTTTTAAAGTAACAAATTTTAAGTATTTTTCACATGATTCTTATGCTACCATTATTTATAGGTCATTGTGTGCATACAACCTCAATGGGTTTCTTTAGAGTCATGTTTATGGCCAAATGTTATGCCATGTCTGATCTTCAACGATATCTACTTTGGAATTCATCCTTGTTATAATCTTCTCTATTATTTTCATCTGATGACGATAAATTTCTCTTTTCCCGCCCTTTGGTAACATGCATCTTCTCTTTTATTATGACCCACCATGGCTTAAGACTTATATTCGGGTCTTTACTTAAATTAGATTTAAAGTTATATTAGAAACTATTTGATCAATTTGATTTTAAATTGAATTCCCATTTATAATTTAATTCTTGGATAATGTGGTAAATTTAATATTTATCTTCCGGGGTTAGGAATGCCTTGGATAATTAATACATAATAATTTTCTTGTAGCCACAGATTTCACTTAAAAATACAAAATATTACATTTTCTTTAACTTAATGAATACCATTTAGGCTATAAGCCATTTGCATATAAATCTTAAGCTTTGAATATTACTGATTTAAATTTACTTGTCAGTCTACAAATTGGTTAATTAAATTGGTTAATCAAATTGGTTATTAAATTCTCACTAGTTACTGCATGTTGCTGATGTAATTGCATGTCTTAGTTGCTAATTACTGTTAAATAAGGTCAGCATTTGACATTGTTGAAACAAAATTAACCAAAAGTTTGTTGAAGTGCATCATAATTTGGTTAAATTCGGCAAAATAAATGAACCAAATGTTGGTTGTAAAAATAGCTAGGTCTGTGGTCTAAAGAAAAAATTTAGCTATTAGTATACAATTAAACCATAACGTTTGTATACATAAAGTTTGTACACATGTACACACACACAATGTTTTTTTTTTAAGCGTGAGTCTATCTCAATCGCCCATTAATATTTGCACAACAACATTTGCATTCATTATTACAGATTTATATATTGACTAGAAGTCATAAAATTTAGAAAGAACATTAAGATACTGGTTAAAACTTAAGTTACTTATGAAAAATAAAACACAGTATATGCAAAAGAATTGGAACTAATTCCAACTAGTACTTTGTTACATGGTTATTAAGCAATAATGCAGAATATTGCTTGAACAACACCGCTGATTTATACATTAATCAGAAGTCACAAAACTTAGATAGAACAACTAACCAATAAACCAATAGAAAATAAGATGCTTTTAATAACTTAGCATACCAGCTCAAGGGGTCGATCTGGTCTAATCTTGAAGGTAGTTCATAGTACCCTTCCTTTAATACAGAGTACTGCATTTTTTGTAAGATTTCTTTGAACACTCTTTTAACTCTCTTTTAACTTTCTTTAAAAAAAGCTAGGTATGTGGTCTAAAAGAAAAAAATTAGCAATCAATATACAATTAAAGCATAAATGTTTGTGTACATAACGTTTGTACACATATACATATACACATTTTTTTTTTTTCATGCGAGAGTCTATCTCAGTCACCCATTAATAACATTAGAATTCATTATTAAAGATTTATATATTGACCAGAAGTCGTAAAATTTAGATAGAACATGAAAATACTGGTTAAAACTTAAAGTTACTTATGAAAAATAAAAACACCGTAACTACACAAGTATTGGAATTAATTCCAATTAAAACTTTGTTACATGGTTATTAAGATTAATACAGAATATTTCCTGAACAACACCGCTGATTTATACATTAATAAGAAGTCACAAAACTTAGATAGAACAACTAACCAATAAACCAATAGAAAATAAGATGCTTTTAATAACTTAGCATACCAGCTCAAGGGGTCGATCTGGTCTAATCTTGAAGGTAATTCATAGTACCCTTCCTTTAATACAGAGTCATATTCACAAAGTAATTCAGGCGAGGGAGTGCTTAGAACCTGAGGTGTGTCTGAAGTTGATGACTTTTGAAATTGTCCCTCAGTTTCTGTTTTTTAGGTTTGAAATCTATACCCTTCAATTTTTCGTTTTTAAGGAAAATTCGATGTCAGTTTTGAAACGCTAATCGGGCTGGTCTTTAAATTCATGATAAACTGCTTAGAAAGATTACTGGCGATTTTTAAATCAATTAATTTAGGATTTTTTCTTTAAGTGATTTTTTCCCAGATTCTCTATCGTTCAGTTTTAAAGGGAATCAAAACCAATACAACCTATGTCACTTCAAAACGGAAATATATATATATATATATATATATATATATATATATATATATATAATATATATATATATATATATATATATATATATATCTATATATATATATATATATATAGATATATATATATATTATATATAATATATATATATATATATATATATATATATATATATATATATATCAGCTACCGGTTTAGTTTTCAATTAAACAGTGCACCTCAAATTGAACTAGGGCTACCAAGTAAAAGGAAACTTATATAACATACAATAATTAGTTTAAATATACCATTGTGTCAATAATCTTCAGGTCAGGTAAATCATATAAGTTGAAATGTAAGAAGAAAAGTACGTAGTCACGATTAAAAAAAAGTCACACATAAAAGGCTTTAGTCGTCCGAATTGGCCTCATCCGAATTTAAGTTTTCCACTAGTGTCGAATCCTGACTGAAGGGATCTGCTTGTTTTCATCTCTTGGTAGCCCGAGTCAAATCGTAGGGGTTCACCCAGTCATGTAATCTGCTCGGACGAGCTGAGAACAAGTTACTTCGTTTTGAGATGTATACTACACAAGAAGCAATCCCAGATAACGGAATATTACTCTTGGAAAAAGTTGTATTTCTTCCAGTACAAGGCACTGAAAAAAAGCTAGCAAGTGTCCAATAAAGCTTAATGTCTAATATAAATTGCAATGGATGTTTTGGTAACAACTCTTATGCGTGTTCATAGACTGGAACTGTGGAAGCTCCTGAGTTATTGAAATAAGAAGATATTTTTGAATCAAAGTAACTGGATCTTAATTTGTTAATCAATTGACTGTAATAGGTCATCTCTCAAAAATTTGAAATGAAATGACCTTGCACATTGGCACGATTGTACTTTGTTCATAATTAACTGAGTGAAGTTTACGAGAATGTCCTAAATGGGACAGAATTTAAACGTTCTTGAATAGTATGCTACAAGTTTTGACTGTCTTAAAGCTACAAGATAATCTAGAGAATAGAAACACAATGACTTACCTAACTAACAAAACGTAGCAGCTGTTTTGAGCATCTGGAAAAAAAACTTCTGAAACCAAATTAAGCCGCCCATCCCAGTCCTGATTTTTAAATAGTCTGCCTTTCAAAGCGAGCATCAAGAAGAGGACAAGAGAAAATTAGAGAACTTCAAGCGCTAGAGCTGACGCGAAATTGCAAAAATGAGAGCAATACCAGTAGTAGCTATAATATCCAACGTCATCGAAATCAGATTTTGTAATGAACGGACCCTAATTTATTTCTCTGAATCTATGGAAGACAACAAAAGGTTTGTTTACTATAAATCATGATTTTTTGCTAGATTTTGAGAAATTAGTAGATCGTCTAAATTTACTAGATTTAGTTTGTTTTACAAGATCTTTGGTGGCAACTTTGACCTAGATCACGAAACTTTGACTAATCATTTGACAATAATATCGAGGATTCATAATCATATTATAAGCTTTAGCCCAAGATCAGAATTTCCATCTTCTAGAGCTTCATAGCCTTTCAAAAAATACAGTTACAAAATAAGTGCAAATTTAAATTGTCTACTATTATTGAGTGAGATATTTATAACCATCCTGATTAACGATTATTTTCAAAGTAATCTGTATCATGTAAATATTATTACGCACAAAAGATTTTTCAAATATAAGCGTTCAAGAACTCATAGTTTATAAATAATGTTAATAACACATTTTGTCATAATTGTTTTCTCAAATATGGGTTTGAAAGGATACAAATAGAATACTGAGCAAATAAAATAGCCGAAACTTAGAGTTCCAAGACAGATATTGTGGCTATAGAGAAATTTGATAGTGATTTGGTACTTATTTAGTAAGCCAGAAAACACGTTCTGAAATGTCAGGAATAGAGAGACATGGAACTAATAATATTATATAAAATGAAATATATACTTTTAATTCGTAAATATTTCAACGACTATACTGGCTTAAAGATTACATATATATATATATATATATATACATTCTTTCTCAGATTTCTTCTTAGGCCTTGGTCATATTTAGGGATGAGGGGTTTGCATGCTTTGTAAGTGGGTGTATCTTATTAGATACACCACAGTTAATGCGTAGCAAAGTTAATTTTTGGGGCACTACTTTTACTCGAAATATTTACTTTTAATTGCTGTGGGACCAGACGTGGACGGCTCACCCAGCCTCCAAAAGACTCCATATGGTTGGGTCCTATTTTAGCAGCTCTTCAGCATTCCCCCCCATAGCCATTATTTGTTCTACTTTTCTGCAAGACTTTCAAAATCCGCCACTAGAGTTGAGGTCATCTTTGGAAGTTGCCCAAAAATTCTATACAAGCTGATAATCCGACTCAATATTTATGACAGTGACTTTCGTTTTGCCCGTTCTGATGAAATTTTTATGAACACAAGTTGATGATGAATTTTCTCAAAATATGATGCATATTGTTTGTTTCCCGTCTTTAATGCCATAAAAATCATTCAACTTTGGCTAAAGAGGGCAGGGATACTGGAGGGGCATCTGGGCTACTCTTGTTTTCTCTATGTGCCACTTAAAATTCTTAAGAGATTCAAGTTCAAACAAAGGATTGCCTATCTTTCACTAAGAAGCTGGTGGTGGAAAGGGCTGGAGGATGTCTGGTCGTCACTGCCATATGTATATAAGCCAATTATTGTGATTGAAATACTCTACCAATAATTTTAAAATCATTTCATTGTTATGCGTTATTATTTACAATCATTGCGTACCCATAAGTATAAAATAATGTTGTTAAGAAAAGAATAAAAGGTGCACCAATTAGAACAAACAAGTATCCCCTTACTCCTGAAGATGGACATGACTTAAGATTTGTGCTTAAAACTCATTCACTACTTTTGGGAGAAATATACAAATAATGAGGCTTTTGAACTTTGTTGGTGACCAGCCCGTAAAAGACAATGGTAAAAAATGCCTTGATATAAGTGACTGTGGCTAAAGGTAGCTTCCTGCCTATCAAAATCCAACTGAACCTACAAAAAAAACTAGCATCGGAGGCATTTGGGGCTCAGAGGGGGTGCTAACCTTCAAAAATATTCCCCTTTGGTTCTTGATATGCACCCCATAAGTTTTCATGCTAACCTTCAAAAATATTCCCCCTTTGGTTCTTGATATGTACCCCATAAGTTTCAATTGGATCTGAGCACATGCTGGGAAAGATCAAAGAAGGGGAGTCCGTATCTAAAAATCATCATTTCCATGTAATATTGGCGTAAAGTGCTTGACCAATAGTTTTAAAGTCGATAAGTGGTAAAGTCTATAACCCTCTCTGTTCTAAAGCGTGTGTGATATTTGAGGTCACTTTGTGCTTCTATTCAGGCAGCTCGTGGTAAAGAAACTGTAGGTAAGAAGTGACTCAACCCAATACTAATCGGAACTCTATAAGAAAGAATTTTGATAGAACTTGACTCAAAAACAATTGCTTTTATGTTGATTCAAAATAAATAAAATTTATCAATCTTAATGATACCTATCAAAATTTACGAGCCTGAAAAAATCTTACTGATTTTCAAACAAGGGGAGAAACATCTTTAGAAATTCTAATAATGTAATTGAAAATCACGTCATCAGATTCAGCTTCTCAGAGAACTCTACTTTAGACGTTTTAAGTTCTTCAAAAATTCACGATTTTTATTCTTTTTTGCCAGAAGTAAGATCCCGGTTGCGAGTTTACTTGTTTAGTTTTTTTTTTTCCTAGGGTTGATCGTATTGAACGACTAGTCCTAGAAGATCGAGAAAGGGCTCATTCGAACGGATATCAGATTTCATATTTCCTATCTTTAAGTAATCAAAAAGAATGGAAGAAAATGAGCACCACTCCGCGGCCTTTTTTTTCACAAAGGAATCTGATTAAAATTTCGTGATAGCCATTTGATGATAGCCATTTGATTCAAAGGGCTAACTTGCTAGGCTCTAAAATTTATATAATTAATATTTTGATTGTGGATCCAAAGTTTTCCAAAAGCCCTGTCCAGTCGTGCGGGGTGTCTTGTGCTACTGGTGTCGTTTTTAAACATGTACCTTTTATAACTTTTTTTTTCATATTGTTTGTTGGATATAAAAGTAACGTAAGGCTTACATCATAATATACCATATTTCAAATTGAGCAATAGCAAAGTAGATGCTCAAGAAATTTGAACGTAACTAGGACATGTCCATGGAGGTTAATAGTTCCTAAATCATTAATCCTCGTCAGTTGAAAAATGAAAAGAAATTAATGTCTTGGAATGAATAACACTTCTTTTCTAATAACGTTTTGTTTCTTACTAAGGTCGTCTCTTACCTGTCCATCATTAGAATGTTTTCGATACTTTTATTGCTTTTTTTTTAGGTTTCAGAGTTTAAAATACTTGGACAAGGTGGTAAAATTTCTACTGTTGTCACTGGAATTATACTTTAGTGCCATCTATTAAGTTAGTCTTAAGCCACAGCTGAGGCTAACAAGGAAGGAAAAAAGGAATTATTAAAGTGAAATCAAGAATCTAGAATTGAAATTAAGCAATCATTTTCCTAAGGAATTTATACAGTTTTGTTGTGGGTAGATGATTATGTGATTAGGGATCCTGCATCTGTGTTTGTACCTGGAGCAGATTGATAATGTTACAATATAACTTGTATTACTACCAAGTGGCATATATCAATGCCAATGGTGTCAACAGTGTTCAAAGTCTTGGCCAAAACCAAGGGAGCAACTAAAGGAAGCTGCATCTGAGGGAGAAAAAAAGAAGGAAAAGTCTGATATAACTTGAAAGAAAATTTTACGTTGGTGGCCAGCGTGTTACGTTGGTTTTAAATAGTGTTGTCTCTTATTCTGTGCCTTGGATAGCTTTTTTTATTGTTATTTGTTGAGTAATATTTATACATTATATAGATTACATTCTAACATATGATATTCTTAGTAGAAAGTGAATGATATAGCAATCAATACTTAAGAAATCTGAAAAGAACGAGAACATTTCCATAAATATTAATAGTCTAGTAAAGCATTGATCATCTTCATTTGAAAAAGGAAAATTCTTTGATTCCATGAGTTTTATTATTTAGAGTAAAAATGAATATTTCTTCAGTTTTTCAAGTTCTTGGCTTAAGAATTAGAATATTTGATTTTTAGTTAAATTCTTCGGTTGGATAAGATGATGAAAGCGTTGACTCTAACCTCTAACCTTGTTCAGTTTAGCTGTTGCATAATTTTCTTACAATTTGCTCTCAAGACCCATCTCTTGTGCTAAGAAGGTTTATTCAACAATAAATTTATAGGTAATATAATCGAAGGAATGATGCTGGCAGTACGTTAATAATATATTACATATAAACGAAAATTGAATATAAAAATGGGACAACCACTTAGAAAAACATCAAAGACATGGCTCAGCTCTCTTTATTTCTGACTTTGAAATTTATATTTATGAATTGAAGTTTGCTTTTGCTGGTTATGGAAAAAGAAATCAGTCTGACAACATGGATGCGAGTAAAATTTTTTTTATTGAATTTAAAAGGCACATATTTATCCCAGTTGTCTAAAGGGCCTATGTGTAATCTCTCGAAGCAGGGCATTTTCGGGATAGTGTTGGGTTAAATTAGATATTTATATTAAAATATCGGTTCAAACATCAATATCGAGTTTGAAATCAAAACAATTTTTGGAAAATTTTTACAAATTTTAACTTTTTCTACATCTACCTATAAACATCCAGCAAGAATCAAATAGCTTACAAAACTATATGTATATATGGGTCATAAGGTATCATAACACTTACATGGGAAGTAGGGGGAAAGCTAGAAACTCAGTAAGGAATATTAGTGAAAATGCTTCTGTTTAGAAGGGGGGAAGAGGGGCTTCTACAAGAATTGTTTGAGAGATGAATTTACATGAAAACAAACGGAATGTAAAAATTGAATGACAAAGTTACAGGAAAAGATATAGAAATGATTTTAAAAGTCTTTGACACAACGGAAGATAAGGAATATTCATTTTGCGAGGTTTACTTTGTAGTTCTGAGGTTTGTAGTTTGTAGGTTGAGCTATATGCGTAGTTTCTATTGTAATATATTAGTGGCAGTACTGAAAGAAGTGAAAAATAATAAGGCCCATGTGCTGATAGTGTGGCAAATTAGTTTTTTAAATATGGTGGCTGTGAAGTTAAACTAATGAAAAATTTTCTAATGTGCTTTTTCAAATAGGGGAAGTACCAAGAAATATTTCGAAAACTCCTATTCTACTCCAAAGAGGAACATCTTAGCTCCACCTTCAAGTTCCACTGAGACAGACATCTGCGATCACCTGGGTTGACCACCGCAATATCTGTTTTGATATTTGCTTTTGCTCGGTTTGACAAAATAAAAATGTAAAATAGGTAAAAAAGATAATACGATATCAGTATGAATTCCATAAAAAGAGTGTGTAGATTAAACTAATGGTTAAATACTGAGAGTTCATTCGGAAGGGAAATGGGAGAGCAGTTGAACTCTCAGCTACAATGGCACTCCTTCTTTGGAGTAGAATTCCAATCAAATTTAGCACGTTTTCGTTTAACTTATAAATTCTATTCCAAAGAGGAGCACCTTAGCTCCGCCTTCGAGCTCAACTGAGACTTTAAAAGTTCAGCATGAGTTAAATCAGCACCTAATATAGCCGATATCTCTTTTCAAACAATATGTATATGATGCCAGATTTAAGTAAATTAAATAACACGTAACAAACTAAATAACATCCGAACACAGAAACATATTGTTCACACTGACATTTCTTGTTATAATTTTTTCTTTTCATTTATCATATCCTTTCCTCTCTTGGTTTCATAAGTCTTGTCATAAACCTAGCAAATCTTTTGGCATTAGCCCAGTCGACCTGTTTCACAATATGGTCCCAATAAATTCCCCTGGTGCTATGATGGGAGGTCGTTGCAGTTCTGGTGCAATGGACACAAAAAACACAATGGTCAATTACTTGTAGGACATGCAACATCCTTAATCCCTCTGGAAATATTCGATCTGGAGTAACAAAAATAGCGTTATTTCAATTTGTAAATAATATCATTTTTATGTTCTTGGTCAAATGAGTTACCAGGCACAATGCGATTCTTGAAAAGGCGGTCAAAAACTGAACTCTTTCACATGCCAAGAAAAAGATTAAAGCTGCTAACTTTTGCAATAATACTTTCAATTGAAGGTTTTTTAATATCCTGGATTGTGATAGACATAGATCAAATACATATGTTACATGCCAAACACTAGAAAACTTGGAAAGACTATACCTTCATTAAAATCACCTCTAGGAAACCTTCTTACTATTTCATGTTCTATTAAATGAAGATTTGATAATAAAGCCGATAATGCACTTCTTGCTGCATTAATAGCACTGCATCCCGTACTCATAGCAGAGACACCTAGAAGTCTCTACTGTGCCCATACTTTAATGAAAATAATCAGAGGCAACACTATAGCTTTGCTTATAGTAAAGGCCATACGGCTCCAATGTTTTATTGTATTTTTTCCCCAGAGGCATTTCTTATGGAAAGGGTCGTCGTAGAAACTTCAAAGGGGAATCATTCGATTGGAAATCGAGAGTTCTAGTGCCCTTTTTTTAATAGTTGAAAGTGATTGGAGGGCAACTAGCTCCCCCTACACGCCCATCATTCCCCCAAACACATCCAATCAAAATTTTGAGACAGCCATTTTGTTCAGCGTAGTTGATTTCCAGATAGAAAATATATTTTTTTGAGCAGGACACTCCCCCACCACCCTCAGGGCAAAGGATTTTAAGTTATGCCCTGGGGGCATATAAGGTTTTTATAGAAGGTGTTGTCATAGAAGCCTCAAAACAGGCTCATTCGATTGGAAATTCAAAGGGCTAGTGCCCTTTTTAATAGTCAAAAGAGATTGGAGGGCAACTAGCCCCCCCCCCCACGCCCATCATTTCCCCAAATACATCCAATCAAAATTTTGAGCTAGCCATTTTGTTCAGCGTAGTTGCTTTCAGATAGAAAATATATTTTTGAGCAGGACACTCCTCCACCACCCTTAGGGCAAGGGTTTAAGTTATGTTCTGGGGGGCATATAAGGTTTTATAGAAGGTGTTGTCGTAGAAACTTCAAAAAAAGACTCATTCGATTAGAAATTCAAAGGGCTAGTGCCCTTTTTAATAGTCGAAAGTGATTGGAGGGCAACTAGCCCCCTCCCACACCCATCATTCCCCCAAACACATCCAATCGAAATTTTGAGATAGCCATTTTGTTTACCGTAGTTGATTTCGAAATAGAAAATATGTTTTTGAGGAGGACACTGCCCTGCAACCCTCAAGCCAAGGGTTTTAAGTTATACCCTGGGGGCATATAAGGTTTCTATATAAGGCGTTGTCGTAGAAACTTAAAAAAAGGCTCATTCGATTCGAAACTCAAAGGGCTAGTGTTTAATAGTCGAAAGTGATTGAGGGCAACTAACCCCCCTCTCACGACCACCTTTTCCCCAAACATATCCAATCAAAATTTTGAGACAGCCATTTTATTAAACGTAGTTTTAAGTTTTGGAAATTCAACCCTCAGGGCAAGGGTTGTAAGTTATGCCCTGGGGGTATATAAGGTTTTGTATAGACAACTTTGTCGTAGGAAACTTCAGAAAGGGCTCATTCGATTGGAAATTTAAGTGGCTAGTTCCCTTTTTAATAGTCGAAAGTGATTCTAAGGCAACTGACACCCTTCCACGCCCACTATTTCCCCAAACACATCCAATCAAAATTTTTGATATAGCAATTTTGTTCAACGTAGTTGAAAGTTCTGGAAATTATATGTTTGAGCAGGACTCTCCCCCCAAGGTCTTCAGGGGCAAGGGTTATAAGCTATGCCCTGGGGGCATATATGGTTCTTATGGAAGGAATGCTTGTATAAACTTCAGAGAGGGCTCATTCGAATGGAAATTGAAAGTTCTAGTTTAATTTTTAAGCGTCAAAGATATTGGAGGGTAACCATCTCCCCCCCCCCAAATCCTTTTCCCAAATGCATCCAATACAAATTTTAAGATAGCTATTTTGTTAAACATAGTTCAAAGATCATATAACAAAAATTCCGGTGTCGACACAACCCACAAGGGCCCAGGGGCAGGCGTTGTAAGTTGTGCCTGGGGGCTTATATGGGTCTTATGGAAGGGATGCTCGTAGTAACTTCAAAGAGGGATCATTTTATTGGAAATTGAAAGTTCTAGTTCACTTTTTAAGAGTCAAAAGAGATGGGAGGGCACCTAGCCCCCACCCCTCCACGCCCTTTTTTCCTCAAACCCATCCGATAAGAATTTGAGATGGCCTTTTTTTAAATAGTTCAAAGACCATATAACGAAAACTCAGGGGTCAACACAGCATCCCAGGGCCCGAGGGTCAGGTTTTGTAAGTCATGCCTGGGGAAATATATGGTTCTTATTGAAGGGATGCTCGTAAAAAATTCAGAGATGGCTCATTTGATCGAAAATTAAAAGTTTTAGTTCAGTTTTTAAGAGTAAAAATAGATTTGAAGGCAACTAGCCCCCCCCCGCCGCTTTTTCCCCAATTGCATGCAATAGGAGTTTTGTCATAGCCATTAAGTGATAAATTTCTCAAAAGTCAGATAACAAAACTAAGGTGTCGCCACAACCCTGGGGAATATATTGTTCGTATGAAAGGGATGGTCGTATAAACTTCAGAGAGGGCTCATTTGATTGGATATTGAAAGTTCGAGCTCACTTTTTAATAGTCAAAAGAGATCCGAGGGCAGCTAGCCCCCTCCCCCCCACGCCTTCTTTTTCAAAGCCCATCTGATGAAAATTTTGAGATAGCCATCTTGTTAAAAATAGTTCAAAGGTCGGGTATGAAAAAATCTGTTGTCAATAGAACCCCCCAGGGCACAAGGGAAGGCGTTCTAAGTTATGCCCTAAGGGCATGTATGGTTCTTATGAAAGGGATGCTCGTATAAACTTCATAGAAGGCTCATTTGATTGGAAATTGAAAGTTCTAGTTCACTTTTCAAGAGTGAAGAGAGTAAACTAGCCCCCCCCCAAGCTCTTTTTATCCCAAACCCGTTCGCTACAAATAGTCAGTGTTTTGGAAATTGTTCAAAAAATTAGATAACAAAAACACCCCCTGAGCCCGGGGGATAGGCGTTGTAAGTGTTGTCTTGGGGCGTATCTGTTCTTATGAAAGGGATGCTCGTATAAACTTCAGAAGGGGGCTTATTTGATTGGAAATTGAAAGTTCTAGTTCAATTTTTAAGAGCCAAAAGATATCCGAGGGCAACTAGCCCCCCCCCCAACACACTCTTTTTTCCCCAAGCCCATCCGATAAAATTTTTATAATAGCCATTTCATTAAAAATAGTTCAAAGGTCAGATAAGAAAAATTCCTGTGTATACGGAACCCGCCAGGGCCCGGAGGCAGGCGTTATGAATAATGCTCTAGGGGCATATATATTTCTTATGGAAGGGATGCTCGTATAAACTTTGGAGAGGGCTCATTTGATTGGAAATTGAAAGTTCTTGTTCACTTTTTAAGAGTCAAAAGAGATCAGAGGGCAACTAGCCCCCCCTCCTCCATGCCCTAAATGCATCAGATAAAAATTTTGAGATAGACATTTTGTTAAAAATAGTTCAAAGTTCTGATAACAAATAATTCTGGGTGTCAACACAGCCCCCAGGGCTGGGGGGTAGGCGTTGTAAGTTATGTCCTGGGGGCATATAAGGTTGTTATGGAAGGGATGCTCGTATAAAATTCCTAGAGGGCTCATTTGATTGAAAATTGAAAGTTGTAATTCACTTTTTAAGAGTCAAAAGTGATTGGAGGGTAGCTAGCCTCCCCCCCCCCACATTCCATTTATTTTTTCCAGAGGCACTTCCTATAGAAGGGTTCGTCGTATAAACTTCAAAGGGGACTCATTCGATTGGAAATCGAGAGTTCTAGTGCCATTTTTAAGAGTCAAAAATGATCAGAGGGCAACTGTCCCCCAAGCCCTTTTTCCCCAAATACATCTGATAAGAAATTTAAGGTAGCCATTTTGTGAAAATAGTTCAAAGATCATATAACAAAAACTCCTTTACGTATGGTCATTTCGTTAAAAATACTTCAGAGATCAGATAAGAAAAACGCCTGTGTCGACCCCCCCCCAGAGTCGGGGAAGACGTTGTAAGTATTGCTCTGGGGATATATATGGTTCTTATGGAAGGTAGGCTCGTATAAACCTCAGAGAGGGTTTATTTGAATGGAAATTAAAAAGTTGTAGTTCATTTCCTCAGAGTAAAAAAAAAAAGATCAGAGGGCAGCTAGCCCATCCCGCCCTCCACAACTTTGGGTGTATCGGATGGATATACCCATCCGATAAAAATTTCAGGCGACCATTTCGTTAAAAATATTTCAACCATCAGATATTAAAACTCCAGGGTCGACACAACCCCCCCAGTGCGCAGGGATAGGCGTTGTAAGTTATACTCTGGGGATATATATGGTTCTTATAGAAGTGATACTCGTATAGACTTCGGAGAGGGCTCATTTGACTGAAAATAGAAATTTCTAGTTCACTTTTAAAGAGTCAAAAGAGACCGAAGCTTAATGTAGTCACCCCACGCCTTTTTACCCAAACCCTTCCGATAAAAAATTTGAGATATCAATTTTGTTAAAAATAGTTTGAACATCAGACAATAAAAAACTCCGAGGTTGACACAAACCCATTTTTTCACTTTGATATTGCTACTTTGATATCAGTTTTGATACTTTCATGAATATTTGATTTTTTCTTAAAGTTTGATTTTGAAATAAGAAATTTTTAAAAATTTGAAATTTTTTGCAATAAAAAACGAACAAAAATTAATTAAAAAAAACTTTCCGAAAAATAAGTTTTTCAAAGAAAAGTAAAGGCCATTATAAACTTAAGCTCAGCAGACACAAATACCTTTTAAAATTCAAACTCAAAAACAACCAGAAATTACTATTAAAGAATAAATGAAACCCAAAACGAACAGAAATTAAATAAACAATCATAGGAAAAAATATACAACAAGTAATAATATAAATGAATAAATAGATTTTAAAGCGAGTAACGCCCTAGATTGAATATGAATATCAAGTTTAAAACAAAAAAAAATATTTTCCTATTGAAGTATAAATGAAACTTAAAACGAACACAAATTAAATAAACAATCAATGCAAACAAACATACAATAGATATTAACGTAAATTAATAAATAAATCTTAAAACGAGTTTAAACTTTAATTGAATATGCAAATCAAGCTTGAAACGAACAATAATCACCACAAACAAGAGTTTGGGTATGACTTCCTCCTCTCACTGTAAAAGTCTAAAACCCACTGCGTCATTGGCGCTTTACTGAAAACTATATGCGTCTTGAACAGTCTTGGAATATTTGATTTATAATGATATTACTTGTTGAAAGATCCATCAGTTCAAGAATTTATTTCACTGTAGTTGTATTTTTATTTACAATACTGTAAGAACTGGAAAAGAAAATGTTTGTAATATAATCCGTTTTCAGTTAAGCGCCAATGACGCAGTAGGCTTTTGGTTTTTATTTACAGTTAGGAAAGGAGGCGGTATCCAAACACTTGTTTGTAGGGAAACTATGTTCGTCTTTAACAACTTTAAAAAGAGCAAATAAATTCAACTGAATATTTGATGTATAATGATATTAATTGCTGAAAGCCCGTCAGTTCAAAATGTTACTATAATTAAATGTTTATTTTCAATATTAAGTACAAAAGAAAAATATTTGTCA